>BEHA01000035.1:2785865-2804394 GCA_002897215.1 Eschscholzia californica subsp. californica
GCTCGAACGGTCTCTCTTTGTCTCCCAAAAAACTTCATCTCTTCTTTCTTACTGTTCTGGAGAAACCAATGGTTCCCTTTTCTGGAATGTCCTTTGGTCATATGAAGGGGAGTCAAAGAATTTGGAATCGAAAATCTCGTGGGAGGTCTTCGATTGGGGGTCTTTGGGTTTCAAGTGAAACCCTTATGAGGATTTTGCTTGAAACCCAATCCCCTTTCAAAACAAAGGGGATTCCGGTGACGGGGATCTTGTTTTTTATCTTGTTTTTCGGTTGGAACACGGAAAGCACATTGGGGGGCTTTGAGCTGACGGAGAGAGGAGTGCTGCGAGTTTGAGTAGAGGGCGCAGAAGGACAGAGAAATAAAAATGGCAGAAAATTAAAATGTAAACATGTTAATTCTTGGAGTGAAAATTAAGCTGTCTCCTGACTAAATTAAGGTCAACCCTTAACTCTAACATGGATGGTGCAAAGGGTTGGCCTACTATGGTTACCTAAAGTTAAGACAAGAGGGGATACTAATAGAGCTAACCGAGCAACTCAGTCTAGGAAGAGATTATTGATATAATGAAATAATCCATAGGTAATAAGGCATTAAAAATAGGTTAGTTGGAACATCTCCTATGCAAAACTAAAAAAAAATTGACATGTGTGTTAAGTCTTAATTGAGGTTCTCTTTCTTGGATGACCCTACGGAAATCTTCAATTCAAAATACAAGTTCAACGCAACACTCTAAAATGGAAAACAAATAAGTCCTAGAGGTATTATTTAAGAGCCTATGAAATCATGTTTAGCTGTGTAAAGTACAGAGGAGACACGTAAGGATTTTGTTATTCACATGTAAGGTGATACACTACCCAAAAATATTTTTATTATTTACACTGTTTCTTTGCGAGTTTTGGTATGAAAAGTACAGTCCACTGAAAACTCATCAGAAACCTCAACCTCTCACAGTTCGTCAGTAGGCGGACTCTTTCTCTCTCAACTGCTTTTACTTATTAAATGTATGTGTGTTATGTCTAACTAATAGAATCTTTTTTCTAGTGTTGCCTTGGAGAACGGCTTGAATCGGAGTCGCTCAATTTAGTCACATAGAAAAGAGATCCTCAACTAAGACTGGACACATAAGTCAGTAGAGTTTTTGTTTTGAGTTTTGCATTGGAGATGTCCTAACTCATTGGATCTTAAAATCTCAAACGATAATTCTCTTTTATTTTTTAACTATATTTCCTATTAAATTTAGGATTGAAACGTATGTCAAATGAAGTTATTTTAGAAGAGTTCAACAGAAAAAGAAGTTATTTTAGAAATCTCCACTGAAGATACAGAAAATATCGAAGTACTTTATTTTTCATTAAAAAATAAATCTTTGATGAGTGATAGACAAGAAAAATTCCAGACATATAGTAGAGAATTCCAAATCAATGGCCAGAATTGACAGTGGAATTGACAAATCATCTAGTCAATGATTTTGGGTTCTCCCTTTTTTTTTTTTGTTGAATTATCCATTAACTTAAATCAGTAAGCTATTACCGTACTTAGAAATTAAAAAAGAAGGTACATTCTTCCAGGTCTTGGATCTATTTTTCTTCTTTGCCCATTTAGCTAATTTGTCGGCTTGCTCGTTCTTCTGTCTTTTGGTGTGGCTAAAGTGAATATGCTTTAGTCTATCTTTGACTGCTCTTATTCTATCCATATATCCTTTGATTGCCATTGGGTTCTCCCTTTAACAGTCACGTTTTTTAGAATTTTTGATGAGTGATAGAGAAGGAAAATTCGAGACATATAGTAAAGGATTCCACTGTCAATCAATGGCCATAATTGGCAGTGGAATTGACAAATCATCTCGCCTATGATTTTGGGTTCTCCCTTTAATATACTTATTTTCCAAAATCATTTCCCTTAAATTCACTCTGACTTTTACTAGTAACCTTTATGCTCGTGTGACATGTCCACGAACACGTACGTGTTCTATCTCATTTTCAATTTTAAACCCTTTGAGTAATTCTACTCAGAAACAAGGGTATTTGAGTCATTTAGACTCATCTTTTGAAATGGGAGAAAAAGATGGGGGAAGTGGTGGGTGTTTTGAGTATATGGACGTAGAGGAAGTAACCGTTTAACCGCCACTCTCAAAATTCACACAAAAAAGTATTTGAAACCAAAAAATTTCCCCCATTTTCCCACTCCTACACAGAGAAAGTTACATATATAGAGACAGAGAGATGATCATAAATGAACGTATTTAAGTAGTGAAGTAATGGAAAGAAGGAATAGAGAAGAAGTAGTGATGAGAAAAGGGCCATGGATGGCTGAAGAAGATGAAATTTTAATGAATTATGTGAAGAAATATGGACCAAGAGATTGGAGCTCCATTCGATCCAAAGGCCTTTTACCAAGAACTGGTAAATCCTGTCGTTTACGTTGGGTTAATAAGCTTAAACCTAATTTAAAAACGTAAGTTCGTGCTATCCTTCTTCATCATCATCATCTGTTTTCTATGTTCTTCAATTTTGTGTTCATGGGTTTCTTTTAATTTTCTATTTTGATTACTTTTTTATTACAAACCTATAACATTTTTAGTTGTTCTTTAGTTTTATGTTCATGGGTTGTTTTAGATTTTCTTGTTAGTTTATTTTTTTAACTTTAGGTTATTAAGATGTTACATTACTAAACTAGCGAATATTGTTCGATTATTAGTTCTAATTAGAAATGTGATAGCTAATGAATATACGTTTTTTTGGTGGAAAATGATATGTACAAAAAAGTGGGTGCAAATTTTCAGCAGAAGAAGAGAGGATAGTAATTGAATTACAGGCACGATTCGGGAACAAATGGGCGAGGATCGCTACGTATTTACAGGGAAGAACGGATAATGATGTGAAGAATTTTTGGAGTACTAGGCAGAAAAGGCTAGCAAGAATTCTTCAAACACCTTCACCAGCATCTAAATCATCACACAAAAACAAACCTCCTGTTTTTCATCACCCTTCTCCTTTGGAGGTAATTGCATTTCTTTTTTTGCAACAATGCTAAACGGTCCGAAATTTGGGGCCGACCACGGGCTGAAAGGTGATGTAGTCGGCTCTAAGTGGTCAGACCGTTTCTATCTTGATATATTGACCAATTGCGGCCGGCTACATCACTTTTCGGCCCGTAGTTGGTCCCAAACTTCGGGTCGTTGCTACTATGCTTAGTTTAACAACTACTATGTCATTTCAGGGTCTAAAACTGAATCCAGTATCAATGGATCAAGAAGAAAGAGAAGAATCATCTTCAATGAATCAATATAGCCAAGCTTCCTCCTCTTATATGGGTAACCAAGAAGTAATCAAAATGATAGCATTGCCAGACCTAGTGAAGCCAAATATGGAACAAGTAGTTTTACAAGAAAACCAGTTCCCACATGAATCTCAAACCAAACAACTCAGTGATCCTAATCCACTTCAATATTCATTCCCACAAATACCTGAACTAGATCTTCCATTCTTATCTGAAAATCATCAACTTGATGATTTAGATGTGTTTGGACATAGAATGGTTTCTGAAACTCAAAACCACTCAGGATTCTCAGTTGAGTTGCCATTTTTTGGTTTAGAAAATGTTGATGATAATAACAACATAAAAGTAGAATGTAAGAACCCTGCCACTCCGGATAGTTTCTTTGATGATTTTCCGACCGATATGTTTGACTATATCGAACCGTTGCCGACCTTGTCCGAGTGGTGAAGTGTTGTTAGTTGGAATTATGTTGTTTGTGTGTTTTTCTTTTTGTTGGAAGAGCTAGTTTACTGGTATGCTATAGTTTCTTTTATGTACAACTTATTTGCTTATATATTACTACTCATTCTAGGTTATGGACTGAATCAATATTATTATTGATATGTTTATTGGGTTTGGATTCATTATTTTGCATTCAATGAACTCATATTTGTATCTTTTCTATTATTTGATGTGGTTGATTTCCCGACTCTTTAATACCTATTATATATATGTATTTCCTCACCCCATTTGGTTAGAGAAGGAATGACACTACAAAAATGCGCTCTATTGCCGACGGCCGTTGCCGACGGCCTATAGAAACGCCGTCGGGGATAAGAGTATCACCCACGGCTTCCCTATTTAGTCGTCGCCAGTAGTGCACTTCACCGACGGTTTTTATAGAAAACCGTCGGCAATGAACAGCTCGGTACCAACTTTCATCGACAACTTGCCCGACGCCCTGGAAAATCGTCGTTAGAAGTACTTTGGCCGAAATAAAAAAATGGCGCGAATTTTCCCGGTTGCGAAAACCTTCTACAAGTTCATTTTAGGAGGGAAAAAATTCTGGAAACTATTTTGCCGACGGAAAATAGTTTACTCACCGTCGGGGATGGAAATGAATTGGCGGAAATATTTTCCGCGAAACCATTGGGCCGACGGATTTCTCGAAGCCCGTCGGCCCTGACCCTGACCCTCTACGCCCTAGCTCGACAGATTACTCATCTTTTCCTCTCAAACAACTCAAATCTCTCAAACTACCATCTCTCGAAATCCACCGCCGGACGTCCGATCAAGCACTCGAAATCCACCACCGAACTCAAGCTACCATATCTCTTCCATTTGAAACAACCATCTCTAGTACTCTCTCTCTCTCTAGCTAAGGTAATGACTAATGAATCAAATTTTTTTCTTAGGGTTTGTTTTTTCTTAGGGTTTGTTTAATCTCAGGGTATGTTTTTTCTTAGGGTTTGTTTAATCTTAGGGTTTGTTTTTTCTTTTTTGAAGTTCACCCACTCCTCCTCCAACTATTCCGATTCTTGCAGCAGCAGCAGCAGCAGCAGCTCGACTCTTCGCAGGTCAAACCCTCTATTTCACTATTCTTCTTCTTCTCAAATTCACTTCACTCTCTATCTATTCACACTCATCAAATTCTAGGGTTTATGCATTACAATCATCTCTGTATCAAGAGAAACCCCCATTAATACAGTGAAGAGGTTAAGATTATTAACACACTAGGTAGTTTCTTCCAATCCAAATAACATCTCCAACCCATTTTTTAGCTTACGAATTCGAGAACGGGGTAGGAATAAATAACTCTAGTACGTTCCCAAATTCGAGTATTTAGTTCTCTAATTTTTCAGGATCACCAAACTTAAATTCAGTTCAAGGTTATTCTCACATGGGTTTCATCTGAAAACATCAACTAAAGCTATAACAAGGTTTGCTTTCTTCTCCTATTGTTTTTTTTTTTTTGTTTGAATTGATGATTTGGTATGAAGTATGATTCTCTGGGGTTTGATTCTTTTGTACATAGTGGGGTTTATAAGTAAATGATATAACAGTGAACAAGTTTCGGTACAACTTTAGTAAATGATATAGTGGGGTTTGTTTTATTTTACACTAAAATTTCAATATCTTCATAACCCTTGGTAAAGAACACAGTCCAAGAGAGAAGAGAAAGTGAGTTTATAGAGAAAGATGAGAGGAAGTAATACTTTGATTGGTGTGATAAACTTTGGTAAGAAGCATCATTTAAAAGGGTCATACCTCTTCTTTAAAATCGATTAGAAGCTCATATTTGTGCAGAAATTGTCGGTATTGTTCAAGTAGAAGAAAAGCCACGCCAATCTATTCCTCCCAAAGTTTACTATCTTTACTTGTTTTGTGTTGTTGTGGGGTTTATTGTTGGAACCAGTCGGACCTCAAGTAACTAATGACAAGAAAGTGAGTTCATTGAAGAAGAGATAACAGTAGTCCCCCCTATATGAGTCAAATTACTGGACACCACCACTCAGGCCATTTGAGATGACACTCATCATCAATTATTTCTTGACCTGACCCATTTCTCATCTAAATAACTAAGTGCTACGATAGGGCGGTTTATAAATGTGTCTGTGGTGAACTTTCTTTTATGAAGGGATAACATGAACTCACATAGGCTGTTTATGTCCAAAATTTTGGCCTGCTATTACTAAAAACATCAATAAATAACGGATTCTACTATATGTGTTTCTTCTTTTTATTCTTGTTTACAGTATATGATATAAACTCATGTAGCAAATATTTGAGGGCATTTGTTTGTATTATTATATTATTGATAGTATTGTTCTTACTTAAACTATATATTAAGTATGATAAACAGTAAGAATAATACAGACAATAAAATCAACCACCTGATATCGATGATTCGTCTTAAAGCATAAGTATTACATTATTATAAGAAAATACTTATTAGATCTTATCTATTAGTGGACTAATTAAGGTGTGCATCAGATATTTAATCAACTAATGTCAAATCGAGTATTATTGTAAGAAGATAGTGGATTAGGAGAAAATACTCAGTTGGTAGAATTAGGGCATATTGATAATACATTCAAAGAAGATGAACCTCCAACTTGCCATTGGCAGCCGCCAGGAGTGGGAAGATTTATGTGGTATAGGGACCCAACGAAATATATTATTCTTATTGGAAGTCATTGTTGAATAATAGCCCATATTCTAATTGTGTATCAAAGCTATTGGAAGTTTCAATAGTACTCACTATTGGAAGTTTCAATAGTACTGGTAGTTTGATTATGTATTAACTGTTTTGATTACCTTGAATTGAATGTTTGATTTTTAGGTATTCTTTTTTTGAATTTCAGTTGTTCGTTCTCAAATCTCTCATCAACAATTTTCATGGTTGAACTCGACATCCAGATCCCCTTAAATCAAATCTTCTTCTTAACTTACATTTTTCATTTAAAATTTTGTACTCTAAATAAAGAACTCTTGTCGATTGTGGGATCTTGTCTCTAGATCCCTCACGTAAATCACTCGTGTATCTCGTTAATACTCCACGATTTAGTCGCATTTATACACAAAGATAACTACACTCATGCTTGTGAGACCAAACATGATGTTATTCATACGCAGAAACTTCAACGCAAACTTACTTCGACTACTACAATGTTTACTTCGACTACTACAATGTTTCGGGCATTCGAAATTTGAGTTTTGAGATTAGACATGTGTTTAAAAAGATCAATGTGTTCAGTTAATAAGCTCATTGAACTTAAACATGGTCTCCGGATATCCCAAAGAAAATAGAGAGGAATGGAGCCTAGATCCGCATCTCCCCATCATGAATGGCAATAACATATTGATTTTTAAACGAATCAAACCCTAGAAATGAACTGATTTGTTCCCAATTGATGTTTACAATGTAAATGGTTCTTTTTCCAGGCGACAACTTATCTTAGTTTTTATGTTGTAATACATATGACAGAAGATAATATCACCCACATTTATGTATGAATTGTTTCACGGCTTTTGACAACTTTATCCATATCTAGAAAAGCCGTCACGTCTGGCAATTGTTAATGAATCGTGCTTCAGGGAGTTTGCTGAACTTTTTAGTTGCTGCCAAATTTAGGAGAAATGATAGTTGGGCCAATAAAGACCCTCTTAATGGATGAAATTTCTACGTCTGAGAGTACTACTTGCTATAGTTGTTTTTTTATTTTGATATAATTGCTATAGTTGTTGTTTGGTGAACTTTGAATCAAATTCAATGTTAAGCCATTCGATACTAAGATATGTTTTGTTTCTTTTTCATTGTAGGGATTGAAATTGATGACGAAAAGTATGAATTTTGAAGACGGTGAAGAGTTTTGTTATATATATGAATGCTTTGTGAATGATTTTGATGTTGGACGGTTGAAGAAAAGAGTTTTATTATATATATGAATGCTTTTGGTTATTTTGTTATGAATTTCTTTCGAATTTATGTTTATCAGGTAATTGTTCATTATGTTGCTGCAGTTTATGGATCACATACTGCAGCAATAGGTGACAAAAATCGATTTTTAAAAATAGTTAAGAAAATTATTGCCGACGGTATATATTCCGTCGACAAAAATGAATAGTGACAGCTAAAAGGCGTCGGCAGAATAAGGGCACCTATAAAGGGCGCGAAAAAAATTTGGCGCCAAAATCCATTGCCGACAGTGATTTTAAAAGGAAACACCGTCGGCAGTAAAAAGTAGTTACGAATCCCTACAAATACTGCCGACGGCAGGGAGAAGTTATGATCCCGTCGGTAATATAGGGACCGACAGCCTTTGAACCGTCGGCAGTGTCGTCGGCAGTAATATTACCTACCGCTTTAAAGCCGACACTCTTGTGCCGTCGGCAAAGAATTCTGCCGACGGTATTTCCTATGTTACCGACAGTTTTACACCGTCGGCAATAGCCTTCATTTTTGTAGTGATGTCACTTTTTAATTGAATATGGAAAAAGTAGTTGAAAAGAAAATGTTTCTATTGGTTTAAGTTTTAAAGTGACGCTCAGAGAGTCTCAAAGAGTTAGAGCATCTCCAGCCCCAGCCGGGAGGAGGCCATAAATTCCAATTTATGGCCTCCGCCCCGTGCTCCAAGCCCAGCAGCTTGGAGCGGAGGCTGGGGCCTCTAGCTCAGTCTCCCCTAACATTAGGGGCGACTGAAGCTAGGCCCCAAGTGACCGTTGGGGCCCCAACGGTCACTTGGGGACAGATCTTGGCCGTTGGTTTATCCAACGGCCAGATCTACCTCTTTTTTTTTGTAAAATAAAAAATACAAAAAAATTAAATACAAAATTAAAAATAACAAAAAAATTAAAAATAACTTAAAAATCAAAACCAACATTAAATGTAAATAATATTTTTGTAATTTTAATTAGTTTTAATTTTTTTTAAATTCTAGAAAAACTTAATAATTAAAATACATCCACCAAATGTCGGTCCTCGAATAATTTTTTTTCGAAAAATAGTTCAAATACGTGTTTTATATATACATAAAATCACACACGTTTTTCGCACACCAACTAAAAGTGCACACACGCATTTTCCACATGAACAAATTTTTGGCCTCAAGAGAGGCAGGGGCTGGAGCTGAATTTTAGAGGCTGAGCTGAGGCCAATAATTTTAGGTGAAAAAGTGGTTTTTTCGGCCTAGGACAGGCTGGGATTGGAGATGCTCTTACCCTAGTTTTAGAGTTTCTCTTTCTAGACACTCTATAATAAATGTGTCCACCTCATAATAGAGTGTCTAACAAAGTGTCCCGTTAGAGATTATTTTTTAACAAAAACTCCAAAAAGTCATATGTGACACTCTGAGTGTTGAAGATTGAGTTACTCATTGGAGATGCTCTTAGAGCTCGGCTTACCCAACCCGATAAGGGAATAGGCTCACGGTCACCGAATTCGGACCCATTCCATCCCGTAGGTAGGGAAGATGAAAGACACACGACAATCCCACATAGTCCCCCAAGATGTGATCAACTAGAGGGGAAAGAAGCATTCACAGGCATCCTAGTGACAGAAAATGACTCGAGCTGGATGGTACGTGCAACTGATTGTGATGACCACGAGGATATATAGACGGACCAGGCAGATAGAATGGTCCTCCTTGTCCGCAAATTCTCCATGGGCATTAAGTTGCCCATTGTTCTTTGTAGTTTAGAGTTTCTATCAATTTACTTTCTCAATTTTTCTACTATTTCTTAAAGATAACTTTACTGTCCACTAGCATAATCTTTTTTTGTTGTTGCAAGGTTTAGCATAATCCTTAGCTAAGGGGAAAACAATTTCTCTAATCAAAACGTCGTGAGGCAGGTGGGCTTTTGGTTGGGGTATATCAGCCGAATTCCCAGCAATTGAGCCCTGTAAAAGAGAAACCACCTGTACTATACCAAGACACATGGTCCTGTAGTCGACAGGTGCACTTAGAGGCCAATAAGAATTCGAGCAACCAATTTCTTTCTCGATCTCTTGTTATTCATCAAGAGATAATAATGAAGAAATAGATCACTCTCCCCCTTAGCAGTAGAAGTAGAGATTGAACATTCATTCATTTGATCCTGATTCTAGTGGAATGCATAGGTTTCACCAAAACAATAAGTGGAGCGCACTGCACATAGGTGTCCGTTTGTGTTCCAACCGAGGAAAAGCTTTGTTCTCGCATAAAGGAGCTCATTGTGGTATGACAACGGGCGATTAGGCGGCCAACTTCTCTAATGTTAAGCACTGAGCCGACCCCCTCCCTGTATGCGGTAGTCATTGGCTCCTTTTATTCATGGACCCTATCCAACTGGCCGCATCTCATCTCAACGAGCCTCCCACCCTTTCCTTAAATTGGCTTCCCGGCCCAGTGGAAAGGGAAGCCAATATAAGGTAAGGCTTGGTTCCCAAATGACACGCTATTTCGTCTCAGCGTTCCCCCTTTGATGGTAAGACATTTGCCCATTTTTTTTTTTGTTGAACTAAGACATTTGCCCATTAGCTCTTAAATAGAACACTATGAATAATACCACTTGTTTATAAGTCCATTCCACCCACTCAGTGGGTCAGTTTTTTGGTGGATGCCTCAAAAATTTTAGATTTCAAAAATTTTAGATTTTTGGACAAGATTATATCAAATTGATCGTTTACTAAGACTTGAATAAAAATAATCAGAAATAATAAATTATGAATTTCTCATTGAAAGAAGAAAGATAACATTATATAAAAATCATTCATAAACCCCAATATGAATCTCCAAATGCCAAATCCAACCAACACCAAGGGAAGAAGAAAGGTCTCATTTACAAATCACAAAATCCATAACACTTCAATTTTTTCTCCAAACAAAAGAAAATTATAAAGCAATAAGATCTAGAAAAAAACAAGTTGGTAAGAAATTTAATAATATAATTTAGGGTTTTCTTTTGCTTGTAGTAGTAGTGGTAGAAAGCCTTCCCCCATCATTCATCCATTCTGCTCAGTCTACTTAGAAACAAGCATCTAGAAGACAACAACAACAAAGAGCTGCCAAACTGCACAATATAATAAAGTAATCATCAAAACTCCATTAGTTTTTAATATTGAAGTTTTTAAAGTTATATCTATATTTAGCTCTTATCTCTTGATCTTTAATTTTTCAATTAGGAAAAAGAAACTGATCAATTAAGTATGATAACTAGTTTTCTTTGGTTTTGTTCAAGATATTTATGATTTCTAATCCCCTATTCCTCTCCTTAAAACAAGGAGAGGTAAACACATTCATTATCTACTAAATTTACTACTAATAGGTATACAAGAAATTATTGATATCTAAAATAATGTCACTACTGAAATAATAGATCCCCAATTAATAAACCGACTTAGACATTTTAATACTTTCAAATTTCCAAAATGTTTATCTAGGGTCGTCAATAAAACTAAGCTCATTTTCGTAAGCATTTCCAATGTAATACTGGCGACTTAGAACATTTCAAGATGTGCAGGTAGTTGGAGACATAAAAGAATTGAGATGTAATTTAGTTACAACTTGACACATACTATAGATATTAATTGAGTTTTGCATTGCTGCCGGGGAAGACTGACTGAAACATACATAGGGCACATATGTCCCAGCACGATTGACCCTACCAGTCCACCAATAATTTCAAGTTTTTTTGTGCTTCTCCAATAATTTCACACCTTCTGCCTAATATACCCTCAGTCCGTACTGAGGGTAAGAAAGAAGATTCAAGGGTAGTTTGGGAAAATTTCTATGATTTAAAAAAGAAGAAGTAGTTTATAACAGATTTGACCAAATCATCTCAACGTGTTTTTCGACGTTAGTTATTCTACTTGTTTATCTTCAATGGAAGATTAATGACATACACAGCTTAGCGCACGTTAGTAACAAATGCTTTGCTACCACCGGTGACCGGCCGGCAGCCTGACACCTAACACCGATCTGACCTGCCGGTACTACTAGCCAATTTTAAAAAGAAATTATTATCTAGATCTCAATCTGAATAATTTGTCCTAAATGTTTCCATCAACTCAAATTCAGAGTAAGACAGAAACAATTATTCTGAAATGAATCTGACTCGAGTAAATTCAGACAGACAAACACTAGGATAATTTAGAATCTAGAGAGAGTGTGTGTGTACCATCCTTCCATGGCACCAGGTCCTTGTTTTTGAGGTTTCTGTTGTTGAGGAGGGTAACCTTGCTGTGGAGGAGGATAACCATAACCTTGTTGGGGAGGGTAACCTTGCTGAGGAGGGTAACCTTGTTGTGGTGGGTATCCTTGTGGAGGGTACCCTGGTGGTGGGTAAGCATCTTTCCCATATCCTTCATTCATCAACATATATAATCAAGAACCCATTAATTAATTATTCTCAAATTCAAACACCCAATTTAAGAGAAACCCTATATTAGAATTTAGATAGAAAGACTATACCTTGTTGAGGAGGAACACCCACCGGAGGTTGTTGGTTGTAATAACTCATTATTTTCTAGGTGATATTGTTGCCAAAGAGAGAGAGAGAGAGAGAGAGAGAGAGAGAGAGAGAGAGAGAGAGACGAGGACAGAGAGTAATAAGTTGAAAGAGTTTTTTATAGAGTAAGAGAAGGAGACTTGGGAAACAGCATAGAAGTCTCCGTTAGTATCCTACACGGTTTATCCATATGAAAGACTTAGTCAATCTGATTTGACCTCTATTGAGTAAGGGGGTTACAAGACTCCCCCAGTACTCTTCTCCTCTTTTCTCCCCTCCACCTCTTTCTTTGTCCTTGTATCTCTGTTCCGGTGAAGGAGAAGGTCCCAACAAACGTAAGAATGTTTAGACATTTTTTTTTTTGTAGTGTTCTTTTGGTGGAAAAGACATTGTGGTTTGGATTTAACGCCAATTCAAATTATATACACAAAACATATCGTATTCTGGTTTGGGTTTCAATGAGACGGTATAGTTTGGAAAACCAAATCGAATTTTTAGCTAAAAGTACCTTCCCCTTAACATCAAATCGGCCATATAACGCATCTGGTCCTTGATAACATGATCTGTTTTTTTTTTCTTGAACTCAAAAGATCCGTTGGAGATGACATTCACAACATCATCAAATCGCAGTTCTAGTTTTAAAGACGGTATTCGTTTAATAATTTTTGGGTTTCTAGTCCAAAAATCTACACCTAAACACACATTTAGTCCACCCTAATATTAAAATAGGATTTTAAGCCAAAATAATCATTATAACAGATATTT
The DNA here is from genome assembly GCA_002897215.1 of Eschscholzia californica subsp. californica. Lineage (NCBI taxonomy): Eukaryota > Viridiplantae > Streptophyta > Magnoliopsida > Ranunculales > Papaveraceae > Eschscholzia > Eschscholzia californica. The sequence continues at coordinate 2,798,879 of BEHA01000035.1, forward strand.
AGTCCAAATTGACCTATCTCTATAGAAAAAACAAATCTCTATCATTTCTATTTGATCATAATACCCATTCTAACCTTTTATATAAGAAAAAACCCACCTTTGAAACCCTAATCCCCAAAATTCTCTTTCTTTTTTTTCCTCATATTTTTTCGATTGATTTCAAACTTACTCTCTGTTTCGCAATATAAACGTTATTTAGTATCAATTACGTATATTTCTACAACAAAACACATTTAGTATAATTAAAGTTTCATATTTTATTTCATTTTTCTTTATATGTGTCATATATACAACACATTATGTATCAACAATGTTTCTTTCAAAAGGGAAAAACGACTAAAATCATATTTTTTTGGGAAGATTGGACCTTAATCCTTTTTTGAATTTTATTTTGGGTCTAAAACCCGTGGACTCTTTTTTTTAATTACAATCATTAAAAAAAACCCAATAAAGTAGACAACAAGCAAAATGATTGAAATTGAACCTAATGTAGGAATTTAGTTCATCGATTCAATGTTCCTGGCTTCCTGTAGATGTAAGAATCTAAGAAAAAGGAAAGATAAAGAGAACCCTAATTTAGAGGGGAGATGCTAGAGTGCCCAAATTTTTGGGCATTTTAATGCCCAGCTGATGTGGAATCACTAAAAGACAAAGTTTTTTCAAAGTTTGACCACGGTGGGGACCGATTTTGTCTCTAAATGAGGAAATATGTCACCCTCTAAGTACCAATTTCTAAGTCACTCTATCATTTCCCAATTTAGAGGGAGAGAGAGTAAGAGAGAGGAAGAAAGCTCATTCAGAGAAGATAAAATCATAAATGATGAGAGAGTGATATTTTTTTAAAAAGAGTGGAAGAAAATTGATGTGAAACAATTAAAAGAAGGATAGTATTGAGAGATAAAATTTAAAATTAACGGTCTTTTGACGTCAACAAAAAAAAAAACCATCTATGCATTTTCGATAAACCAGAAGTCTAGGCAGGAAACTTGTCATGAACTAAGAGGCCATTTGGGAAACAACCCTTTTGTATTAGCCAGCGCTTTGGGGAAAGCTAAATAGTTTCCGGGGTGTGAAGGTTTGGTCAAAAATTGTTCAATTTTGTTTGACAATTTTATTTAGGGAGAAAGCAAAATAGCTTCTCCACCTCATCTTTCTCTCTCTCCACCTCATCTTCTCTCTCCCCACCATTATCTCTCTCTCTTCTCCGATTAGGTCGCCGACCGGAAAATTTTCCGGCAGGCGACCTAATCGGAAAAGACAGAGAGGTGAGGTGGAGAGAGAGTGAGGTGAGGTGGAGTGTTTTTTTTTATTTCTCCTTAAAATTTATTTCCCCGAATTTTTTTTTAAATTCTACATATTCCCTTTAAAATTTTACACCCCGGAAACTATTTAGCTTTCCCCAAAGCGTTGGTCTTTGTATTTCCCCGGAGTAGTATTTTCCAAAACGAGCCTAAACTAACCACTTAACTACTAATCAGAGGTGTGATTATATAAATTAGGCGTGTGACCATGAATTCTTTGGGTGGAGTTAATTTTATATGAGACTAGTCTACAAGATGAGTTCTCTTAACAAAAAAAAAAAAAGTCTACAAGATGAGTTTGTCTTCCGTTTAAAAGTTTAGGATAGAAACCTACCTAATGGTCTGTTTGAATGAGCCAACCCAAAGTACAATGTTGACGGAGAAAAATAGAAGAAGGCGACTTTTCTTTTAAAGCAAATAGAGGGCATTGCCAATGGCGCATTGGGATACTAAGAGATGGCTCTCTTGGAAGGTCAATAAATGACTTTCAACAAAAATAAAGGTCAATAAAATACAAACCTAACCCCCTAGTTAAATAACACAGATATTGTTTTCTTAAATTGAATGTTTCTAATCCCTATGGTTTAAGGTTCTATTTTAATTTGTGAAGTTCACTTTAATTTGGTTAGAAAGTTAATCTCCATTCTCTCACATCACATACTGGCAAACCAAATTAAAAAAAAAAAAAAGTAAAACAAAAAAAATGGAGAACTACAACAACTAACCACCTTTGTTATTTTAACAATTAAGTAGAGGAATTATTGATTAATTTCCTCATTGGTTGGTATAAGATGATTAGTCACTAACTAGTTGTACTAATTATTTGCAATTGGCTAATAAAAAAAATTATGCGCACATGTGCTGAAATTAATTAGGTTTATGAACTACAAAATAGGGTTTTTTCTCGAAAATGGTCGATATTTCGGAAGAGACTGAATCTGCATTTGACATTTTCATTTATATTTGTGATCATGTGAATCACTCAAAATGCAAACTAACTGACTTAAATGAGTGCAACTTAAGAAATAATTTATAAAGAATGAAATTTATTTAATAATTAGATTCAATAATCAGAAACCACTTCGTTACCAAGTAGGACCGAGTCCTAGGTGGATGATGAATTGAAAGCATTATTTGCCTTTCATTGTACTTAATACATTTGTCTCCCTTATTAAGCTGTATGTCCAACTATAGTTATTTTTGATCTGTGTCTCCATTATTAAATTGTATTTCGAACTATAGATGAATCTGACAGATATAAACACTACCACTTGAGAAGATGAATTTTTTTACATGATTTCGATGAAGCAGTTTAGGCACTAAATAAAGTAGATGTTGTCGGATTTAAAACTCTTTGTTATAACTTAGGCAGTCAACGTGCTTATCACTAAAACGTAGATCGTAATCGATTTCTCACACAAAAAATAAAGAAAACACCGTCAGAAGTATCTATTGCAGCGGTATATAGGTCCCGAATTAAACGATCCACCAAGTATAAGGGCGTCGAGAATGAAAAAACTTGTTGAGTACAAGGACGTTTGCAGTAAAAACGACGAATCTGTTATAACAGCGTCCGTACTGTTATCCCGACGACCCTCTTTTATGACAATAGACTATTTCCGACGGTGCATAAGACAAATACCGTCGGACCTAAACAGTAATTACAATATTCCCGATGGTATTCTTGATCGGGCCGTGGTGAATAGTTTTTCTTTTTTAATATAAAAATTTCAAAAGCAAATGTTCAACTTCATTAAATTCACTTATGGGAATGGATTTATTTCCAAAATGATAGTTACTGTAATTTGCAGACAAGGTGAAGAAGTAGCTTCTCAAATCTCTCTGTCCTATAAATATCAGACAACCAATCAACACCTGTGAAGTCCGCTGTCCGCCATGCGGAAAACTTAATCTTCCTTAGTTTTAGGAGGGCCCTTCCACTTAAAGTTGTCTGCATATGCCTTAACCTGCACCAACATAACTCTTGAAGTTCAAAAACAAATCATAACAGGAATCAATGTGTCCATGGGAGCTTATCAGATTATCTACCATGTTCAAAAATTTCTTAAAAATCCAAACTTACCCAGTATCTAATGTGCCTTAAACTTTCCTAAAGTAATTACTTTACCCCTCACAAAAACAAGTCAGTTTCTGACGAGTTAGATTCAGACAAAAAAATTAACTACCACTACGGAACATGCGACAGATTATCTATACGTAAACTTCTATGTTTTTCAACACATATAGTTATGAATTTTGTTGAGGATAGAAATCCTTGGCATTCACTATGTACTTGAGATTTCTTGACCCTTGACAGTGATATGTGAAGTCTTTTCTGTCCTCTGTGATCAAGAATTTAAAGGGGACCAATTTGAGAGTTTTCAACTTAAGTAGGTAAGTTTCCAAAGGAACCGGATAAATTCTTGAGTTTCTGTCTAGTAGGATGTCATTAGCCTTGATTTGTTATTCTAAGTTCCCTGTAAAACCACACTTTTAGCCATTCTATCAGTACTCTGATTTTTTTTTCCCCTCTAAACTAATACTCCTTTCCTTTGGTGGTAAAAAGCAGAACTTAGTAAGGACTAAAGACAGTTTGATTCAACACCGGAATCATAAACTAAAGGACTAGCCTCCCTAAACTGTTAGCTTAAACACTGACTGACCACACCAAGAGAAGTGATAAGCCTCCCTAAACTGTAATGATGAGCATAAGTTCTAAAAAAAACTGATCGAGGAGAAAGTGAACCTTCAAAAGAGGCGTATGCCGCTTCTTAACCTGCAAAAGTTCAGTTAATGTTAAAATATTTAGCATGAAAGTAGAGATATCACATGTACATCATAAGAATTATAGGAAAAAATAAAATTGAAGTGGGGTTATTTTCACGAGAACCCTATGCTTTTATCGACCATAATAAATGTGGACTTAATTTCAAATTACAAAGTATCAAGTAGGTAGGACCGTAGGAGCTATGTAAAACGGTTAACTTTTAGTATCTTTCCGTGTTCGATACTCGGTCCCATGTACTTGTGCAGTTGTGCTGGATACTCATAGTCACTTCAATGGGTGTAATTGTTTTCGCATGTCTTGTCTACTTGCACAAAATCGTGTCATGACCATATAATGCAACTCCAGGTTGAAGTGTTTTATGTATAATGCACGTGGGCGTCTGTGCAGCTGTATCCTTGTTTAGTAGGCCCACACTGAGTATGTAGAGATCGCGAATAAAAACATATGTAATACTCTACGACATTCTATCTCCATAAAACTTAAAATCTTAATTAGTTATTATTGAGTGATATATCTTACTTTAGTAGAAGTTTATCTTGTTTACATGACAGCCTCTAAACTTCAGGACCATGGAAGATTAAAAGCCAGTTATTGCAAGAACAGAAGAGATTAAAGCTTAATCGTGGTTCTTTTCGAGCATGTTAAGGTCGGAGGTTTAAATCCATGACATAAGAATGTTAACAACGCAAGTACGATTATACCTATGTTTTCTATTGTTCTGATCAAAGAAATAAAATTAATCACTGTTGAGAGTTCCACCTACATTTGCACTGTCTTACTCTCCAGAAAGATCAGAAAGAGATGCTTAATAGTTAAACGCAATAATGCACAAAGTGAAGTATTGAGAAGCAATAACACTTTTAGAAACTAATGAGACATACCACATAATCCCATCCATGTTTCTCAGCAAAAAACTTTGCAGCTTCTTCGCTATCGAAAGTAAGTCCAGCTTCACCAACATTGGCATATGGGTCTCCAGTTGAGGTCCAACCCATCAATGGATTTTCCCACCTACAGAAGAATGTCATAGATAAGTCGGACAGTCGGTAACTTAATACACTAATAACAAAGATAATACTAGTAACTATGTTTATGAGTAGTGTTGCTTCCTTCGATGCTGATATATCCGGGGTCTAAAAGGAGCCCTGCACATATCTGGTATGATGCAAGATCCATGATTTTTATGAAAATGTTAATTTCATTTGACCACTAAACAAGTAGCAAGCCTGTAAGTTATTAAACTGTCAGTTCTTCCATCTGTTAGTAAAGCTGTAAAGAGAACTTCATTTTTTGTCAATGACTATAATTGGGCTCTTTATTTGTTGACATATTTTTCTTAGTTTCACAAAGAAAGTTCCATATTTGTGATCCCAAATTTTCAGTCAACCCACAGTTCTATACTGGAGTATTTGCTTAACTAAATGAGG
>BEHA01000040.1:7417-21980 GCA_002897215.1 Eschscholzia californica subsp. californica
ATCCTTAGCATTACTGCTTCTGCTCCCTCTTGGATCTTTACTTCTTTTAGTCAAGTATGTGATTTCCTTGAGCTTTACCGAGCCGTACATCCGGTATAAAATACCTGATGAAGAAATTTTATGATACTTATTTTTAACTTTGTTAACAAGGATGTTGGAATCGGAATTCGTAATTCCATTCCTTATGTCCTCCAGGTGCTAAGGGTAGTTTCCTCTTGAATGGTCTAGCCATTGTTTGGAAACATTCACAGTAATGAGAAATACTCTTGATCATGTACTCGGTAACTGTTTGCCTTTTCTTCGATCAAATGTTTGTCTCACTTGACTGATCTTTTGCCCTTTTGAATCTCAAGAACTCTTTCTTAGATTCCTTGTACCAAATCTCAAGAACCCTTCTTAGACTGGATATTCCCGTATGTTCTGCTTAGTTTGTTCGTAACAACCTGAGTGACTCATCTAAGGTCTTATCTATCTTTGTTCAATCGATATTGAATTTGGGTGATATATGTATTCTGTTGTCTTCCCTTAGGATGACTTTCAGATTGCCTTGGAGGTCTCGTACCTCCCCATTTATGACTTCTGTAGGAATTTCTTCCTCGGTTTGTCTTAACGGTTATGCTAGCATCCATTACTCTTCCAAAGAGAATGTTATACGATTGCTTGCAAATGGCTTTTGACCTTCTTCGGTATGAGTCAACATTGGGATTGGGTATTCTAGTACGCTTTCCTTTTAAATCTGAGAACCATTCTCGATTTATTCTTCCATTCTAAAAAGTTGATCAACACCTCCCTTAGGTGTGATTCAATGTTGAAACTGTTTTCATGTGTCATCTTAATTCTACATATAGAAATGGCAAAGTTTTAAAACTCGTTATCGTTTTGAAAACCTTAGTTTTCCCACATTATTCAATAAAAATCGTCCCCGATTGAATAAGTGATTCCAAGATCTCAGTTCTTCGGAGTAAAGCGGACGAAGGCCCTACCCTTTGACTCCGTCGTTCCGGGTGAGTGAACTAATTCACTGATCATACCTTATGACTCTTGGTTGATAGATTTCATTAATGAATGACTAATCTATCCTTTTGCCTCGAGTATCCAAGACTCTTTTGCTGATCTCGTTGAGTAGAACCATTTAGACGTGTAGGCCTCTTCTATAGACCTACCCGCATTGTCCCAAGGTAGAGGAGGTACTCTCCAAAGGCCGACCCACCTTCCTCGAACAAGGGCGCAACGAGTGTCTTAATCTGGATAGGCGATTACTCAAGATTACGTTTTGGGGACTTTTACGCTAGTCTGGCGTTTGTTATAGTGAACTATTTAGCCTAACTAATAAGTAAGTAAATGCGCGCGAGAAAGTAAATTAAGCAGACATGGATCCTAGTATGGCCCCTAACCTAGAAGATCTAATCTCCTTTGGTTTTCTTCTTGTTTCGCCTTTTGGTTCGTCTTACATCGTCATCTTTGAACCTCCATTGATTTCTCCCACTCGCCTTTGGATTTCATCCTCGAGTCTCTTCAATGGACTCATAGACCCTAAACTCTAATTACAAGACTCTAACGATTCGCAGATCGTATAAACTTGAAATTAAAATTAATTACAAAGCATGCACCCATCCGTTCTTAAAACAAGAATATAGAAATAAATCTATGGCCATACTAGTTTCCCGCATTCACATCACATGCATTTATATAATATATCAAGGCTAAGAATTATATATGCATGATTATCTTGGGAGATACTTTTGTTGACATCACATGTCACATTACGGACCTTAAATCTAAATTCGAAGAATTTAACTAATGGTGCGTTCCGGTTTTATCTTTTATGATTTCTAAAATCATCTTTAAGAAAAATTCCGTTTCGGGTTCTGAAAGCCCGGGTCAATTTCGAAAAAAATATTGGTTCGATTCTTAATGATTTCATAAATCAATTTAAAGAGAAATCCGTTTTGGCCTTCTGGATGGTCCGGATTGATTTTGGAATTATTTGGTTGGAATCGGAAGAAATTTTGGCAAAAACTCCCACTCGAATGATGGTCCCTTTTCGTGGTCCGAAAAGCCTCGAAAAAGTCCGGGACAAGTCCTAGACAAGTCCCGGCCCAAGCCCACAAAAGGGCTCGGACAAGGTCCGGACAAGGTCCGGACATAGCACGGCCCATAGGGCCTGCATGTCCTGGCCGAGGCCTATCAAGGCCTGGTCTCGTCCTGGCCGGAGCCAGGACGCTAGTCCATGTACCAGACGCGTTCTAGACGTGTCTGGTGCTGGACCGGACCAGCACTAGGTGTCTCGGACCTAGTCCGAGACACCCAGAACCTCCCAGACGCATCTCCAAGACGCGTCTGGTTGAGAGCTTTGGACGCGTACAGGAAGCTCCCTTGCAGCTGCCGATCGCGTCTTAGACGCGACCTGGATGCGTCTCCAAGACGCGTCCCCAGTAGCTGCTCTAGACGCGTCCAGAAGACGCGTCCAGGAGCTTCTGGTTGCAGCTGCTCTGGACGCGTCCAGATACACGTCCAGAAGACACGTCCAGGAAGCTTCCTGGCCGGACACTAGGGTTTTTCAAAACCCTTGTTTCCAAATTTTTTTTTTTTTTTCTTATGCAACTCTAAGTTGCTATTTTCCAATTTTAAAACTTTTCTAAAATTTTGAAATTCCTTTTAGAACACTTCTAAAAATTTTTTAAAACTTTTAGAAACTTTTAAAATTTTCCAAATTTGTTTTGGGAGTTTCCTAAACTTAAAACAACTCCTTCTAGAACACTTCTAAAATTCCAAATTTTTGTTTTTCAAAAGTTTCCAAAACTTAAAAACAAGTCTTAATCGAACCAATTTTGGATCAAAATCTAGGTTTTTGAAACTTTTTCAAGAACAAATTTTGAAATCTATTTGAAAAATTCTTGAATCCCATTCAAAATCAATCAAATTCTTATGTTTAAAACTCTTTTAAACATAACTATCAACTTAATCAAGCATGGATTAGTTCGAAATTCAATCAAATTGAGTTTTTAAAACACTTTCAATCATCAATTTGATTCTCAATTTGAAAATTTTATTGAATCCCATTCAATAATATCAAATTATGAGTTTAAAATACTTTTATAAACTCAACTTTCAAACTTAATCGAGTATATCAAATATGAATTAGTTCGATTCTTAGCAAAAACTAGTTAATTGCAAGAGGCTCTGACGCCACTGAAGGGATTAAACCCTTATACTAGTGTTTATAGCGGATAACGACATCTAATGTCTAACACTAGTATCCCCAAGATCATCATGCAAAACTAGTAATTAAACTAATGGAGATAGTAGATTACCTTAATCGCTTTTCCCTCGAACTAGTTGAATTGATTAAAGAAGACCAAGAGCTTCAAACGTAGCTCCTCTACTTGGGACACCGAATAGTGTATTTAATCTCCCTCCTTGAAAGCTCGCTAGCACTCCAATGGTGGTTTGATAATAAGAAGACCTTCTTCTTGCTTGACTAGAAGATAGCTTGGGAATTAGCTCACTTTCTCCTCTCTACTTGATGTGGTAGAGTAAGAAAGCTTAGAGAGAAATTTCACACCTTATTCTCTGCCCTAAGAGTGTTTATATAGAACCCTAATAAGAATCCACCTCCTTTTAGGTTTCCCAAAACACCCTTTAGAATAAGATTTAGGGAAATAGTCGAAAATAGCAACTATTGATATTTTCTCAATTCCCTAAGGATATGACGTCCAAACCCAGCCAAAATTGGCAGATTTAATGTTCATAACATAAGGAAATGTCCCTCCAAAAATCAGCCCAATCCGAGCCCTAAAAGTGCCCGAATCGGCCTAGGCCCAAAACCCTTATTTCGGACCCTTTTGCTATCTTTTGCCCAAACTCTATTTAGGCCTGTGAGATATGTTTATGGGACATTCCCAATGTTATATCACACTCCCACTAGTCATATCATCCGATTAAATACCCATTCTTATGTGTAACCCGATGTAGGATCCGATCGAAGTTAGCCGCGAATTACTTCGTAATTCGACGTTCGTAGTTGGTTTCTAGCTAAACGCTACGACCCCTAAATCAATCGGACTTGATGATCTTCTTCATCAATTGTCCTATCCGACATATTGCTCGCATTGCCATCTTGGTCGAAGGACATCTCCTTCAACTCCTTCAATAACCCGTTTAACAATGTCATCCATTTATACGATAATACCTATGCACATTATATGTATGCTTGCTTGTATGTATTTATGTATGCATCTATAACATATGGAGTATATAGATATATATAGATATATATAGATATATTTTTGAAGTATTTGTAGTGTATAATATAGATTATACACATATATTGTTGTCCAAGTGTGGTGTGGCCTTGACATAACATTGTTAAAAGAAACCCAATTAAATTTTAGTTTAGATAGAATTTCGGTACCATCGAAATAGAAATATTTTGGTCATTTTGACCGAGATATTTTGAAACTTCGGTGAAAACCCGATACCCGAAAAGCCCGAAAAGTTTGACGGATTTGGATGGGTTTTGGACGGGTTTTGGACACTAGGATTTTTTAAATAACCCGTCCGATTAAACTCGAAAGAGGGAATAAACAGAGAGTTTAAAAGCCCGACCGACCCGACCCGATGAATGATAACCCGACCGGCCCGACCCGAATCGATTCCCACCCTTAATCTCAATTGGTCCACATCGTCATTTTATATATTAAAATAAGAAACAAAAGCAAATCTAAAGTAAATGTTGAGTTCTTTTGAGTGTTGCATTGGAGAAGTATTTTGAGTTGAGGATCTCAATAATGCCAACTACGAAAAAGAATCTCATTTTATACTTTACACATTGAATTAGTTTTTGTTGAGTGTTGCATTGGAGATGGTCTAAGACAACGAGAGAGAGAGAGTTTTATTTGGGAATTTAGGTGGATTGACCTTTGACTGGGTGGACTTTGTTAAATGACCCTTATTTCCAAGTATTGGTCAAATGACCCTAATTTAGCCATAAACTTCCATATTTGCCCCTCACTATAAAAGGTTGTCTAAATAATGTAGACAACCTAATTTGGCCAAAATCAGAGTAAACTATCCCTATAGTAGAACGAAAAAGGGAAGCAACTCTCTCATCTTTCTCATTCTCGGGCACTCTCTCTGAATCGATCAATCTCTCTCACGCACACTCTCAATCGATCACTCTCTCTGATTCAGGTATCCCTATCTCTCTCTTAAAAATTGGGAACCCTAACCCCCAAATTTAAATCCTAAATCTCCAGATTTTTTTAGAGCAAGCTCTAATAGGGTTTTAATGGAGGCTTCTAATTAGGATTTTAATGGAGGCTAAGCTTCTAACTAGGGTTTTAATGGAGGCTAACTAGGGTTCTTACTGCTTTGAGTTCATGACAACCCATATTTTATTAGTAGTATATATTTAGGGTTTAGGGAAATAATACCCACATAATAAATATAGCACATAACCTGTTTGTAGAAATGTCAGAGTGAAGATAATAGCTAGTGGGAAATATGTTTCTATATTTTATCATTTCAAAGTCTTGTTATTATTTTGTTTTTAAGGTTTTATCTTAATTAGTAGTAGTACCAAACAAGAAGTTTTGATTATTTGGATTATTGAATTAGTTAGAAGATAAAATAGTAACATTAGGTTACAAGATTCATTTTATTGTTTGTTACTAAAAGTCTTTGAGGTCCCTTGATGTAGGAGCTTCCAAATTATGCAGAAAAACTTGTTGTTACCCTCTATAATCAAATAAGACTTGAAAAATGAAACTGACATTTTTGTTTGGAGCTAGAAATCTTTTTCTTGGTAGAGCTAGATAGAATTTAGATGAGATCATTGAAGTTGTTAAATATATTCATGTAACTCTATATATGTGTGATTCTACCAAAAATAGGTGCTAAAATTAGCAAAAGGAAATAGATGACATAACGTATCGTTGGAAATCCCTTTCATAAACACCGGACGAGTTGTTAAGGGGGCGATTCTTGCTCTCTATAATATGCTAATTATGATTAAATTGTTTTATTCATTCATGGGTACTTGATTTTTCTTCTTTACTGAATTTGTTGTATTCATTTATTTGTGATCTACTTCCTTAGACTTTCGGTAATTATATATGAGCTCATTATTAACATTCATTATATATTGTTGTTATTGTATTATCTTAAGTAACTCATATAAATACATAAAGCTATATGGTCTGATCTTAAGCAAAGTGTGGATAATGTTCATAGTTGTTCTTAAGAAAAGTGTGGATAACTCCCATTGAGATTGCTGAATTATGAAATTGTGTTATATATGCTTCTTCACATGTTTATTATATTGTTCACTTAGACATGTTTCTTCATAGGAATCTATTGTGTTGGAATGCACATCAATATCTGATTGTAAAATGGTGTTTGTTTAAATTTAGTTTTGGGTAAGTTATATTTAGTACGAAAATTGGAGGTTGACAATATGATTTCTTATTTGTTATGCAGGATGGCACGTAACTTACCATTAAAGACTAAAGAAGCACCTCGTGCAAAAGTGACATGCATTTCAAGGATCGAGGATATGATTTTTGTTAAAGATAACTTGAAAAATGATAGACAAAAGCAAATGTTCAAAGAAAGTTGTTTTGGACATCTTTTAGAGGTAAATGACCTTAAGTTTTGTTATGTACTTGTGCATAACATGTTGCTGCGTGAAACTAAATCATCGGATATGGATGATGGTTCGATGAAGTTTTTTGTGGGTAAGAAGGAATTGAAGTTTTCAATTGTTGACTTCTCTGAGATTATGGGGTTGAAATATGTGAAAGTAGATGAAGAAGACACGCTTGTAGAAGACATGGAGGAAGATCTTGACGAGGTATCATTGAGAGAGAAATACTTTTCAGAAGAGTCAAGCATCAACAAGGAAGTCTTAAAGAGATGTATTGAAGACTGTGAAGTTGATGTAGATAAGGTTAAGCTTTGTTTATTGTTGTGCTTAGACTATTTTTTGTTAGGTAAAGATGCTCGTAGGACGAGTGTAGATACAGAACATATAGAGTTGGTGGATAATATAGAGAAATTCAATAAATTTCCATGGGGTCCTAAGGTTTTCCAACGCACTTTATCTTGCCTGAAGAAGGCATTACCTCGTGCAATGGAATCAAAGAAAGAGAAGAAGAAAAATGGAATAACTTATTATTTGAGTGGCTGCCCATTTGGATTTTAGGTAATGTTATTTGATTTTATTTTCTAATTTTTATTAGTTTTGCACAATGAGTTCAAATCTAATAACTTTTTAAATTTAAAGAATAGCTTTGCGAAACTGTCTTTGTTGTAATTGATTGCAGGTTTCGGCATACGAATGCCTACCCACAGTTGCAGAAGAATGCGCAAACAAAAAAACAGGAGGGAATGGCGATCCTTCCGTCGTTAAGTGGAATTCCAAATGAAACCTGTCACTTTTGAATCATTAAGGAAAATATTTGTAGATCCAAATGTAAGATGTTTGTCTCAAATCCTCTTATAATTCACGTATTCTTTGTAACCCTATAATTACTTATACTAACATGTTCATCTTCCAATGATTTTAGGTGGAAGTGACACCTTATAGTAGAGAAGGTGGAGAAGATAGAGAAGAGACTTCAGAGTTAGAGAGACCACGAAGCGAAACCGAGCTACTTAAGAAAGAGATTTTTGACCTTAGAGAAGATCTTCGTCGACGTGACGAGATAATAAAAAATTGGGAATAAAAAAAAATATGTGTTTGTGGTGGATTAGAGCGATCTGAAGAAGATATCGAAGAGAAACCACAGAAGCTTATGTCCGGAACGGATAAAAAGGTACTTAATTAGTAGTAGTTTCCTTTTTTGTTTGAACTATATTTAGATTACATTATACAAGGTATTTATACAATAAAATTTCTTACCGTAGGATGATGTAGAAGACACCAATGCAGAGGAGAACCTCTCAGAGTTCCATGACCGTTTGTCTCCGGAGGTAACGTTATTTGGTAATGTAGTTGCATAACTATTTCATTATATTGAGGAGTTTGCATATCGGTCTATTGCAGGAGACTCTAGGCGATAATGATGTAGATGAGCGTCTTGATCAAATAGAAAATGAATGTTTTACAAAGGTAATATATATGTGTATTAGTATTTGTAATCATTTGAACAAAGAAGGTATTTAGTGAAAAAAATTGTAGGGTGCGACAGATGTGGTGGGAGATGATGTTGATGGAGTGAAGAAATTTCCTTTGTCTGAGATGAGAGAAGGTCAATCCGGCCCCCAATTGCAAGAAGATTTGATGGAGGTAATAAAATTTATATGAGGCTAAAAATTTATGTTTTGAGACTATTATAATTGGTTCTTTTTTATTCCTCTACCTAATTTATTTATATTTTAGGATGTGACCGAAGGGTCATTAGACACGATATATAGCGTGTTTAGTGAGGTGTTTAAGGTAGATGAAGATGTAAATGCTGTTAACGATGCTCGAGTGAAAGAGGTTGACGATATACTAAAAAAGTATCCGTCTGGAGCCCTAAGACCACCTAGAGATAGCATTCAAACCAATAAATCACCTTACGTAGGGATGAAAAGGAAAAAAGGTAACGTTCATGAAACATTTGACGTCAACGATACTATTAGATTTATGTCGTGGGTGAATGCATGGAAGAAGCACTAGTAAGTACCTATTTTAGAATTTACTATAATATGAATTTTCTCTTCATAATTATAATAGCTATATATTTGACTCATGAGTACCTTTAACAGAACAAACCTACGTATAAATGTTGGCATTGCAACCGTAGAAGGTAAATGATTTAAACAGCTATGGATGCAGAACCATTGGTTCACATGCGAGGTATAGGATATTGGAGTTATGTTTTTGTTTATATTTATACAATTTGTAGTCAAATTTAATGAAAGAGTGAAAGACTTGATTATCACTATCATTCATATGTTGCAGCAAATCGATGTTGGGTTGCATTACTACCGTACAAGAAGAAACTGTGACCCTTCAAGATTCGAGTTGGATTGGACAACGACCGACTGTTTCTTTTCTGTAAGTTTGTGATTATTATGTATTACGAAGTGTTTGTATCTTGTGTGTCATCTTTTATAACCCTTTGTTTCATTCCTTTTGTTGAAAATACATGTTTCGGCAATTTAGTAGTGGATAAGTATTTGTTGACCTCACAATCTTATGTTAAGTTGGTTCCGCGACTGGTAATAATATACTTACATGGTTTTTATCAAGTCTGGTTAGAATTGTCAATCTCTTGTATCCTAGATTTCAGTCTCATTAGGGACTAAGTGTTAATGCTTAGAATTTTTATTTATTTAGTTTAGCAGTATTGCTGGTAACTTTTTAGTTCTTTGTGTGCCCCTTTCGTGTTTTGGTTATCTTCATTGCTACTCTTAGTAGTTTGGTTATAAACATGATCTAATATTCATGACTAATATTGTGTTTTCTCTTCTTTTTGTCGAAGCAACTACGTCAAACTTGTCACGAGAAACCTCGTTTTCGAAAAGATCCATTGTTGGGCGAAGAAGACAGATGTTTGAAATATTTGAATGGAAAACTTCCACTAGCAAGCAAATCATGGAAGATGCTGAACCAAATATATTTCCTGGTTAATTGTAAAGGTGTTCATTGGGTCTTAGGTGTTGTTCACCTGAAACAAAGAAAGATCGTAATCTACGACTCAATTCGTGGAGATGGGCGACGACAGACCAGGGGTATGAGTTTTTTAAACTCTATGTTGCCATTTTTAATGAAAAAGTTGGAGGACAACGAAGAAGAAAAGAAAACCGTGAAGAAGAATCCATGGGCAGTCGAACACGCTGCTTTTGTCCCGCGACAAAAAAACACGTAATGTTTATCTCACAAATTGATATTATTATAAATTATATTAGGCCACTTAACAACTGTATTATTACTAATTATGAATGTCATATTTGTACCACAGGGATGACTACGGACTTTATTTACTCAAGATACTCGATTGTCTAACATCTAGAGAATCATTAGCTGATTGGTCATTGAATGATATAACCGAATATCGACGCAACCTATGCTTAAAGTTGTTTAATTACCACACTCTCAGATGAGGTACGAGTTGGAATCTTAGTGTCTTAGCATATTACTTCATATATTACTGAAACTAGGTACATTATCATGAAAAAAATAAATTACTGAAACTAGGTACATAACCATGAAAATCATGCATCTCTTTTTGTCGTAACTCACTGCTCGATGTTGCTTAAATTTTTTTGGAGAAGCCCGAGCTCCTTGATGAATGTTGTATAGTTTGTGTTACTTATATGTTTAGTTTTAGGTAGTGAAAGTGATATATCAATCTGTAAGATGGAGTTTACAAGTAAAACTCGGTATTCATACATCTATTACTTGGTATATTACTGAAACTACGTACATAACCATGAAAATCATGCATCTCTTTTTGTCGTAACTCACTACTCGATGTTGCTTAAATTGTTTTGGAGAAGCCCGAGCTCCTTGATGAATGTTGTATAGTTTGTGTTGCTTATATGTTTAGTTTTAGGTAGTGAAAGTGATATATCAATCTGTAAGATGGAGTTTACAAGTAAAACTCGGTATTCGTACATCTATTACTTGGTATATTACTGAAACTAGGTACATCACCATGAAAATCATGCATCTCTTTTTGTCGTAACTCACTGCTCGATGTTGATTAATTTTTTTTGGAGAAGCCCGAGTTCCTTGATGAATGTTGTATAGTTTGTGTTGCTTATATGTGTAGTTTTAGGTAGTGAAAGTGATCTATCAATCTGTAAGATGGAGTTTACAAGTAAAACTCGGTATTCATACATCTATTACTTGGTATATTACTTTGGTGGGAGAACATTAAAAGGGAGATCGCTAAACCCTTTTGCTACTTTGGTACTGACCCTCAAGCTAGAATCTTAAACCCCTTTTGCTACTTGGGTAATGACCCTCAAGCTAGAATATTAAACCCCTTTTACTGTGTAGTTTATTTATTAATAAGACTGGATCTTTTTATGTGTTCTCAGCCCGATGCAAAGAAACAGAAAGCCCAGGTGCAAGAAGCTAAAAAGAAGAAGATGGTTCAAAGGGTTGCGTGTATAGTGGTTGCAGTAGCAAGGGATCGGGCTTGGACTCAAAGACAGTTCGAACTCCTTTCAAAATACTCCTATGTCGATCTGAAAAAATGACTAAGTCGTTAACATCGTCAATAACTCGACGTATATGAGATAGAAACCAAGGCCAAGACTCATCATTTTCCGAATCACCAACGCCGAATGCAATTGGGTATATGTTATTGTTGCCATCAAGACCAGCAGCAACAAATAGAGTACCAAGATACTTAGCTTTCAAAAAGGTCCCATCAATCACAATAACTGGTCGAATGCATTCCTTAAACCCACGTATGCAACAACCAACTGCCATAAAATAAAATTTGAAGTGATTTGAGTTACCTTTTTCAATGTGGCATATGGTACTTGGATTACTCCGACACAACTCATTTGAGTAGTTACTCAATACAGCATACGCTTCATCAGGAGACCCCCTCACCAAATCAATCGCACGTTCTTTTGACCGCCAAGCAACATCGTAACTAATAGTGATGCCAATATCGTTTTGTATGTCCTGGATTATGTCATTTGGTTTGTGTTTTCGTTTCACTCCTACAAACTTGTGCCTTATTAACTCTCCAATAACTCTAGAAGTAGCTTGTTTATGCACACGGTGGAGGTTGCCAATCTTGCTGCAAGTATGAGTGTCGTCAAACTTAGACACCCTAAAGAAATTAGATTCGCCGATTTTAATTGCTCGTAAACTCCACTTGCAACCTTCAACTCATCTTATCTTTTAATGCACTCTTTCATTTAAATACCTCATACACTTTGACACCCTAGTCTTTCTTTCCTGAACCTGACCCTTCGTCTTCATCTTCATAGATGTTACACATAGATTCAAAACTACTCGGAAGTGGTGGTAGATCATGTAAAGGAGGAACAATTATAGGCACATCAACATCTTCCGTACCTAAGTCTTCTAAAGGCTCCTTACCTTTAACTTTTTCCTGCTCGCAACCACTTCTACCAAATGGATTTTCATTAAGTACTTCAACATCATCAGATGATCCACCCCCTACATCAAAATTAACTTCATCAGAATATTCCCAAATCTCAGAACAACTCAAATCAAATAAATAGTCTTCTTGTTCTCTAGAACAAATGTCTGGTTTTAACTCTTCTGCGAGTTCTTCCTTTACACCCGAAGAACTCAAATCTACCACATAATCTTCTTCATCGAGAGAATAATGGTCATGTCTAAAATCTCCGGGTTCTTCTTCTCCACCTACCTCGACACTTTTTCTGATCATAGGTTCTTCTGTAACTGTTCTGTTTGGTGAGGTGGTCGGATAGCTAGTGAATGGAATGTTCAAATCTATCGAGCACACTTGCTCTCTTTGAGGAACTTCCTCTGATATTAGGTATTCCTTTTCTACGTTTTTAGAGTGTGAACCACCTTCCATAGTAACATACAATGGAATACACTTAGAGAAATTACCTTTGACAAGTGTCTAGAAAAATGTGAAGTCACGCTCAACCTGAATTTCCATAGGTGAAGGACTCTGAATCGTCCCCGGAACCATAAAACTCAATTTTGGCAAACTTGTCGTGCTATCTTCACATACAATTTCATTAACAACTTCACGAAATTCTCTAAGTGTAGTCCCGCCTGATACAACTATTCCGGCTTGTTTACCACCAATATACTTTATTTCGTTATTCACATTTTTTAATCTACCACCATGAAATAACCAAATGTCCAAATGCTCACGGATTCCATTAAGAATTACCCTACAAAACAAAGATAAGTTCATTATGTATACGTACTAAAATTATTACCAACTTCTAAAATACATACAAACATGACATGAATTTAACATGTAAATTGAAAACACATAAGATGAATTCAACATGTACAATGATAATCAAGCAATACATAAGATGTATTAATAAAAATGAAGTAAGACCAAACTTCAACAAACATGAAGATTCATTGAAGTTTATTAACAAACACATGGTGAACATGACTTATGATGTTCTTAAGTCAAATGTTTGTACCTGTTTTAAGAAACAATAAATTGGTAAAAACGTAAAATTCTATAATGAAAATGACACTTAGTATGAAACTTATTGTTAACAAAACTTCATAGGGTCAAAGATAAATAACTTCTAACAACATGGATTGTTTTTACATCAATGATTTGTTCTTAAGAGAAATTTAGTGTACTAAAGCGATAAATCAAAGTAGTCTAATTCAATTGACATATGTTTCGACACTCAGGTAGGTTCCGATTCTGTAATCAAAGGGTGAACGTATTGGCGCAAAATAAATCGAAAAAAAAAGAAATAGAGAAACACATATTACATATTAGAGAAATACAAACAAGTAAAGCAAATAAATTATAACAAGTGAACTTCTACATAAGTACAGGGGGTAAAGTCATATTCCGACCTATAAAGATCAACAATTCCATATGCTCGGGCTTCTATTGCAAACATATATATATATAAACATTCAATTCCATATGTTACTGATAGATTGTCTATTCATAGTTGATCTAGTATAAATGACCAGGGAAAATGGTAGCGAGAAGAGATCACCAAGTTCAAGTTTTTTCTGCATAATTTGGAGGTTTCTACATTAAATAACCTCAACGACTTTTAGTAACAAACAAGAATATGAATCTTCTAACCTAATGTTTACAGTTTTATCTTCTAACTAATTCAATAGTCAAAATTATCAAAACTTTTTGTTTGGTACTACTACTAATTAAGATAAGGCCTAATAACAACACTTTGAAATGATAAAATATACTAACATATTTACCACTAGCTGTTATATTCACTATGGCATTTTGACAAACAGGATATGTGTTATATTTATTATGTGGGTAAGAACCCTAGTTAGACTCCATTAAAACCCTAATTGAAGTAGTTTGAAGATAAAACTTAAACAATGTCACTCATATACTACTAATAAAATCATGGATTTCATGAAATGAGATCTTCTCTCAAAACAGTAAGAACCCTAGTTAGACTCCATTAAAACTATAATTACGAGCCTTCATTAAAACCCTATAGTTGAATCGAAAAAAAAAACATCTAGAAAGAGAAAGATAGGGATACCTGCATCAGAGATATTAGTGTGTGTGAAAGATAGTGATCGATCCAAAGAAACTGCGCGAAAATGAGAAGTAAATGAAGAAGTTTATGGCTTGTTTTCGTTCTACTTAGGGGTGGGAATCGGGCGGGCTCGGTCGGGCTCGGGCTACCAAGTGCCGGGCTCGGGCGGATCGGGCTCGGATAAGCCGAGCCCGAGGTAGTGAGCCGGGCGGATCGGGCCGGGCGTATCAAAGACATGAAGTGCCCGTAGCCCGTCCGAGCCCGACTACCCGAACGGGTTTCAACGGGCTCGGGTCGGGCGGGCTCGGGTCGGGCGGGCTCGGGTTTTTGAGATTTTTTTTTTTTTTTTTCCTTTCTTTTTTTTTTGGGAAGATTT
>BEHA01000040.1:23361-34694 GCA_002897215.1 Eschscholzia californica subsp. californica
AGATCAACCTCAAATGAGGTGTTCTGTTTCACAACTAAAAAAAAAATAAACATATCCACTATTTTTTTTTGTATCTGTACATCAGTACATGTACATCATGATCATCATCCATCAACCACAAAAAAAAAAAAAAATACAGCTCCGAGTACATCTTTGATCATCCAACGATGAACGACCTCTATCCGATCTATTTGATCAGACAGATCAAAGGTTTGTCTTTGATCTGTCTGATCAAACAGATCTGACTCGTTAGAGTCTGAGATCTTCACATATAAATGTATAATCACAACAAATAATGTTAATGATATTATTCATTAGATTACAACCTTAAACTAAAACAAAAAAAAACATTAAAAATAAACACAAATAACATCATAGATGTGTTCGAAGGCTTAACAACATCATTTGATCCGAAGATCATCAGTGTATACCCATCATGAACACATCATCACAGAGATCAGACTATCAGAGGCTTCAACCCACTTTAGGCTACTCGAAAATCACAGAGAGGCTTCAAATAACATCATAGATGTGTTCGAAGGCTCAACCACATCATTTGATCCGAAGATCATCAGTGTATACCCATGATGAACACATCATCACAGAGATCAGACTATCAGAGGCTTCATCCCACTTTAGGCTACTCGAAAATCACAGAGAGGCTTCAAATATTAATGATATAATCGTTAAGAGTCTACTCGAAAAAATGTCATTCTTGAAGTTGAACACCGAAGCAGGGACGATCGATCAATGGTACTTCAAGTCCTAACTCTTTAATGGTGGTCTTTAATGGTGGTCTTTAATGGAGTTATTGTTAAGGGTTAACAGAAAGAGAGAGAGAGAGGGGCGGAAGAGAGAGAGAGAGCGGCGGACAGAGAGAGAGATCGCCGGAAACAGAGAGAAGAGCGGCGGAAGAGAGAGAGGGGCATTAGGGTTCGGTTGGTGAGAAGAGGCATTAGGGTTTTATGATGGGAATTGAAAGGTATTTATAGGCGGGTGAGATTAAATCCAACGGCTGAGATATTATGTAATCTCAGCCGTTGGATTCCTTAAAAACACGCGGATCAATTTCGGGCTACTCCTCGGGCTACTCATCGGGCTCAACTAACGGGCAAATTATCGGGCTACATATACGGGCTACTCATCGGGCCGGGCTTCGGACGGGTTTAACGGGCCGGGACTCGGAATTGGGAACCTGTCCGAGCCCGGCCCTATTAGCCCGTTTAATCGGGCCGGGCTAACCCGGCTCGGGGCTGCTTCGGTCATCGGTCTCCCACGGTTCGGGCCGAACGGGCCGGATCGCGGGTTTCCGGACCGTTTTCCCAGCCCTATACCCTACCATGGAATTAGTCCAAGTTGGAAAAGAAAAAAAACAGTCTACAAAATTACGTTGGGGAAACGAAATTAGGTTTGGGTAGTTAAAATCGGGGTGAAAATACCGTATTTTAGAGGCCAAAAGGTAAAATGCATCACAACATTGATCTGTTTAACGTCATGCGCACATGTCTCTGTAAGACCCACAGTATCAGATGACTCAACTTATGTTTATTTGGAAAGATGCGACATACAAAGGTATTTGTGTTCATTATAATGGATTGAGGTCTAAACATCTGTTTATGCACAAGAGTTAACTTATGAAAGGCAAAAAGTAAAATCACATTTTTATCGATGAAGAACTGAATTTTGTTCAGTGTAAAACACATGATGTAAAATACAAAATACCCCTGGCATTATGTGATACACAAATGTGAAATATGTTACAAAGAACATGGTTTATGTTACATACAATGAGGTTTATGCATCAGATCGATCGGACAATTATTGCATCAACAAAATACATTGAGTCATGACTTTTTAGCCATTTAACTTTTCCAAATTGTCCATACTCCATGTTTCGTAAACCTGTATTATATTGTATTTCACAATGAAGTCAACCACAAGAACATCTAGAGCTCAAAAATTAGGCTTCATCTACCAGTGCATGAGCAAAAAGTAGAATAACAAGATTCTCCTTCATTAATAAACTAACATTTTTAAATATAAGAAGCAAATAAAATAACAATTTTACCGACGCTCACATGCAACGCCAAATATTGCGGAAGAACAAAATGAAATTACGCGTATATGAAAGCGAGTGATATATCTTGATTGTATATTATGTTAGGGCTTGCTTGTGATGGGCAAGAAAGAGAAATATTAAGTCTTGTTAATTAAAAGGTAGGTGGTATTCGATTGGAGAGAGGCGTGAATGAGAATAATAGTTGACTAGCGCCAGTAACGCGTACCATCACTGATTGATTGCTTATATATTGTTGGGATATTAATAGAATGCAGTTGTAATATTTTATATTTCTGGATAACAATGAGTTGCAATGGTTAACTATGCATTATTTCTTAAATACAGATCTTATTGATGCGATGGGTCAACAATTTTTCAATCTTATCACCAACTTCCTATGATTTTTGACGAAAAAAAATAACAAATAATAAAATGAAAGTCAAATGCCCAATTAGATATGACATTATAGCATTAAAATACAATTGCGGTGGTGGCATGTAGAACTGGCCTAGGCTCAAAACCACCAAAACTTTTCAGCCCCAAGATTTTGCAATGAACCAAAGGCCCCTTAATCTACCATAGAAGCACAGACAAAAACAAATTTAATGAAGCAGGTGAAGCCCAATGGGCAAGACACCTTTCTGTTGAAATATATTTCTATAGTTTGGAATAACCCATATAATATTCCCATCTATATTGAGATATTAGGAACTAACAAATATTAGAAACTAGTAAATATATTAGAAGCTAGTAAATATATATTGTAAAATTAGAAACTACTAAACTAGTAGTATTCCAACTCTATAAATAGAGCCTTGTATTTCTTTTGTAAACTATCAAGGAATAAAACAACTTCTTTGATGAATTTCAACTTGGTAACAGAGCCAACAATCTTAAGTTTTTTTTCTTTTGAATTTCTATCAAGAAGATTTATCTTCATCCAGTTTTTTTTATTATTCTGATATAATCTCTTCCTTATAATTAATATAATGGAAAAGATGGATCAGACAATTGGTACAATTTTTCAGGCATAGGGATCCTTTAATTCAGGGATTATATTGAATGAAAAAAATTATGATATGTGGTCTCAAATCATGGAGATGCATATCGCTGAAAAAGAAAAACTTTCGTTTATTCGTGGTAATACATTACCACCTACTGAAGATGACATTAAATATGAGAAGTGGTACGCATAAAATCAAAAAGTCAAGAGATGGTTGTTGATGTCTATGACTCCGGAAATTATGAAGAGTTACATTCGTTCACCTACAGCTCGTGATATTTGGAAAGCTTTATATAAGCTTTTTATGATGGATCCGATGAGTTGCAAGTCTTCTCATTGAATCAAAGAGCTTTTTCTGCCTAACAGAACGGGAAGATACTCTCTGTGTATTATGGTGAATTGGTTGAGATCTTTAGTGAATTAGATCACCGTGATAACGTGATCATGGAAAATGAAAAAGATATTGTATCTTATCGTAAATCAGTCCAACGACAACGTGTGCATATTTTTCTTGCTGGGTTAGATGATGAATTTGAACAAATTCGTGGTGAAATTTTGAGAAAAGATCCAATTCCTTATTTAGAAGAGTGTTATGCTTTGGTTCGTCGTGAGCTTGCTCGACGCACAACGATGAACGGAGAATCTGAAACAACTGATGCTTCCGCAATGATGACTCGCAACAAGACAAAGCCAAACCTTGTTAAAACAATTGGTCAATCCGACAAATCAACTTATAAGTGTACTAACTGCAACAAAACTGGTCATACCAAAAGTCATTGTTATGAACTAGTAGGCTATCCAGAATGGTGGGATCATAATCGAAAGAAAAATTCCAAGAAGAACCCTGTAGTTGCACTTGTTGAGACGGAGGAAGAAAATCCAACTATTGAACAAGCTTCAACAATGGTAGCCACTACAGGTAACGTAGGTAAGGTTTCAAATATTTCTACACATGTTTCGAATAATACTTGGATAATTCATTCTGGAGCTACAGATCATATGACTTTTGATTCTAGACAGATTTCGACCATTAATCAATCCTTACATAAATATGTCTCTACTGGCAATGGTACTTCAGCCTCTGTTGTATGGGAATGACCTATATCTCCTACTGACACCCTGAATATAGACTCTGTTTTGGTTGTCCCATCTTTAGATCATAATTTATTATCAGTGTCTCAAATAACTACTGCTTTATTTTGTGTTGTGATTTTTTTGGCCTGAATTTTGTGTGTTTAAGGACATCCAGACAAGGCAGACGATTGGTTATGGTGTTAGGCGAGGAAAGCTGTATTACTTGGACTTAGTATCTGAAAGCTGTAGTAAATTGCGTCAGGCATTAACAGTGAACAATTTTGAAGATAAAAGTAAAGCTGAGATATGGTTATGGCATCGACGTTTATGACATGCTTCTTTTGGATACCTTGAAAAATTATTTCCATCGTTATTTATTAATAGTGATGTTTCAAGTTTTCAATGTGATGTTTGTGCACTAGCAAAAAGTCACCGTATATCATTCCCGTTAAAATTAAATAAAAGTCCAATTCCTTTTATGATCTTACATTCTGATGTTTGGGGTCCATCCAAGGTTCCTACTTTAGGTGGGTCACGGTGGTTTGTTACATTTATTGATGATTGTACTAGGATGACTTGGGTATGTTTGATGAAATCTAAAAGTGAGGTAAAAGTATTATTTCAGAAGGTTCATAAATTGTTTAGCACTCAGTACAACTCAAAAGTCCAAATACTTCGTAGTGACAACGGTGGAGAGTATATAGATCATGAACTTCAAACCTATTTGGAATCTCATGGTATTGTGCATCAAACCACATGTCCAAATACCCCGCAACAAAATGGAGTCGCTGAAAGGAAGAATCGTCACTTATTGGAAGTCATCAGGGCTATGTTGATCGAAGCACATATGCCATTATCTTTTTGGGTAGAAGCACTTCTTGCTGCAACCTATTTAATTAATAGAGTACCTTCTAGTACTATTGAGTTTAAGACTCCCTTTCAAGCTCTAGCAGATGTTATAACCTCTCCGACAGTTTCAAATTTACCTCCCCGTATCTTTGGTTGTGTAGTATTTGTTCATTTTCATGAGCACCAACGTACAAAACTAACTCCAAGGGAATTAAGGTGTGTATTTGTAGGGTATGCTGCAAATCAGAAAGGTTACAGATGTTATCATCCTCCAACAAAACGAATGTTTGTTACATTGGATGTTATCTTTCATGAAAACTCCATGTATTTTTCATCTGAGTCTGAACTTCAAGGGGAGAAAAGCAAACAAGAAGTTCTGACTTTTGATTATGAAGAAACTGAAAATCATATAAAAGAGAACAATCTTGGATCTAATATTGAAATAAATTTAATTCCTGAAGAAACAATACCAGATGAATCAGTAATGAAAGAAAGTGTTAATGAAATCATTGACGAAATTGTGGATTTGTCTCCAATTGAAGCCACAACACCAGAGGTTCGTGATACACCAAACCAATCGCTTGTCGAGGATGATCCTGAAGCACCATCTGAACCATCTAGGAAAATATTACCACCACGTCAAACTAGAGGTATTCCTAAATCGACATGTTGAAATATATTTCAATAATATGAACCTGAATTGTCTAGTAAAGTCAAATATCCTATGAGTCACTATGTGTTAGATCATCGTCTAACAGAATCAAATAAGTCATTTGTAAATCAATTATCTACTGTATCTATTCCTAACAATGTGCAGGAAGCCTTATCTGATCCAAAATGAAAAGCGGCTATGAATGAGGAGATGAAATCCTTACAAAAGAATGATACTTGGGAGTTAGTTGATCGTCCGATTGACAAAAATCCAGTAGGATGTCGATGGATTTATTCAGTAAAGTACAAAACATGAAGGAAATCTAACAGCACTTATTGTATATGTTGATGACATGGTAGTCACTGGGGATGACCCCGAAGAACGGAAGGCTTTATAAAATTACTTGTCTAAAGAGTTTGAGATGAATGACCTTGGTGAGTTGAAATACTTTCTTGGAATTGAAGTCTCTCGATCCAACAAAGGGATTTACCTATCCCAGAGAAAGTATACTTTAGATCTGTTACATGAGGTGGGTATGTCGGCATGTGAGCCGATTGATACACCTGTGGAAGAAGGATTAAAATTATTCATTGAGCCTAATCAAATCCCGGTTGATAAAGGAAGATATCAAAGACTCGTTGGAAGGTTGATGTACTTGGCGCACACGAGGCCAGATCTTGCATATGCGTTAAGTATTGTTAGTCAATTTATGCACAATCCAGGAGAAGAGCACATGAATGCTGTTTTACGCATTTTGAGATATCTGAAGGCGGCTCCGGGAAAAGGTATTCTGTTTACTAAAAATTCGGGTTGTCAAACCATTGATGTATATACTGATGCAGATTGGGCCGGAGAAGTAAATGGTAGGCGATCAACTGCAGGATATTTTACCTTTGTTGGTGGGAATCTTGTTACGTGGAGAAGTAAAAAACAGAACGTTGTTGCACGTTCAAGTGCAGAGTCTGAATTTAGAGGTATGGCAGATGGCATATGTGAAGCGTTATGGTTAAGACTCCTCTTGGACGATTTAGGATATCCTTCTGAAAGACCAATTCGATTATATTGTGACAATAAAGCAGCATGTGATATTGCTCACAATCTAGTCCAGCACGACCGCACAAAACATGTTGAGGTAGATCGATGTTTTATTAAAGAAAAGTTGGACGACAACATTGTAGAGTTACCAAAGATCCGATCTGAAGATCAATTGGCTGATGTTCTTACTAAAGCAGTTTCAAGTCGAATATTTTTGAAACTGGTGGACAAGTTGGGCATGTGCGATATCTATGCACCAACTTGAGGGGGAGTGTTGAAATATATTTCTATAGTTTGGGATAACCCATATAATATTCCCATCTATATTGAGATATTAGGAACTAGCAAATATTAGAAACTAGTAAATATATTAGAAGCTAGTAAATATATATTGTAAAATTAGAAACTACTAAACTAGTAGTATTCCAACTCTATAAATAGAGCCTTGTATTTCTTTTGTAAACCATTAAGGAATAAAACAACTTCTTTGATCAATTTCAACTCTTTCTGTAGCTCAGGGATCTTAGGTTAAATTCACCCAATCCACATTTTCTATTTTAAATTACAGAACTTATGTACTTCATGAATTTCAATTATCTTTATTAAGATTAAAGTTAGTTCTAATAAGGGTTTTATGTTATTTAGTTGATTGTTATCATTTTGCTAGTAAAACGTCTATATCTAAGTTGGTGTGAAGCACTTCTTTGTTCTTGCTTGTAATACCGCATGATCTAAGATCTTAAATAATAAAATTGAAATATCGCCACGTGCCACATTAAGTTGTGCACATAATAGTCTAATTAAATTCAATGTTGTTTAATGGGAAGCTATCGCGTTTTACTTGCTTTTTGTGGTCTTTTACACTAGAATTTATGAGCATATAGACCAAAAAACGACCCCTAATAACAGTTTTAATCCTCTCTAATCCCATAAAGGGTTTAAAAACTAAAATATTAATCTTAATGGAAATCTAGTCCATTTGGATACATCTAGAGAGAAAACACAAATCCCTAAAATATATAATAAATCTTATTACCTAAACTAACCTTTTTTAAATATTAAAACACATTTACCCTCAAATTCCCCAAATATCTTTTTCCTTTTTTATCTCCCACCTTTCTCTCTCCAATCACGTTTCTAAACAAAATAACCGTGATCTTCATGATCTTCAGTTACCGAAACCTGCAACTTTTCTCTCTCTTTAAATCAGAATCGTTTGATAATCATCCATTAATCTCAGAAATCTTATTTCTTCTTCATTAGAGCAGCGGAAATCTTCTTCTTCAGGTAAAACACAGTATAGTAGTCATTTTTCGTTCCATTGATAAGATTTTATATTGTGTTTTAGGTTATTGTAACAGATTATCTCTTTCTAAAGTTAATCATATATGATTTCTAGTAAAAGTATCAAAGATTTATTTACTATTTCGTTAATTTATAATGTTTGATGTATATTTTCTCTCTCTTAAATTTTCATTATTGTTTTTGATCTTTATGTTTAATAGATATCTACCGATTAGTTCAAATCCAGTATGTTATTTTTTCAATATATCATCATATCATATTTCTTTAGATAGTAGTTTAAGCTTAATGATTTTCACATTTTTTTATTCAATTCTCATTATTCTATCCGTACAAATATATGAACTAGGCCTAAATCCGTACGGTTCTTTATAACAGAATTTACATTACCGATAATTGACAGTAAATTACCATAATTTATAGTAAATTGCGCAAACATCTTCCGTACGATGTTTTTATAACCAAACATAATATATGTATTTTTTAACAACTTATACATACTTTATCAAGATATCCAAAACATTATATTACTGAATATAAATTATGGGTAATTTATTGACAATTACGCGTAATGTTAACCTAACACAGTACTAATTTCAAACTGAAGAAACTTTGCTTCATCACCAAATCTCGTGTACTTTGATGTAAATTATATATGATTTACGTAACTGTACACGTTGTTTATATTTGCAAAATTTATTTTAATATTAAATGTATATGTATTAATGTCTGTAAATTTGTTATCACAGGTGGAGTTTTTTGCAGAATCATCATATCAGACTAAACCAACCAAACTAAAATCAGATGGTTGGGATAAGATATTTACTGAAATTGGTCAGTTATTCCCTAGTGGTGCAAAAATATTTCGATATGCTATTCGACAATATAGTATTAACACAAGGCATGATTTCAAATTCATAAAAAATTGATACAAAGCGTGTTACTACTGTGTATCCTGTTGAAGATTGCAAATGGAGAGTGCATGGATCGGCACCATTAAAATGTGTATCTATGTTCATTTTGAAAGATATGAAAATGAAACATGACTGTGTTGATTTCATTAAGAAGAGCAAGAAACCCAAAATCAACAGTTGTTTTGTTGGTAAACTTATTCTTGATGATGATGTAACCAGAAGTCCAGATCGTTCCTCAGCAAGTTTGAAGAACGATTTCTTGAAAAACTACGGTGTCCAACTTTCATATTACTACACTTATTAGGGGAAGAAAGTTGCAATGAACGAAGCATTTGGCCAGGAAGGAGATTCATATGCAAAATTTAAATGGTATGCTGATGCCTTTTAACGTACAAATCCAAACAGCATAGTCCAATTAGAAGTTGACGATGTAACTCGTAGATTTCAAAGAATCTTCATTGCACCACATGCTTGTATTGTCGACCTGTTATATATGTGGATGAGATTTTTTGCAAAACTCGTTTTAAAGGGTGCATTCTAGCTGCTGTTGCTAAAGATGGAAACAATGGTAAAGCATAAATTTCCTTAATTTCTATTACTCAAATCAACAGTACCTGTACTTTATCTATTTTATTACGTACCTTTTCATATTGTCTCCATAATTTGTCATGAACTATCTGTAATTTACTACAGATTACACATACTTAATGACGCAATTTACGAATATAGGAATACATTATAATTGATTTTTCCAACACAATATACAATTTCAGGATTATTTCCATTTGCTTATGCTGTTGTTGACCTGGAGAATGACCATAATTGGGACTGGTTTTTAAGGCATTTACGCAATGCAGTGGATATGGAAAAGACATATACTTTTATTTCAGACCGTCACAATGGTATTATCAACGGTGTTCAGAATATCTTCCCAACAGCAAACCATTCATTTTGTGTTTGGCATCAAAGGAACAACCTAAATTTAAGATTGGCTAATGGAGCTCGAAAATCAAAGTTCTTCCAAACTTTGATATTCAAGGCTGCTAGAGCTATTCCCGAGTCTGAGTATAATAAAACTATTAACCAAATGGTACAGAAGGGTGGTTCTAAAGTTGCTGCATTCTTTCAATCCTTAGACCATGCATCATGGGCAGATTCATTCTTCCCTGGTCCAAGGTTGGAACACTCAATATTCTCTATATATTTGTTGTTGTACTTCGTTATTTATCTTAAATTACCTATTTCTATTGAAAAACACTGATACTTGTAGATAAATTACACGTACTTTAACATATTTTAAGTAATACTATCCAGAAATTATAGGTAATTGTGAATGCGTGAAGTTTGCATAATTTAATCTAAAGTATACATAAAATTGTATATACAGTTTAGCTGTATAATATCAAACAATACTTCTGCCTAGGATATCATAATTTGTTATACATTATTAATTATATCGTAAAACATACTAAATGTATGTCATATACAAAATAGATTTCAATCAATAGATAACCACTTTCATAAATTATCATAATTTTAATAACAATTCTAATATTTTTAGAAAAAAAAACAAATATTGTACTGTTATATAATATCAAACATTCAAATAATCAGTCATTACATTTGAGTTAAAATATACCACTCAACAAAATTATAATAAAAACTAATGTAAATTCTCTCTCCACTGATCTCTTGTTTCATACAGAAGCTCATACGTCACCTGTGCCCTTTTTCGTTGTGCTAAATCCGTCCAATCGTCGCAAAGAAATTATTTTGGTACTCTCCATTTGAAATGTTTCATGAACAGGATCTCCATTTGTAGCATTATAAATGGACCACAATCCGCACTGTCCATCATTGATTAAGGCCGCGGCTTGGGGGAATAAAAATAAATAAAAATTCTCTACAAAATTGGTCAACCGAGATTGATTTTTTTTCATATCTATTTGTTGTTATAGGGCTCCCAATTATAGAGTTAAACAAAACTAAATTTTTAGAAGATCCTATAATCGAATTTAGAAAGAACTTTTATAAATTTAAGCAAAATCTTTCTAGGGTTCTAAATCCTAAACTCTTTTCTAAGTTTCTTCTTTTCTTCATCTTATTTTTCAAAGCTTTGTTTTCTTCTAATCACTAAACCCTAAAAACATAGGAGAACAACCTAATATGTTTAGAAGTGAATATGTTTTAGGGTTTCAAAATTAATTGATTTTTAGGGTTTATAATGTGGTTATTTTTGGGAGGATTAATGGAGGAAGAAACTTGCTTTGGACATCCCATGGAAGATGTATTAAGAACTTCAAAATATTTTTTAATTTTGATGATTTCTAGGGTTTAGAATGTTTTTTTCCTCTTTATCTCTCTAACTTTGTTGTTGATTTTAAAGAAATAAGGTTAGTATGTATTTGAGATTTGGGGAAGATAAGTAAGAGAAGTGATAGAGAA
>BEHA01000040.1:37574-71192 GCA_002897215.1 Eschscholzia californica subsp. californica
AATAATAAAATTTAGCAAAAAAGTATATCATTTGTAAAAGAAGTACCTTAAGGTAAAGTGTTATTAAGTGTCCAGGCAGTAAGACTTCGTGATTTTGCAAAGCATCAGTGTTATCAAGCGAAGCAGTCTGGTCTACAAATGCGAATAGCTTCTGCAGCATAAAGCTAAAACACAGTACTTGTAAGCTTTTAGCAGCCAACATGAACATGATGGCAGATTTCGACAATTGAAACTAACATTTCGAAGTACTACGGTTAATAAAAATCACAATCAATAAAATTCACATCTAGAGTAATCAAAGTGAAGGCAGTAACTAACATGAGCAGATTGAATTTGTCATGGTTGTTCTCAAGATGCACGAGTACGTAATCTTTTAGAATAATTTCTCCCACCTGCAAAGAAATAGTGCAAACCAGAGATGCACAGCATCAGCAAGAAAATAGACCCCTGACACTAAAACAGTTCAGTAAAAAATGAAAAGTAAGAGAATTAAATACATATGCATATGCTTCTAGGACTTACAGCAAAATGGCTTTCAGCTTCCAGTCCACCAATGACTGGTTGGAAGTGCTGACCTGAAGAAAATTAAAATGATTAATGTGTTCAAACCAACAACACTAACACGAGCAAACTTGATCAGTACCTAGATGCTGTAGGCATTGCGATCGAGTAGACATCTCCTTTACTTCATCAAGAATAATCTTAACCCTTTCGCCCACAAGCTGGGTGCCAACAACTCCCTCACGCTGCTTGTGCATCTCATTATAGCAACTTGTCAAGCTTTCATAGATTTCGAGGTCAGTCGTGTCAATGAGGGCCTATCAACAAAGGATGACTTTATTATTGTGAAGCATAAACCAATCAATCGCAGTCAAATATATAAGGAAAGGGGCAATACAAGTTAGAGATACAATAAACAGACATGTTTAAAAAAGATCTACAACGCACCTTTAAGACAAGACCCACTGGAAGGAAGAACTCCCTCCCTTCTATCCTGTGAAAGTTTAAGAGTTCAAAGGAGAACTTCAATAGATTCATAATGAGACACTTTAATAAACTAATGAGACAACAATCCTCACCAGAACCCAAGCCGTGCACTTCCATTTTGAAGGTAATACAATCTAACCGTTAGAGCAGATAGATCATCTCTTACGCATCTGAAAATAAAGCCAAGGGGGAAATTGCCGCAAAGAGCATTTTAATAACAAGAACACAGATAACTGATCTTCTATTAATTATCAACAATAAAACTTAACGATTTCCAAAACTGATGGATTGAAAGTAGGCACGAAAAACAACCTTATGACAACCGCTTTGTCTGAATATCCTTCTCGCTTCTCGCGAAACGAACTTCTCTCGACGTTCATTGGCTGGAAACGAAGTATTCTTTTAGCAACAGGATATTAACAAAGGATAACCAAACTAAGAAGGGCAGGGTTAGTAAGGATGACACTAGGATCTTCACATTTGCGGTACCGAACAACTGAAGGTTATAAAACAAAACATCTGGTTAAGTTTGGGAAGGGTAACTCACGTAGTTCCTTTTCGGCATAATTACAAGTCGAACAAGCCGCTCCAGTCCATTTAATATGAAGTAACTAAGAGAGAGAATAGGCGATTACTCAAAGATCGATTGAAGCCGATGGAATATTTAGAGCTTTATTAAAAATAGTGGACAATGTATTACTTACCCGCCCATTTCCGTAGCCTCCTCTTTAAAAGAAACTAATGTTCTAGGATCAGCATCTCTCAAGTGACAGAGCTTCGACTACATCATAATAAAGACCATATGATGTATACAATAGACAATAAAGCTGTATATTATGCTTACGGATAACGTTATTATAAGAACCAACAGTATCAACCATTTAATTTTCATTTCTACAGAAATCCAATTCCCAGACATCCAATAAAGCTAGTACGAGAAACATAGCAAACATCTCCATATAAATTTCATTATTTATTTATTTTGAGTCACTAACACTCAAGAATAGCACTACGAGACCTACAAACTACAGTATGAAGCTTAACCTGGTAAGCTTGTTTCGCATAAAATTTACAGAAATGGCATAAAAAGTTTGAGATTTTTAGCCAATATAGCAATTAATAGCAGATAATATTAGTGTCACAATTTGTTAAGTACGAACCTTAGTGCTTTTACAACCCTAGGCAATCGATGGTTGACTGAGAAATCTCTTACTACTACCAAGCCAAACATCTTGTCAAGACTGCCATCTGCCCATTCACTATAGACTCTTACTTGAACTAAATTTAGAATGCAATGAAGTCCGGTTCTGAATACTGTTACAAATTGTTATAGTTCCATCTGCAAACGTCTCAACAAACACCCGTGGAAGATATGATAGTGGGGTGAGTTAAATGATCTATAAATGGCTACGGGTGAGATTTACCTAGTCTTGTTTACAATTTAGGTATTAAAGTCTCCAAATATCAAATGGGTGTACTCTTATAAATTGTTTCAACTAAAGAAAACTATAATTGGATTAACCTAAACAAAAACATATTGGCTTAAAGTGATATCTCAAAGCTAACAACTTCAGTTAAAGAAAGGAAATACCAACCTTCAACATTATAGGAAGCTGCCCAAAGTTGAATTTTTCTCTTACAGGTTTCCTATTGCCAATTTGGATATTTACATCAATCAAAAACTTCCCTGAATACGAAAGTCCCCCTTGTCGACACTGAGTAGAAAGCATATAAAGAAATCAGAACAGTGTTTAAACTAGAGAGAGAGAGAAAGAAGATGAATCACAAAAAAAAGGGATGAATATAAACCTCAAATGGATAAAGTTCATCACTAAGAGCACTATTATGGCGTTGCTTTTGTGGCCGGTATAATTCATGCTTATCAAACCAGAGTAAGTAACAGTTAAGGAAAACAAAAACAATCTTGATAAATGAGAAATTAGATGTTAGGAGCAAAAACAAGAGAAAATGCACTAAAAGATAAAGAAAGAAAGGATATTTCGAACTTTTTCATCCTCGGAATCACGAACTTCAATTGGTTTAATATGTAAAAGCATCGCTTCTAATCCGAATTCGAGAAAATAATCAAAAGATTCAATATGAGGTTTGAAAAGTTCTCGTAAGTTGTCATAATCAGAACTCTTTATCTTCTCCATTGCCGTCATACCTATTCTTGATTTCTTTCTCTCTCTCTACCACTTCGCCTTTGATTTCAAGTTTTATCAACTGAAAACAAAACCTTGTTCAGAACTTCAGTTCTCTTTTACTTCAGAACTTCAGGGTTTTATGAGGAAAAATTCGCAGGGTTTTTGTATGTGACATAAACCCTAGTTTCTTTTGAATCGGTCCCGACCTATTGCGAGTTGCCTCAGATTTTTACATTCACTTTTGTGGGGCCAAAACACTGTTGTCGCCAACATTATAAAGGCAGCACGAGGCATAAATGACTATGAGTGTGTATATCCAAAATACAAATGTCTAACTTGTGGTCTTTGGTGCAAGAAGCAACACGGCACGGCATCGCAGAAAGATGTACGCATAACTATTCGGAAATAACATCCCCAGTTGAAGTACAGTCAGGCAATGAGATCAACATATGGGAAGATAATTGGATCCCTGAGACAGATAGAACTGTGAGTAATAACTATAACTCTAATCTAACCAAAGTATCGCAGTTGATCACGAATAACAAATGGGATGATGGTCTCCTGAATGCAAATTTCGATGCAGATACTCAGAATCTTATCAAAGCTATTCCTATGAATTCGGAAGGTAAAGATAACCTTAAATGGAAATTGTCAAAATCCGGAAAATTTACGGTTGCCTCTATGTATAAGTACTTAAGCACTAATAGCATCAACCAAAACCTTAACCCTCGGAACTGGAAATGCATACGGTCTCTTCCGGCTATCCATCGTATCATATTATTTATGTGGAAGATTTGTAATAAAGCTCTACCTGTCAGAGAAAGGATAGGCAAATATATTAAAATCACAACGAATTGTCCCAATTGTACTAACATTGAATCTATAGAGCATGCACTCTTACATTGTGCCATAGCGAGAAATATTTGGTTCCACTTTAACATCATTTCTGAGAACATCTCATCCATAACGGAATGGATTTTCTCTTGGGAAGCACACCCTGATCTTTGTCTTACAGCGGAGAATATACACTATACTACCATCCTTTGGGTTTTATGGAAAATACGTTGCGATCATTGCTTTCAACATGAATTTAATGATCTCCCGAAAATTATCAAAATGATAGAAAACTTTCCGAAAATTAACAAAAAACGGGTAAAAACCAAGCAAACTACTCGACATAAATGGCAACCCCCGTCTTATGGGTTCATCAAGATCAATGTTGATGCTTCGTTCGTCAATATTACTTCCATAGCGGGTATAAGTATGATATCCCATGATGACAATGCAAGATTTATGCAAGCACAAGCTATAACTACTAGAGGCCGAAACAGTGAAGAATGTGAAGCCATGGCGATCCTCTTAGGTAAGGAATGGGCCAAATCTAAGAATCACAAATCTATAATCATAGAAAGCGACAATTCTAATCTCATCAAACACCTCGGCAACAAGCGCCACACTATCCACTGGCAATCAATGATCCATGTACGAAAGATCCGAGAAAGCATGAAAGAATTCGAGGCGGTTCATTTTCACCACACTAGAAGAGAACTTAACTCTAATGCAGACAAGCTAGCAAAGTGGGCAAGGAAGCGCAACAGAAGCAAAGTTTGGGAAAATATTCCTTGTATTTTAATAGATACCTATTGTAATAACGTTTTGATTCATTAATGTTATATTAGTTCAAAAAAAAAAACATCCCCAGTTCGTTTATACTCATGAGGAGAAAGCTACGGTATTTGTTACATTAACCTCAATAACATAGATATTTCAATCGTGATTCACAATTCATTTCTTTTTGTCCTCTAAGTACTCAAGGTAGTTTCTTTTTCAATGATCAATACCATTACAATAGAAATATTTCTTTTTGAATTATTCAGTGTGCTTCGAACTCTTGACCTCTAAAGTGGAAGATTATACCTCTTGCCACTCCAATCAAGGATTGTTGGCTACAATAGAAATATTTACAATAAGGAGAAGCACATTTAGCAAAAATTTTGACTTCTGACTTGTCTTTTCTCTTGGCTAATTGCTTTTTGCCTCCTTACTTGAATCTTTCGTCCTTTTTGAATCAGTAAAAACTCTTTCTTACATTCAAATCTCCCAATGTCCTTCGAATTTGCCTTGAAATTGACGTACTATCTCATCCATGATCTCAATCGAGACATGTTCCTTAGGTTTTGAATAATTGTATTTTCATTTCCCAAAATATCCTCTAAAGAGCAGGTTGCATGGTTGCCAACATAAAGCGTGTCACCGATATTAAACTTATCAGGGTAACTTTTGTCTGTTTATGTTCTTCACCTGTTGAGGTAGTAGTCAGCACAAGGAATGAGGTGTGTGATTTCTTTGTTTGTGGAGTTGAGAACGATTCGCGGATTCCTATCTCAATCAACGAAGTTGGCTTTGTTTAATTTGGCATTCTAAAACTACAAAAACTAAGAATAAGGATGTCGCTTGGTATATAATGTTTGTTAGCAATACAAACAATTTTGCCACATTGTTGAATGAAAACTATCTCTGGTTAAATGAGTTGATTCCATTTTAAAACTACAAAAACTAAGAACAAGGACTAAGACCTTGCCCTTAAACCTGACCTCCTAAGCGAGTAAACTTCTTTATTGATGATGCCCTTTAGTGGGGCCAACAGGTCAGTGCAACACAAAAACGAACCGGCACGACAGGCTTTAGAGAAGACACACCACAACCCATTGTGGGTTTTGTCGTGTGTGGCAGGCCTGAGATTCAAAGGTTCCAAACCCATCATCCCTAGGGGTGGCAATTTGACACGAAGTACCAACGAGTTTTCGCCCAAACCCGCCCTTAATGGAACGATTCGGGTATGTGATGAAGTTGAAAAAATAATCGGGGCCGGTGCGAGCTTGGTGTTATGTACTAAACCTCGCCCTAACCCAATTAGTATGTTATATGTAATATTTATATAGTTATGTTTGTCAAACTTTTTTTTATCTTATATAATCAAACTAGGTGTCCACCGCGTCCGTAGGACGCGGTAGATCCCTTTTGGCTAACGCCTTATGAGGCATGAGAACGTCCTCATCAAAGTCGAGGGGGCGTGCGTATACCCAGATATTTATACATCGTGGAATTCAATTCTATACCATCCAAAATTATACTGGGACTTGTAATTCGCATTTGTTATGCGAATCACAAATCTCTATGTGATTCTAGATGCTCTAGAATTGAATTCAGCGATGTATAAATATTTGGGTATATGCACGTCCCCTCGACTTTGATGAGGACGTTCTCATGCCTCAAAAGGCTTTAGCCAAAAGGGATCTACCGCGTCCGTAGGACGCGTTGGACACCTAGTTTGGCAATAATTTCGTGTAAATGAGTCATTTTTTTCAATTAATTAAGGCAAAATAGAATGATATCATTTGATTTAAGTAACGACGTTTGTTTTCAACAAAAAAAAAATAATGGCCTTAGCCAAAATGATATCATTTGAATTAAGTAAAGACAGAAAATGAAGGAGAAAGCCAGTCCCACTTAAGATATGAAAGAGAAACAATCGGATTAGAGAACAACGACCATCATAGGACCAAGAAGAAGGGAATTAAGAAAAATGGTGACAGTAAAAAAAATTATAAGAGGAACAATGAAAAACTATTGATGGATCAAATTAATTGATTCCCTTTTTGTAGCAGAAAATCATCATTGTACCACTCTTTGGTTTCAAATGTCAAAATTTGAATAAAATATAAAATGAAGATTAGGATTAATTAAAAGATAAATAACTAATATACTAATAATGTCTTGAATCTAAAACAATTAATCAGGTTTAAACTTATTTTTACAACCATGTAATCTAAAGAGTTCATTGTAACAAATCAGTTTACATAATAGGTTATGTAACTACATATGTTGTTATTGTTTTTTACAGATATGTGAAACTAAAAATAAGTATGAAACTTAAAGAGTTTATTGAATAAAGAAGGATAAAACATTACAAATGGAACCAACTTAAGTAAAGGATAGAGAAAACCTATTAGATAGACTCA
This sequence comes from Eschscholzia californica subsp. californica, assembly GCA_002897215.1. NCBI lineage: Eukaryota > Viridiplantae > Streptophyta > Magnoliopsida > Ranunculales > Papaveraceae > Eschscholzia > Eschscholzia californica. The sequence goes on from BEHA01000040.1 coordinate 44,731, forward strand.
AAAAAAAACAAATGATGAAGGTAGGGTATTGATGAACCCATTACTTACTTACCATAACAACCATGAAAAGATAGGAAGAGTTTAATAATATATACAGAAAGAAAAAGTAGTTAAATCAAATCCAAATATACATTTATCTCACAAAATAGAAATCAAACTATACAATAAGATTATCATCCTCTTTCAAACTCGAACGTCTTTATTCATCTTTAATCTGTAAAAAGAAAGACCAAGAGAAACATAAGAAATAACCGAGATTGAGAGATTGTATTCTTTGAAAAATAATTTTTTGATCTAATAACAAAGATTGAGTGATTGTAACTAATAAATAAATTGAAATCAAACCTAGAATCTTAAGAGGAACACAAAAAGAAGTAGTTAGAGATTGAAGTAGAGGACATACAAGTTTAATTTAAACATCTCCCGTCAGTAGTGAAGAAGGAACCAATTTAAATAATCGAGAAACATTAGGTTTTTCTTTTGTTGCAATGCGAGAGATATTAGTTGATATATATTTAGAGGTAGTTTTGATTTTCCTCCCCACTAATATCTAATCCTCCCACGATTTCCTCCCATGATTGAAGATAATCACCTAAATGTCGATAATAACCTTGCAGATAATTTAGTAGAGCAAATATACGTGATAACTTCTAATATGAATGAGGGTATAAAAGTCTAATGGAAGTTTCAAGAAGTTATAGGATTGATTTTATGAGAAAACCCGAAAGTGTATATGTGGCTATATCTCCACCTTTGCATTACAAGATCTAGCAAGACAATCGGATGGATGTGAATATCCAAGACATAAATCAACAGTCCACCTCAAAACACACCATTGTGCTTTATATAATAGACTAGATATAACCCGTGCCTCCGGCACGATGAAACTGTGATATAAATAAGATTATGAGGAAATATAAAGAACGAGATGACAGTTCTATAGTTTGACATTCTCCATAAACAGAGACCAACTTTAACAAAAAAGAATTTGATATAAATAAAGGAAAGAAAAACAATAGATACGAACATCTTCAATTTGACCAACTCAACATTGGATGATATCAAAATAAGACACCTCTCTATCTAAGATTTTGGAAGGAGCCAATTCGAAGATGAAGTTATAGTTCATTCGAGTTTTTCTCCACATAAAAATGTCACACCCATACAGAAAAAAGGGCAAAAATATAAGGCTGAACATGTTGCAACCTAAAGCGTCGAATTATTAGAAATACAAAACAAGTAAAATTAGTCTTTTATGAACATGCTTGCAGCCATCGCTATTTTACTCTTGATTTTAGTAAATGCCGAGTGAAGTAAATTATAGCATCCAATTGTTTGATAAATATCGAGTAACGAGTCTTAGAGGTGTTGTATGGAAACCCAAATGTTGCAACAACCTGCATGACTGCATAAATACCGGTGCTTTCTGTAAATATAATTGGTTGATTTAGAAAGCATACAATGAATGCAGAGAAACCATAAGTTTCACTTCTGGACTCGGAATCGCCATGAAAGTTTAAACTCATAACTTTCACTTCCACACCCAGGATTACAGATATATTATGTCAAAATGGCACATTAGTAAACATTCATGGATGAACCAAATTATCAAACCAGTAAAATGTACTAAAATGGACATAACAGAATAAACATTCGTGAGTAGAGATCGGTGTCGTATGAAACTTACACTCTGTTGACACTAATCCTAGTGGGCGATTGTTGTTCTTTTCATAAATAACTGCGTCAATGAGTTGAAGAAGAATTCGTCTGAGATCCTCCCCGTCGCTCCATTCATGAATTTCTGCCTTGATTACTGATCTTTAGGCGGTTATTAGTTCCCATAATGGGTAGTTCTTTCTCGGCATAAATTTATCTACTTGTTCTAGCTTTAAACTCGGGCAAAAATCACCCTTTACATCTCCAAGATATATGAATCGATTGTTTCATACTTCCATTTGCATAAACTTCTACTTTAATCCTCTCGAAAATTAATCCGTTGCACATATTGGGAGGGCAAATAGAATAACCATGAGAAGACGTATTGAAATCATGGTAAGGCAAGATCATGAGCTTTCCGTTGTTGTCGATATTGCCAGGGTTAGTGTTAATCTCCGAAAAATAACCCATTAACCCATGGTGTTCTAAGATTGTTTGAATGAAGAATACATTTGCATCACTCAGTATCCTCAATTCACATCCAAGAGCATGAGCAGATTTAATGGTTGATATGATAATATGATATTAGGACACAACATAACACTTTTGTTATCTCTTTAATTGTTCTTCATTGTGAATGAATTTCAGTCATCATCTCCATGAGAGAGTTCCAAAGAACAGTAGACCTTAATTTATCAAACAATTCATTGATACCCATTTCATCAACAACCATTGACAGAAACTAACTAAGCAAGACAAAATCATACCTATTTCACATTGACATTTAAGCAAACACCTTCTAAGCACCAACTAAGCAAGACAAACCTAGAAAGAAATTGGATAAAAACATTGAAATGTAGAAGATGAAAGAGTGAAAAATGTCTTACCTTCGAGAAGGCAACTGAATTGGAGAGTGAAAAATGTCTGGTCACTTCAATTATTGATTTATGATGGGAATGAACCTGCACAGATTCATATCAGATACCACATCAAGTTAGAAAATTTACAACAAAATAATCAAATTGGAGAAATCAAGCTGACCCCCCTTTAGGATCATAGAGAAAATCACAAAAAAATCAAACTAAATTCAAATAACTGTTTAAGACAATCAAATAAGATCAAAATGTTGATTTATCTTAACAATAACATCAACATAAGATCAAACTGAGACCTAATAGATATATCAAAATGTTAAGACAATCAAATCTGAGAATAAATCCAAAAGTTAGTGAACCCTATCATAAGAAATCGTTGTCATCGTTCTGGTCTATATGGATCCATAATTTCAAATAAATGATTTTATTTGTTCTGGGGATAGAATAAGAAATTGCAGGAGAGAGGGATAACGGCTGGAATTTGTAACTGAAACTGGAAGATTAAAATTTTAGAAAAGAGGGATTGAGGATTTTGTAACTGAAATCTTGATGAAGATTTAAGATGAGGTGAAGGATAACCTCTTCGGATCAGTGAGTGAGGGGTGGGGACTCTAACTATCAAGCCACTGATTTAAAAGAAAGATAAGAAAGAAACGTAGAGAGACGTAATGGATTCGATTAATGAGGGAAGTTAAAAGTGGGTAACAGACAGTGATAAACGGATTTAATTAATGAGGGAAGGATAACTAACGCTAATTTATAAGTAGTATGATTTAGTGGCTACAGTAGGATTTGATCGGAGATGGACGGTTAGGATTTATTGTAACATATCCCAGTCAGCACTAAATATTGAGTTTTGTAACATTGTCCATTGAATGGGTGAACAAATAATTAATTTTTTAGGTGGGTAAGATATCAAAAGGTTAAGGTATAAGATCAAATTGAACAAACGGTCAGATTTGTGTTTTGGTTTGTCCCAGTCAGCACAAAACATTGTGTTTTGTTATATAGATTTTACTATCTTACACTTTATATTGTTTACTTAGTTGTAGTGTATATAGTTGATAAACTCAAAATCCTTGTACAATTTGTTAACAATAACATATTACTTTTAATAAAGATAACTTTTTTTTTAATATAAAACATAAATTATTTTGGTTGAACCCGACCATACCCATTTATATTAAACGGGGTGAGGCGGGGTTGTAATGGTTAAGTTATTTTAATTGGGACGGTTACGGTAAAACTCGTTTACTAACGGGACGGAATTGGTAAAAGGATGACCTTCCTAAACACAACCCATTGACATCCCTAATCATCCCTGATCCGTTAGATACAGGGACACACGCTGCCACCGTTTGTGCACAACACAGATCCGTGGAACGACAAGGGTCAGACACGGAACAACTCGTGCACGACCCTCCGTTGCAAACCCGCCACGCCAAAAAAAGTTAGGGTTGGGTTTACATAAACGCAACCCTTGTTTCCTCATTTTATTTTGAGATCTGATACTAATATTTCACTAGTAACTTACTTTTCCCAAGGTTTTCTTCTACTTGATAGTTTATTTGGTTGACTACTTAAAACTGCAAACTATTACCTATTTACCTCTTTGAAAGATGTAGGACTATAACATAGTCTTTTAGTAAACATAACGTAAAATACCTGTATTCCATACCAAATTTGTTAAAGAGAGTTGGACTCCACTTTTTTTTGTCATGATATCATCTTTATGAGTATTTGATGTGAGACTATCTTTTGATGTACATAGTGACATACATTTCAATAGCTTTCGTACATATTTCTTAAAGTCTAATCGATATATTTGTTTCTCATAAAAACGCATATAGTTAGACCAAACCCACAAGCACATTAGTGGAAATAGTGGTAACTAGAAGCCAAAAGTGGTATTTGTTGATTAAATTTCTTCATACACATTTTCCTTTCTATATATTATGTATTTCGATGATTATTACTCTTTCAGATTTCATACGGTTTTTTAGTATCTAAATTGTTTATCTCCATCATTTTCTCATCATTTCTAGTTTAAATAAAAAACATTATCTTACCCAACATTCTATCAAAGTAGCAAAATTGTGTTGTGCGATAGAGACTCTTGGGGATCAAATTCACTTAATTGCTAGTAAAATTGATGATGGTCCGTTCACAAGTGAGAGCTAAACACATCTTTGGGTGAAGTCACTTTGCATCCATATGATGTAGTAACCACATAAAAATAAATTACTTCAATGTTTATATTTTGGGGCGAGGTTACTTGTGTTTCATATATGGAAACTAATTTTCAATTGTTTGTTCACTTACCACTGATTATTAGTCACCTTGCTTCCATATGATATAATATCTATAAAATATTAAAATACGACTACAAACCTATAATAAATTAAAAATTCATCGTAGATTATTCTAACATGTGATTAGACGCGTAATACTTGTACTTAAAGCAAACAATTTCTATGTGTTAATACTTGTACCTAAAACAATTTTAGAGATGAAATCACTCTCGTCACTTCATGTTAATAACTAATTAACTAACTGACCATTTAGTTTAACCAAAAATTATATACAAATATCGAAATATTTGTGCATGCAACTAGAATCTAAATGGTAAATTTCTTTATCACATTTATGCTATATTGAACTGATGTATTGTCACTTGGTTCGAAACATTATGCCCCTTCTTTAAATTCATACACGTACAGACAAACAATTTGAAAAATTTATGCAAGATCTTGAATTTGAATTTTTCACTATGACTCACTTACTTCCTTCTTTTATTTAAGTGGGTAAATTCCAAGACATTGTCACAATATCTTCTTTGGAAAACAAAAGTATTGCAAACTGTTCATTATCATAATTAACAAGATGGGGAGAGAAGAAATTATGATGTCCAAGATTAGAGAAATGTGCAAGAAGATGACCCCAACACGCATAAATCATGATGCAGAATTCATGGTCGAAGTTTTTGGTATGTTATCTTAATCTTCATTGTGCTGCTGTTTATGGTTTGGCAACTTACAAGTTTTTCAATAATGCTTTAAATTTACATATATATCGTGAATGCATAACTAGATGATGATCCCATGTTAGTAGTAGTTTTATATATTCATTAGAGATTCCAAAAAGAATGTATAACTTAGACTCTGAAATTTTACTATGCATTTGTTTTAAATCATTGATGGACAAAGTACGTCTCTTGATCACCCCGTGAACAAAGAGAAATAAAGATGAATTTTGACTAACTTGTTCATATAGTTTGTTGGAAAAGGAGAAGAAGAAAAAAAAGGAATAACAATAACAACCTATGAATTAGACCAGGTATGTTGGGAAATGGCTGCCTCTTGTTATGGCTATTTGCTAAAAAATAATAAAAAAAAAATTATTATGATGAAATGAAAGGCTTTTATGTAAAACAAGGTAGTGTAAAAGTCATCGACATAAAAACACGAGTAAGTTAGAACATCACAGATAAAATTCATGAGGTATTAAGGTGAACATTTACACCTCTCGTAATCCTAGACAATTAGTTAAATTTAAAATAAAGTATTGATCAGACGCGATAAGTTTGTGGCGATTACTTGTTCATAAATTGTTCTATCTGATTGACTTATGATGCATGCATGAATTCTACGATTATTATAAAAAAAATTTCTAACTCTAATACATGATTTTGTCAGTAGATATTTCATCTAATGCACTTATGTATATATGTATATTTAGAATTTTGTGGGTATACTCAATGCAAACTTCACGAGGCACAACTCGTCCACTCGGGCACTCTAGTGGTTTAACGACTCATTACACATGCTAAATGTAATCGCGGTGCTTGCGAAAGTGAGTTACGCTTATTTTATTTTGATGACAAACAAAAAAAAGGTTTGGGGGTGTCTTGTAAACTGAAAAGTGTACATAATACAACTAAAAAATACTTAATGTTAGTCCATGTTAATTGTTTAATGTTTTGTTGTTGTAAATATGTTGTAGATAATAATGGAAGACACATTAAGGTGTTACATCTACTGAAAATCTATTTGATGAAAGCAATATATTACCAAAAAGACAAGGAAACTAAATCATTCATCATAAACAAATGAAGATTATCACAAATGGTGGTGATTGAGTTTGAACAATATAGTTGTAAAGTTTAATTTGGTGGGAAAAACAAGATATTGTGAAGATTAATTAACTTCGTACAAAATAATTTAGTAGTAAAAGTAAGTTTATTAGTAAAAGAAAAAATATTTATCCTTAGATAAAGAAAATAAGTCAACTAGCATTTAATTTAAACACTATTAAGATGTGGAATATTTAAATGTGATTTACTACTTGTTGGTGGTGAAAATAGTTCGCTCCGTTTACAGGCTTTCATCTCATTTGTAAGACACGCCAATTTAGAAGAAAAATCTCATATATCAATTGTAGTTCTTTATAAATATTCTTCTTCTTTATTTACTTTCTAATTTGTTATAAAATGAATCAAATTAACGAAGTGTCCTACATTTTAATGGAAGACTAAGTTTCATACTTGAGGTTGTAGGGTGACGACATTATGGATGAATAGTTTTCATACTCTTGGAATCACATTGTTAAGTAAGTAAAGATTTTGTTATTTTGTTTTTCGATGTCATGTTTTTTAGTGAAAAAAATCATGTAAGAAAAGTTGTTTTGTGGTGCATCATACCACTTTCCATACAATATTTTGAAATTTCATTTCATCTAGATCATTTAGTACACAAACCCTCTTTTAAACTAAATTCAAATAATATTTCTTTTTAGCGACTTTTCGTCCGACATAGTAATTAAAATAAAAGTTGATTGACACTCTTTTCAACCGTCAAAGTGTGCGGGAGAGCAACCTTATTTTGATGTATCTTATAAGCCGTGTGGTATGAAAATTGCTAAGGTATTATTTCATTAATTTGAAACTAAAGATCTTATTTAACTATTCTTTGGTCAAAACAAGAAAACTAGACCGTTTTAACTTGTTTATAAAAATGCAATTTGAAATACCAAAAAATAGAAAATTATTTCATGCCATGGTGAAGCACCTCTATACCTTCATGTCACACATCATAATTATAAATTATTGAAAGATAAAAAATTCTCTCTTTAGAAGTTATTAATTAAAAGTAAGTTACAAAAAAAAAACATCTCGAAAATTTCTTTTAGACTCAAGTTAGTTTGCGATTCTTAGTACTTCAACACCCCGTTCGTTACACACACCTTTAAGACCAATGAAAAGACTTTCTCCCTAGACTAAAAAGCAATATTGATAAAGAAAGAAGATTGACCTGAACCATTTAAAAGACTACTAACTTACTAACATTTGTGAGTAAAGTATAACAATTACCTACGTCGTATTAATTTCTCTTTAGTGTAATTTTCTATTTCTTTATTTATATTTATTATAAATAGTCGGTTATATTGCCTAAATAACATTGTGAGTGGAGTATGATTATTATCCATGTCGTACTTAATTGCTTTATAGTATAGACTTTCTCTCTTTGTATATTATACTAGGGATAACCAGTGCCCATAGGGCACGGGACATTTGTTCGATTATAATGCGCGTGACAGATCACTTAAACTTTATACTCCAAATAGTGTAGCATCCGTGTAAAATTAGTAGCCATTCTAAAAAAAAAAATGGTATTCCCTTCCTTTGTTCATCGACTATTATAATTTGGGTGAACTTAATAATTAATTTTAGTACATATCCTGATATGTATCTCAAAACTTATGAATCTGTACAATAAAATTAAATATTTAATAGTATGTTCACTTTATTTATTTTTTCTAAACTAATTACAGCTCACAAAATATTTGATATGCATAAGATGACCAAATGTATTTTGTGAGCCTAATAGAATAAATAAGATCAAATAAAAAAACAATCAAATGATGATTTATGAATAAAATTACACTGAGAGACGGTCTTCTTTGACACTAAAGAAATCTGAATGCGGTATATCTACAACTCCATAATCGAGTTCGACATGAGCGAAGATAACCTGCAATCACAAAATACATTATTCCTAAATGGAACCTTACTGAGGAGTATCCTTAATCATCAAAGCTTTAGATGATTGCGAGATGTTTATTTGATGAAACCGAATTGAAATCATCAGTAATATAAAGGCCTTGGCTTACGTTTCCCTTAAAGAACTTTGTCACCTCCTGAAATGCATCAAAGACCTTTTAAACCATTCAAAATGTCGAAAAAAATCTGATACAGAAAGGTGGATATGGAAGAACCAAAGCAACTAAAATTATGCTATAAAAATTTCTCAAAAATCATTTGTTTGAGTAACTAATATCTGAAGGACTTCGTCGAACATGGGATAAGAAAAAGCGAAAAAATCAAATTCAATATTAAATTTACAACAAAGATATAACCTAATAACCAACCCTCCTAACCAGATAAGTTTTAAACCAAACCCAAACCCTAAGCATTTGTTGAAGGATAACAACATATTCAATCAATTGTTGGGTTCCCTCTTTCAACTTGCTTTTGAGTTTATAATCGACAATATATATATATATATATATATATATATATATATATATATATCTATTATATATAACACAATGGTGTTTTTTGAGATGGACCGTACGATTTATCTGCGGATATTCATTATCGTCCGATATTCATCTTGATTTCTGAAATCCAACGGCTCATCTTTTACTCTGTTAACTTTGCACGGTTATTTATGTAATTTAGGCGTATCTTCATAACTTACTAAAACAATCTACTTATTTTTATACCCTCACTTTCTTAAAGAAATAACATTTAGATTAACACCTAAAAACTTAGTTTAAGGGATACTACCGTCATTTGACATTTTTAGACTAAAATACGAGAGAAAATCGTGGGAGAGAGAATACACGCCACATTGTCAAAAACTTCCTCCTTTCAAATTCAGTTTTTAATTAACTCTACTATTTTTGGTTTTATTTGTTTGCAGATTTTCATCAATAATCTGGATGTAAGTACATTTTCATTTTACTTACAGAGGATCCATGTTGATTTTTATTATTGATTGTTTTTTTAATTTCCTTCCCTCTTTGTAATGTTTCTTAATTTATATTCACCCTTCTTTTATTTATCTTTGTAGATTTGATTAGTTTTTACCTCAATCGATTTTTTTTCCTAACAATTTCAAGATTGAAGAATGTTAACTTGATTTTTATTTTTTTAAAAGGAAAAAAAAAAGGCAGAAGAAACACTACGGAAAAGATAGACATTTTAGAAGCATCAGTTGAGGAAGAATGTGGTAGAGATTTTAAGGAAAGAATAGTTTTGTTGTTAAATCTTTGTTTAATTGTTACGTTCTTACATTTTTGGTAAATTTTTTTTCTACAGATAGTACCATATATAGATTTTGCTTTTCTGTTTTCTCTCTTCCATCGTACATTTCTTCCACAACCACATGGTCTCCTAATGTCACAATTTGTTGATGTAGTTATAATCTTTAGGACTGTTAGAAGAGTTTTGGCCGTTAGTTATTCAATTTTCTCCTAGTTCTCAATTTGTTGGAAAAAAATTGAGAATTAGTTTTGCTAAAAAAAGGAATTAGAATTTGATTAATGGAGATGGAAAAAACATGTAGTTTCACTTTGGGTATTGAGAAAAGAAGAAATATGCTTTTGTTCCACTAATTGTTTTAAGACTCACTGTAAATTTATATAGATGTTTTATTTCTTGCAAGTTCCTTTTTTTGTCTCTCAAACAACAATACAAGTTTTGTTTTTTGATGTAAGTAGGCTTTGGCCTTATTTATTCAATAGAATTGTCGGATACAACTAAAGTTTGTTCTGAAACTAATAATTTAACAATAAATGGTGGGGGTTCTTTGTCCTCCCATCTGAAACTATTCTGAGAGACTAATGCATTTGTCGCCAATTTATGCGCTGCGACATTTATTGTTCTTGAGATATTTTGAAAGACTACCGACTCAAATTTTGGGATCTCATCTTTGATATCTTGTACCATATGTCGAATCTTCCATGGAATTTGGTCTTCTTCCTTCAAACAGGCTCCAGTAACATTTACGGCGTCTCCTTCAATAATCACCTTTGTCATATTCAATTGCCTGGCTGTTTGAACAGCCAAGAGAGCAGCCTTTGCTTCAGCTTCTATAGCACTACTAATTTCGTAATGATCAGTGATAGCTAGTATGCATACTCCTATCGAGTTTCTGGCTACAATGGCAGATGCTCCTTTTCCATTCTTATAGGCTCCATCTATGTTTAGCTTTATTGTATCACCTGTAGGGGGTTCCCATCTATTTTGAAAAACCACCAGTGCCTTGTCTTGTACTCCTCTATCAGCATTCACATCGAGTTGGATATGAAATTCGGTAAACAACTTAACAGCTTCATTAATGATGTTCATGGAATCAGGAGGTATTCTATCAAATATCTTCCTGTTACGAGCCTTCCACAGAGACCATAAAATATAACAACTCATTTTAACTCGTTCGTTTCCACCATCTTCTATGAACCATTCCTTAATGATTTCCTTTAAAGTCTTGTTATCCGTGAATCGTAAACCAAGAGGTGAGCGAAACCATACTTCCTTAGCAAATTGACATTCTTTAAATAAATGGTTGATATCTTCCTCCAAAGTGTTACACATAGGGCATAATCTTGATTCCACAACATTAAATCGTAATGATTTAATTTTTGTTGGAATGGCATCGTTTAGAAGCCTCCATATAAACATCCCAACTCTTGGCATTATGTCATTTTGTTGCCAAAGCTTCATCCAAGGAAAATCTTCTACTTCCTCACTGTTTGATCTAGAGGTGGAAGGCATACCTGTCAATATCGATTTGTATAAAGACTTTGAAGTAAAATTACCTCTCTCCGTGTGTATCCAAATCTGCTTGTCTTCCATTTCTGAGTTTCCTAGAGGTATTTTCAAAACTTCTCTCGCTGAGATTTGGTCGAATATTTGGTTAATCAACATCCGGTTCCATCTCTTTGTATGAGTGTCAATCAGCTCCTGTACCCGATACACACTTGGTGTGTTGATTTCTTTTTGATTCTTAGTCGGTCTGTGATTGTTAATTGTGGGAACCCATGGATCCTCCCAAATACGTATTTTAGCTCCATTCCCTACAATAAAACATCTACCCGGTTCTATAAATTGACGCAGTTCTAGCATACTTTTCCATGTACTTGTTGCCGTCGATTTATTTTTGTGTAACCAAAAATCTTCATTTTTGAGATATTTCGCTTGTAATAGCCGAACCCATAAAGCCTCCTTTTCAGTCAGGAATCGCCAAACTAATTTCCCCACCAATGCCATATTAACCACCTTCATGTTTCGAATTCCCAATCCCCCTAATTTCATATCTCTTTGTAGTTGTTTCCAACCTATATAGTGCATTTTGCTGTTGTTAAATTCATGCCCCCACCAGAAATTTCGTTGATATTTCTCTATATCATTTAGCACTTTTTTTGGTGCTAAATTGGTAGAAAGAAAATACACTGGGATCGCCGACAATTCATTCTTTAATAAAGTAGTTCTTCCGGCATGAGAGAGCGTATTTCTTTTCCAACCGGTCAGTTTACTAGCCATTTTTTGTAGGAGAAAGTCATATGATTTGCATCTGTTCCTTGGCTTCAATAGGTAATTCCCTAGGTATTTGTCATTTAGTTCCATCTCTTTTACCTCTAGAGTCTTCATCAATGTCTCTCTTCTCTCCCTTGGACAATTTTTACTAAATTGAATAGATGACTTGTAATAGTTTATTTGTTGACCTGAGAAAGCCGCATACTGTTCTAGTAAACTCTTCAGCTCATTGATATTATTTTCAGTTGCCTGTCCAAAAAAGAAAAGATCATCTGCAAACATGAGATGGCTAATGCTAGGAGCATACCTGTTTATCCGCAATCCGTTATATAAACCTGTTAGTTCTGCCTGGTTCATCAATCTTGTTAGTGTTTCCGAACATAATATGAATAAATATGGACTGAGCGGGCATCCCTGTCGTAACCCTCTTTGGCTTCTAAAGGATCCTTGAGGTCTTCCATTTATTAAAATCGAATAAGAAGTAGTTGTCACACAGCACATTATTAGGTCTTGTATCTTCCCGTTAAAGCCGAATCTACTTAATACCTCCTTTAAAAATGACCAATCAACTCTGTCGTAGGCTTTCGCCATATCTACTTTGAGTGCAAATGCCCCTTGCTTTGCTGCAGTATTCTTTAGGAAATGGAACAACTCTTGTGCAACTATAATGTTATCAGTGATCTGCCTCCCCGGAATGAATGCATTCTGAACCTGTGATATCAAGCCTGAAAGAATGGGACTAATCCGTTTTGTGATGATTTTAGTAATAACTCTATATAAAACATTACATAAAGCTATTGGTCTAAAATCAATTGGATTTTCAGGTGCTTGAACCTTCGGAATAAGCGCAATGTGGGTGTGGTTCAAAGTGTTTGGTAGAATTCCATTTTCAAATATGTTTTGTATTTGTTCTGTTACCTCATCTCCTACTATATGCCAGCACTTTTTGTAGAATATGGTAGAGAAACCATCAGGCCCCGGAGCTTTGTATGCCTTCATTTCTTTAATGACTTTGTAAACCATCAGGTTTACTAGGAAGGAGACAGTTATAGCAACAATACAAGTTAAGATACTAACATCTTCTCTCTCAAATAAGAATTCAAGTTAAGATATATACTAACATATCCTGTGTCCATTTTTCTTAAACCATACCAGCTGGTCATAAATTATTCAATCACTCCAAATCTTTAACTCTTTTTGGTTCTTCTCTATTACATTTATTACATTTATAGTCTTTGTATTCTCTCATCCTTTTCTTATATTTTTCTAACTACCAATATTTTGATGATTGAAGATGTTTGGTATAAGAATATGTTATGATTTCATCTCTGCCCATATGTCTGTTCTATCTCACATAAGTCATTTCTAAAACTTAGGATTCAGATTCATAATAAATTTTGAACTTTAAAATGTAAATTGTAGTCAAAGATTATATCCCATAAATTATGTAATAGATTTTGTATTAGAGTTTATAAATACGAACTCTGAATATCTAATTGAGATATAGAGAATTGATTCATTTACGTGGTTTTAGAACTCATACCTCTTCTTCAATCTCTAATGGCTTCCACGGCTCCTTTTCTTTTATTTTGATTTTCCTTTTTTACATTATTCATAGTTTCCGTCTTTATTGTGTATCTCCTCTTTGTGTATCTTCATATTGTAATGTCTTGAATTTTTTTCCTTTCAAGCTGAGATTAATACCATATATATGGTCGAAGAGAAAAGTCCAAATTGTTTTTAGTTCACTCTATTATTGAATTTAGGAAACCATTTGATCTCAAAAAAATGGTGCACCATAAACATATTCATTATAATTTTTTTCGTGGCTAAATGTTGGGTTGCTACAATATGGACTTTTCATATATTTGCGTGAAATATTAGTTTCATTTCTCTATCTCTATTCTCTCCAATGATACTTACAATGTATTTATAAGTTTTTAATTATCATTCATGTTTTAGTTGATCTTGAACTATGGGATGGGAAGTTGTTTTTCTTAATGGTGTTTTTATATCGTTTTTTTAACGTCGCAGGTTTTAGAAGATGGTAGAATTAATATGTATCTCTCTCCCTATCTATTTCTAAAACCTAATGTTTCGTCCATATCTTTCATAAATTCTCATTGATTATCTGGTTTAATTGTTTTATTACATTCTGTAGTTTTTTTTGTTGAAGAGATTATATTCTTTAGTTCAGACAGAGAGAAATATCAAGGATTTATTAATTTCTGTATTCTTCATAAAATTTCATAGTCATAATTAGTCATGTCAAACTTTACTGTTCTATGAGAGAGATAATATGTTAGGACATGCCTTTCAACTCTTTTATTTTTTTATGGACATTTTATCATTGACATAATCTCAACATTTTATCTTTTCTCTTCAACTAGGTGTCCACCGCTTCCTACGGACGCGGTAGATCCCTTTTGGCTAACACCTTTGTCATTGTATCCGTCGTGATCGATCACGTCTCAGTGGTGTGTGTTTCTCGAGGTTGTGTATATCCAAATGCGAATAAATCACAAACTTCATTTCTACACCATCGAGGATGACACAAAGATCTGTGATTCGCATAGAATTACAGGTCCCTGTATAATATTGGATGGTATAGAAATGAAATTTGTGATTTTTTCGTATTTGAATATACACAACCTTGAGAAACACACACCACTGAGACGTGATCGATCACGACGGATACAATGATAAAGGCGTTAGCCAAAAGGGATCTACCGCGTCCGTAGGACGCGGTGGACACCTAGTATATATATATGTATATATTTTAAAATAAAATAGATTCAGGCTTTTAGATTTCATAATGTACTTTTAACTTCCATTCACATTAGAAGTAGTTTAAAAAAAAAAATTGCAACAACCCTAGGTGGAATGTCAAAGATCGCAAAATGTCCTTGTTCTTCCAGTTAATGTTTAAGTTCCTCTATTTGAACCAGACACAAAGTGCAAATAACAAGTCACGAGTTTCGGGACATTGCCATTGTCGTGCTTTTGAGTTGTA
Source organism: Eschscholzia californica subsp. californica (assembly GCA_002897215.1). Taxonomy (NCBI): domain Eukaryota; kingdom Viridiplantae; phylum Streptophyta; class Magnoliopsida; order Ranunculales; family Papaveraceae; genus Eschscholzia; species Eschscholzia californica. The sequence continues at coordinate 59,873 of BEHA01000040.1, forward strand.
GTTTCCCCACTTAGCATATGTTTCTGAAACGACCTTGTTAGATTCCTTAAGTTGTCCACGTTGTCCGGTCCTTCAGAAATGAAAAATCACCAAATACTATATAGTTAATACCATGAACAACAAATAGCTAAGTTTCGGGAGTATTGGGGGTTATTATCATTAAAACATTACAAAATACCATATTGGTTAATGATACTGGGTAGAAGATTTTCTTGTTTTGTGATTGAGAATTTAAGGCATATGATTATGAGTTTAAGACATTAAATTTTAGATGAGACATTCATATACAAGAACATGAAACATTCATATTTGAAATATATTCAATAATATATATATATATATATATATTCGTGATATAGCAATGAACTTCTTTTGTTTCTCCTAGCAGTCATCTATAAGAAAACCACACACAATGGCATGAAACCTTAACAAATTCAGTAAGCACTCGCAAGAAATGGATGCAGGGCAGTCAAAACATTGGATTGCCCCAGTACCATAGCTTGGTACTTGAACCTACAATGAAAATTACCCATCATTCTAAACACAAAAATGAGGTACCAACTTCTTAGAACAAAGTTTGCAGAAGTAGTTGTGGTAACATGAAATCAAACTTCAGATGAAAAACACGATGTTGTGCGTCTTCTCTCAATAAATCATCCTCTAACTGTAGTTGCGATCCGTAAGCCTAACTTTATTTGGAGCTCTTAACGTACAACCTAGGATGGATATGTCTTCTTTAATGTTAGTTCAAGTGAAGCAAACCTACCATTGGAAAACAACAAATTCAACCAGAGTAAAAAAACTAAACAAATTAATAAAAGGACAAGGATTTTGAAAAACTAAACTAACCTGCACAAAAAATACTCCTTTAATGTATTTAACTCTTCATTGCAAAATATAAAATAATCGAATTTATCTTACCTCTCAATCCTACAGGTCGTCTAGTTTTTCACGATATAAAACCAATCGATCATTCGATTTCGCGGCAGAAGGATGTTCTGCCCACTTACACATCATGGGCTTGCCATCTATAGGTCTGTACTCCATGTTGGGAAGGGACTTACCAAGATCAAAATGGTCATCTATCTATGCCTATAAGAATGATAAACATATTTTGAAACTTAAACTTAAAAATACTAATACACGAGAGGATTTTATAAAATGTAATTGAAAATTACTTGGAGGAGTGGAAGATATCCCGCTATTTGTCCTCCCTTGGTCGAGGCATGACCAAACTGCTGGAACAGATATGCCAGACATGCCGAGTCCAATTCAGATAGGTCCATCAAGTACCGGAGATAGTAGAGGGGTACTTTGGTGCCGCTCTTGTCACAGAAAAGGGTAGAACCCATCAAGTGCAGTAGGTACCCTCTGACAGCTATGACCTTTCTCCGGTCCTCATCTTTGCTACCCCCACAAACCAATTGATCCCATAACATTCTAACACTCCTACTCTCGCTCACTTCTATTTCAGCCCCAACGTCTTCTTCCGTGACCCCTAAGTCTTCCTTTAGAAGAGCGGCTTCATCAAACTCCTTCTTTTCCATTGTCATGGAATTCCCTTCTATCGGGAGTCCCGTTATCTTATGCACGTCTTCTAAAGTGATTGTCATTTCTCCGAAGGGTAAATGAAATGTGTTCGTGTCTTGCTGTCACCTCTCACTTAAAGCCGTGATGACTACACGGTCTAGCTTGTGATAGGAGTATCAAGCTATTTGTAGGAGTCCACTTTGCTCGACACGGTTACGAACATCAATGCATTCTTGCTCAATGTCTCAGACATGATTTTTCATCTCATTATCATCTGTTTCCACCACATGTCTGAGGCCCCCAATGTTAACGCAAGTTGCGTGATTGTGCAACTGCAACAAAGCACGTTCCTATACATCAATATTATTTATATTATACATAATTCTCACCACAACTCACCCTAAACCAAATGAAATAAATAAGATATGTGTTCATCACACCAAGTTAAGTAATTTGTTACCTTCTCATCCCAAATGTTTCTTGCTACGTGGTTCTCGTAATTTACGAGAAGCTTTCTGTCCGACGGACCTCCAGGAAAAGGACCCACGTGTGGAGGCATTTTCTCTTTTGCTGGTTTATTTGTAGGTTGACCTGCTTCAACCTGGGTACAAGAAGACTCTCCTTCCGTATTTTTTCGGGCGTCTTCTTTCTTTTTTCTCGCGCTCGTGGTGGGACGAATACGGGGTGCCATAACTGGAATTAAATAATAACAAAAACATACTTCAACAAAACATAAAAAATGATAGTAGTTCAAATCGATTGCATTGTGTCGAACAGATAGAGAAAAATTCGATTTGCACAAGTCGATCTAGGCTCCAGTAGTTACTGGAGGCAAAATCTATTCATGTATGTCGAGGTTCTTTTAATAAGACTAACACGACATGATCAATTTGTAACCAACAGTTACTGAACTCAAAATCGATTGGTGTATGTCGATGTTGCGTTTATAGGATCGACACGACACGATCGATGTTGTCTACAGTAGTTATTGGAATCAAGATCGAATGGGAGAAATCGATTCCCTGATCAGATAACCGACACAAGCTCACCGATTTGCACTCCACTAACTATTGGAGCACAAATCGATCGTCCTAAATCGAATAAGTACTCATTATACCCGACATGAACTCATCGTCTATTACCCTGACAACTCGGTCTGGTACCACCTATTTGAAGATTTCAATAATAAAGTCCACTAAAATTTGAATAGTTTTGAATTAACATTCACAAATAGAACTTAATATAAGTCTAATAAGAGTAGCATACCACATTTGATGAGAAGAAATGACAAAAGCTTTATTTGTTTTAGGGTTTACCTTGAAATTTGGGGATTTTAAATTTCTTGACAAATCCAAACCAACAAGCATCTTAACCTTGCTTTAATTGACACCTAAATACCAAGCAACACAAATGAACTCTATCAAGAGCTTTATATGTAGAGGAGAACAAAATTTCGGGTAGAAGATAAGAGAGAGAACTATGGATTCCCTTAATATGGATACCTTGTGATGTAGAGAGAGAAAGATTGAGTGCAAGATGAAGATAGGTTGGAGAGAGGGTAGCTGTTGATTTCGGTTTTGTAGAAGATGAATAGAGGGCTAGGGTTTTTTATAGTGTAGGAGGGTTTGCGGAAGAAGAAAGAAGAGTGGTTTTTTTTGTAGAGAATAGTGGTTAAGTTATAGGGAACATGGAGGGTTTAGTTATAGGTAATTTGGAGGGTTCAGTTATAGATTTTTTTGATAGAAATATATTTAGAGGGGTTAAAGGCCCCTGGTGAAAATGTGGTGAGCACCCGGATTTTTATTTTCTGCCTCACACTTTGTGCTTCGATCGGGTGCTTTTAGTTGTAATCAACTTTTTTATTTTCTATATCTATTGACGTAACGGCTTACGACGTTGGGTCAATAAATTCTGTCAATTATGACGTTTGGTCAATAAAATCTGTCAATTATGGCGTTAGATGAATAAATAATTTTTACGAATTTCAATAAAAAAAATTACTACAAAAATTAAAGTAGGTGTCATTTCATTGAATTAACATACAAACTTGATAATTAAACTTTTTAGGGCATCTAATCACCTTCATCAGTCTCTGATCCCGAACTTAGAACAATAAAGTCTTCATATACGCTGGCTATTACCGGGACCTCAATATTAATAACTTAGTAGTCTAATATTCGTAATACAAACATTAATGGGACACCAATATTAATCAGAGTCACCCTTCCCCGAATAATACGATGGACGTTCGTCTTTAGACTCGGCTCCCGAACATGTCAAATGATCGTGTCCAACCTCGCCGCAAACAGGGGCATGGTGTTTCAGCCGCCTCCTGAATAAATTGAACATATTTGTTATGTTACATTGGAAATAAAATATATATAACCACATACGCTAGCTAAAAAAAACTAACCTTTAAGTAACGATCGATAAACTCTGAAACCTAGTAAAAAAATTGCAATTCTTGCAGTGAAGATAACCACCTTTTCCACTATCTCCGCCCGCATAACTCAATCTTAGATAATCAAGACAACTGTTTGGACAATAACACTTACTCCATCCACACTCACTCATGGAATGACGGGAACGATTACAGACCAAGCAAAAAGATGAAGACGAACCAGACATCGTTTCTGAATGGTAACCGAAATGCATAAGCAGTATATTTATATACAAATTTAGGAAAGACTGCAACATCTTCTACAAACCTGTTTTGATGGCACAAGACAGACAACCTGTATTGATGGGACATTACAGTCTGTATTGATGGGAGATTACAGTCTCCAATAAGAGAATCTGGGTTGAGCGGACAAGACAGACAACCAGGCTTGAGGGGACAAGACATAGAGTCTGGATCGATTAGACAAGACAGACACCCGGGGTTGATGGGACAATACACACAGCCGGGGTTGAAGGGTCAAGATAGAATGAAGGGTCAAGATGACACTAGAATATGTCGGATGTATCAAAATTGCGTATTCATGTTAGATGGTGTATGCGAAGGAGTTGCACAAAAAGTTATATTTAGGTCATGTCCAAATTACATATTACTCAAACAATTTAATATAAAGTTACATAGTTAAGTAATTGGACACACAATCTCTAATGGAACTCGTCGATATCAGACTTCATCTAAATAGAAATTTCTTCGCCCTTCGTCAAACATTAAATAAACTTTAAAACGTAAAACCCACAATCATTACTGCAAGAAACAACAAACAAAATATTATTTCTAAAGTATTTAGAAAGGGAACCGCGGGCATAAAAAGGGCAAAACTAAACATTCGACTAACTCATTAGTCGTGTTGTTGAGGTATATTGGCTTTACTCGTCATGACCCAACCTTTTTTACACGGTCCATCTCTAACCACCCAGGACATAATACGACAAAGAAATGAATAATGTCGTGTTGTTGGACGGTTGCCACGTAAAAAATCATATATAGTTATTTCTTTCTTAATTATGTCAACGAAAGCAAGTAGCCAATGGTTAGAATTAACAAATAGAGGCATATAAACTGTCTCAACTTCCTTCCAAGGCTTTGTGGCAATGGGTTGTGATCCTGACACATATTTCAGATGCATGTGTTGAACCCTTAAGAGGGTCAGTCGTAAAATTGATTCGTTCCGCACATGTCCACAAATGATGTTACAAGTTTATATGAAATCATACTCTTATTTGTAATACCCTTGACGAGAAAACCACAAATGATAAAGTGTAGGAAAACTTATCGAAAAAAGGCAATCTCCGATGGTCCAGTTCGACCCGTACCTCTCTGGGTTGCAATCTCTGCTTTGCCTAAAATAGTGGAGCACGACGTCTATTGCCGCAATGCAAAGATAATGTAATAAGTGTCGTTACTCTATCGGTATGTTATACCATCACAAAACAAATGAAATGTTTTGAAAAACTAACCTCGTTATTTAGTCACTGTCCCTTCATCCCCAAATCTATAAACCATTTAGGCTCGACAATATTTTGACCGATATTAACTTCAACTCTTGACCTACATAATAGAAAAAAATAAAGTTAGATGTATTTCATTAAACAAAATATTAGGCGACGATAAAGACAATATGAAATGTAGTAACACTTACACTCTTTTCTTCCAATTAAAGATCTAATTAAATAACCCTAGAAAGTTGTTGGGGGTGCATTTTTGGATTTCATGAAATGGATTTATCTCCCCTTTACGTCTTTTCAGCCTTTTTTCATGTTCACTGAAGTCGTATTGTTGGAGTACCTTTTTATCTTCCCCAACAAAAAACACTCTAAACGTAAAAGTAAGCAAAGTTTGACCTTATGATGATCATTCTCGCATGTACCAATACACGTTTCCAACATATCCTTGGTGATTTTTTTATCTTCTGCAAAGTAGGCATCCCGTAAAGAAATCTCATTTTCCATCTCGTCCATATCGGGTGCCAACTCTCCGTTCCGGAGACGCTGGAAGTTGTGAAGCCCTGAAATGATGGAGAACTCCGTGATAGAAAAATTCAACTCTTTACCACCAACGTAAAATATCATCGACTCCCCGTCGTTCACGAATGATTGCGGATAACACTCCCGCAGATACATGTTGTGGACAACCACACCATACCATGTTAGGTCGGTCACTTGAAGAAAATGACCAAAACATGTCTTCCGAAACATACATTGCTGCCTCTCGTTTAATTTACTTTTTATAAATGAAATCACAACAATCTTAGACAAACAGGTAATACCTGCTTTGCAATCCATGATGGTCTTAAGTTGTGGCTCGTTTTCCCTCCTACAACATAAGCATAAATGTTTCAAACATGTGTGGAAAGGCAAGGCAATGTCGAAATTTAACAGACATAATCGACAAGGATGAATCGAAACAAACTGAAGCACATCGACATGGGTCAATCGGATTCTAACTCCAGTAGCTTGGGTTGCCTATTGGAGTTAAAATCGAATGTTGTTTGTTGAAATAATGTAAAACACATTGACACGAGTCAATCGATTTGTTTACCAGTGTACCTTGGGTAATCTATTGGAGTCAAATTCGATTGATGTATGTCGAAATAATGAAAACCACATCGGCATGGGCCAATCGATTCTAACTCCAGAACCTTGGGTTTGCCTACTGGAGTTAAAATCGATTGTTGTTTGTCGAAATAATGTAAAACACGTCGACACAAGTCAATCGATTTGTTTACCAGTACCTTGGGTAATTTACTGGAGTCAAATTCGATTGATGTATGTCGAAATAATGAAAACCACATCGACATGGGCCAATCGATTCTAACTTCAGAACATTGGGTTGCCTACTGGAGTTAAAATCGGTTGCCGTATGTCGAAATAATGTAAAGAACATCGACACGAGTCAATCGATTTTTTACCAGTACCTTGGTTAATCTACTAGAGTCAAATTCGATTGATGTATGTCGAAATTATTCAAAGAAGGTCGATACAATTCAATCGAATTTGTCAGTACACAATATTAACACACGATATTAAATCCATGGACAAGCAGGAGAAGAATGACCTATTTCTTCGCATAATTGACATTTCATAGATGAAGTTCCTCCTAGTACAAGCTTATCAACTTGGTTCGGCTTGTTCGAACCAACAGATGATGAAGAAGAAGACGATGAAGAAACCATGATTGATGAATGAGATGATGAAGAAGAAGTGGGAAATGAAGAAGATATGAAATTAAAATTTATAGGAGAAAAGACATTTGAATCAAGAAGAGAGGGAGGAAAAGTCTACCTTGGAACTATTGAAAAATAAATGGAGTCATATTTTCGAGATTTGATTGACAATTACAAAGAAGAAGATTTGACTATTAGAATAGATCGGTTCGTGTCGAGCCTATTCATAAAAATTGACGCGACCCAGCCGACCTAACAATAGTAACTACTGGAGGTGAAATCGGTTGGCTCGTGTCGAGTTCGTTTAGATCAATTCGAACTAGTACAACCGATTTTAATCATAAACCTAATTGAAAATCCTAATGCAAACCAAATCAACTATCATTCATGCTTTCATTAAATATCAAACACACAATGGAACACACAATCAAACACAATGAAACACACAATCAAAAACCCTACATTTTTATAGTATAAACCCTAGATTTTGGTAAACAATCAAACCCTAGATTTCAATCCATTGACACAACACAAAATCAAACTTAAACATATAAAATTGTGAAGATTTAGAGATGAAATACCTGTTTGACATAGATGGAGAAGAGCCTTTATAGATTTCGGGCTAGAGAGAGAGTGTGAAAGCTTCTCAAACTTATGATTCAAACCTTATGTATCTTGAAGGGTTGAAAAGGGGATAAAGCAACTAACTTGGAGTGTTTGATTCGAGCAACAAATTTGGACGTTAGATTGAGAGAAATCGAGCGATTAGTGAGATTCAAGGAAAGAGAGATGAAGAACTCGGTTGCTTTCTCTGATTTGGGGATAAAATTAACATATTTAGAAATTCTACATATGTTATATATAGGAGGATAAGTTGGGAAAGAAAAATTTAAAAAAGTAAAAAATGATAATTTTTACAAAAAAAAAAACTTGGGGTGGGAACTAAACACCCCAAATCGGGGCATTTGAGCAAATTTCCCGAAGGCCCTCTTTTCCGAGGTAACTCGTTTTGGCATCTTTAGGAGTTATTCGTTGTCGAGATTAAGTCTCTAATTTTACGTTCTTTATTACTCTGTTTGTTTCTCATATTAATCACTTATGGCGGAACCAAGTAATCAGTTCTTACAATAATTTGCGGCATTAACCACTAATGATCATGTTCAAATTACAGTGAACGGACAAGATCTTATCCATGGGATACGGATGTAATGAAGAATGGAGTTTTGTGGATTCAAAGTACAAAGAAAGTCGATATCAATCAGGCAATGTCTCGTTTATCTCGGGTGATCCATGGCCCAAACAAGTTCAATTTAACAGAAATAAAAGATAATGTACTTCTGATAAAGTTTTTAACCGCAACTGAAATGGATTTGGCTATGGATAGTTACCCATGGGTAATCCAAGATGAACTTATAATCCTACAGCAATGTAAATTGGGCATTATGTCGGTGAACCATGTATTTGACTCGACATGGTTTTGGGTCCAAAGGCATGGCATACCACCTAGCCATCTCAATTGCACAGTGGCGAACGGTCTCGTAGGGTCGATTGGTAACTTCATTTCAACAACAACAGAAGAAGCATTAAAATGGAGTATGTTTGGTCGGGTGAAAATTGAACTCAACATACTCAAACCTCTTCAACAAGTGGTTTACTTAAAACTTACTAACACCAAACTTATAGCCATTTTTCTTAAAGTAGAAAAGTTACCTAGGTTTGCATTTTTTGTGGGATCCCTGGTCATACTATTAAGTTTTGTTCGACCATTTTAACGTTTAATGATCCTCTAAAACAAGATCGATCGGTCGAACTTCGAACTAAAGTGATAAAAGCCATGATACCTCAATATAGTGACGACTTTAAAGTACCTTTTAATCCCAGAAACAAGGTTAGGGAACTTGGTTCGTTCGGTCTGGAAAATAATTCGGATCCTCAACAGTTGAATGTTAACATGGAAAATTAGGAGGCTACTGAACAGGAAATTGACTATACTGTTAAAACTAACTTTGGAGACTTGTTGTCCAATTTGTGTAGGACTAGAAAGAGAGGGGTTCCGAACGCTCTCACTTTGGTGTGACTTTACAATAACATTTTATTTGAACATGACAATAATGCAAGGACGGGACGGCTGGACGGGTACAGATGAACGTGTATCGACAAGTTCACAGGGCTATGTCGACGAGGAAATGACACTCATGGATGTTAGAGCCACTAAACATTACAAAAAATCTGTCAGACAACTTGCACCGGAGAAGAAGGAAGAAAGGGTACTGACAACCCCAATGGCGGCAATTAAATGAATGTCTTAGCGTGGAATTGTCGCGGGCTTGGGAACATCCCGACAAGAGAAACTTTAAATCAGTTCCTAGGAGCGATAAAACCTTCTGCGGTTTTTTCTCTCTGAAACTAAAATCTCAAACTATATTCCTCTTTTATGTTTTCATAATTTTAATCTTATTAATTATCATGTTGTTCCCTCTTTGGGTCGGAGCGGTGGTTTACTACTGTCTTGGTCGAACGACCTTCATATAGATATTATATATTCATCTGTTAATTTAATTCATGCAACGGTCACTATTCAAGGTGTGGAACCCTGGGACATGTTGTGTATTTATGGTCCACCAAATATTCAAGACAGACCTTTGTTTTGGAATAATATTCTCATTAGAATCTAGGGGCTATCTAAATTCTAACCCATACTGTTGTTTGGGTGATTTAAACGCCTTGTCTGACCAAAAAGATAAATATGGTGGAAGTACTAATATTCCTTTTTTGACTCAATTTCAGCAATTCATTAACAATGCTATTCTTCTGGATCTGGGCTTTAATGGTCCTGCATATACCTAGACTAACAATAAAGCCATGCACCACCTGACAAAAGAAAGGTTGGACAGAATTCTTTGTAATGCTGAGTGGTTGATGTGTTATCCGGAAGCCGGAGTATTTCATCTACCGCGATATAATAGCGATTATGCGCCTATTCTTTTGAATCTCCTGGTGGAAGATCAACCGTTACAAACCATATCGAAATTTAAAGTTTTTTGGACTAAACATGAACAATATAGTCCACAATTTCAAGAGAAATGAGATCAAAGTTCAGGAACATTCCTTGACAAAGTCCAACAAGTTAAAGACTCAATCAAAAAGTGGAGTAAGAGAGCATTTGGAGTCATAAAAAATAGACTCAGTATTCTTAGAAAAAGGCTCTTAGACATCCAATCATTGCCTTCTTCTACAGATGTTTTAAATATGGAAAGTAAAATTCAAGAGGAAGTCATTTTTTTAGAAGATCTTCAAAAAACAAGAGCGGAACAGAGATCAAGATCTAAATGGGTTCAAAATGGGGATCGGAACACCAAAGCGTTCCACAAAGCCATGTCTAGCAGAAAACAGAAAACAAGATTCACCAATTAAAACTGACCAGTGGACAAAATTCCAAAAATAAAGAGGAGATAGTAAATGAATTTATTTCATTTTTTCAGAATTTGTTCACGAGTGACCGAGTCAATGAACCCCCAATAGAGGTTATGAATGCATATAAGGTTTTTTCGGTTGAACAGTTGGCCGATATCTCTAGGATTCCATTGTCAAAAGAAATAAAGGCAGTCGTAATGGAAATGGGGTCTATTAAGAGTCCGGGACCAGACAGACTTCCATGTTTTTTCTTTCAACATCATTGGGAGGTAATTGGTCCAGAACTTACTCAGTAAATTCAACAAGCTTTCTCGACAGGTATGATAGACCCTCAGTTAAATAAAACAACTATAGCCTTAATTCCTAAAATCAAGAATCCGAGTACGGCCTCAGAGTTCAGACCTATTTCCCTTTGCAATTCGGTCTATAAATTCATCACGAAAATGATTGCAAATCGAATTAGGCCATTTTTGGAGGAAGGTATCATGTGGACTCAAAATGCATTTGTCCCTAATAAACAAATTATGGACAATATAGTCATCACAAAAGAACTCCTTCATCCAATGCATTCCTCTAGGGTCAAAAAAGGAGCATTCTCACTCAAATGGATATAGCGAAAGCCTACGATAGAGTGAGTTTGGAATTCCTTGAAAGAGTTTTAAAAGCGACTGGTCTATCTGGTCAGATCCTTGACCTTATCATGTCCTGTATCTCTACTACTAGATTTAATATCCAAGTTAATGGGAGTATAATGG
>BEHA01000040.1:88321-100964 GCA_002897215.1 Eschscholzia californica subsp. californica
TTGCCTTATTCCTCTTGAATTTTGAAAGGGTCTGGTGGGGATTCCATTAAGCAGAACTGAGAATGACGCCGATGATATAAACCCATATTCACACGACCTCCATTCAGCAATCTTTGCTAAACAAAATGCCAAAAGATGGCGCAAGAAATACAAACATAGGAAGCAACAGAAATGACGAATCGACATGAACAAGAAAAATTGGCTCAATTACTAGAACATGATAGCGTTTATAATTACTTCATTTTTTTAGCAAGCAGTGGTAAATGGTTCATTTGACAATAATCATGGGATTTAACTTCAGACCTCATGATTATCAACATATTGAATTCTGATTCAAGAGTTGATTGCAATTCAAGTTTCAGGCGTGTCATCTGCAGTAATCTAAAATCGAAAATAATTTATCTCAACCAAAATCTCTGCAAGTACAGAAACAATACTGTTTATACCCTACAAGATAACGCTTTTCTTTCTGCTTGTTATACCCTTTCATTCCTCCAGAGACGTTAGTAACATCCCGATTAAGATATACAAAAACTTATCATACATAAACTGATCATAAAATGCAGTGCATAACCTAAAATGTAGAAGATCTAGTACGTATCTTACAGTTTCTAACCGTAAATGAAGTGATTTTAACACAATAAGCATTATATTAACCAAGAGAACATTAAAAGAAGAACTAATTCTGTCCACTATGGAAAATTTAATCGAGATTTCAAAGCTGAAACTAGCAACAAATATAAAAACAATTACGAAATTAACATTGTTTCTATAGGATCCTTTCAGCAACAGATATAAAAAAAATACCCTTCTATATAGTATTAGTAAGAGAGAAGGGTATTTTTTTTATAGAATATACTCGACTCTACTTGGATGTTAAGATTATACCTCTCAAACTTATCTACAAGGGTTTATGATTACATCACCCAAACTTATCTCCAAAGGTTGAGATTATACTTCTAAAATTTATCTTCTATATTTAAGGTTAGCCTTCCCAAACTTACTTCGAAGGGTTAGATTGTAGAACTTTTCGTATTCACCCGAAAGGTGTTACCCTCCTTTTCAAATAACATTTCTTGTCTTTTGAATCTATTTGACGGTTAAAGTTGTGTGTAAATCAAGTTACCATTTTGGTATGCTTATTTTTCACACTTATTGGTGTACTTTTTTTGGGTGGTGGTGTTTTTTGGATATTTCATTCATATACTGTTTAGGTAATGTTTTCTCCTTCCATTTTTGTAGTTCTTGTACTGTTTAATTACTCAACTGAATCATCGGGCTTCTGTAGCCATCATTTTTACCACGACTAATGGTCTTTCCTAAGAATTACATTACATTCGTATGTTTGGTTTGTTTTTGCTATTAGTATGTATTGAATAGTTTTTTTTATACATTGTAAAATTGGATACAAGTATCTGGATGTGTGATATGTGTCATTGTTTGAGCAGTGTATAAACGATACTAAGGATGGATGAGGATTCTCATGGACTCTTTATGGGTCCACGGATGTCCGAGGCTTTCAATTTCTGGTAATCAGGAGTCTGTGAATGTCTAGTATATAATATTCAAAACTGGACATTGGACTATTAGAGAGTCCACAAACATCTAACATCCAAATCGGCTATTTGAAAGTCTTTGGATCTCCAGGGCATTGTGCTCTAAATCCATTTTTGGTAGATTTACAATTTCATGGATAATTTGGTAGACGCTAGTGTATGGAGGGAAAATGTCTTCCGAAAAATGGAGAACATTTGAAATCCTAATATGTTAGAGGTGACACAGATATTTAATATTGATAGAGATAATTTAATAGTAATAATGAAAATGTGACAAGAACGCAAGTCCTTCTCTAGGGTAGTCAAAGATAAACGTAATACTAATAGAAAACTTTATTAATAACTTTAATATTCATGTCCTAACTACTATGAACTCAACCATATATATAGGCTACAACTAAACAAATTAGACTCTAACTAGGACTCCTAATTAGACTTCAACTAGGACTCAATATTTAGAAATATAGAAACTCCTAAATTACTTAGAAACTCTAAAATATAGAAACTATTAATGGTGTGTTTGGTTGCAGGATTCCTAAGTTGGATTCCTATCAAAAGTGGGATTTGTAGGAATCATGAATCCTTGGTCTGTTTGGCTACTAAGAATCCTAGGACTCTTGAATCTTAAGGATTCCTAATTCCAAAATTTGTATTGGACCAAAATACCACCCTACCCCCTAGGATTTGCTAGGATTTTGGATTAATAAACCTAATGGTGTGTTTGGATGGCGGATTCATGAGTCCTTGGGATTCATGATTCCACGGATTCATGAATCCTAGTAATATTTTTTGGCTTGTTTGACAACTAAGAATCTTAGGATTTATTATTATTTGAGTATTTTTAAAAGTCTTTAGAAAAAAATATGATTTTAAAAAAAAATAATGATTTTGAAAAAAAATAGTGATTTTGTAGAAAGAAATATTTTTTTGTTAATTTTAAGTTTGAAATTTAGGTTCATTAATACAAAATCCTAGCAAATCCTAGGGGGTAAGGTGGGATTTTGGTCCAATACAATTTTTGGAATTAGGAATCCTTAGGATTCAAGAGTCTTAGGATTCTTGGTAGCCAAACAGACCAAGGATTCATGATTCTTACCAAATTCCACTTTTGAGAGGAATCCTGCAACCAAACACACCATAAATTTCAAACTTAAAATCAACAAAAATTTATTTCCCTCCTACAAAATAATTATTTTAAAAATCATTATTTTTTTTTAAAAATCACCTTTTTTTTTTCAAAAATAATTATTTTTTCAAAAATAATTATTTTTTTCAAAAATCACTATTTTTTTAAAAATCATTATTTTTTTAAAAATCATTATTTTTTTCCAAAAATCATTATTTTTTCAAAAATCATTATTTTTTCAAAAATCATTATTTTTTTTCAAAAATCATTATTTTTTTCAAAAATCACTATTTTTTTCAAAAATCACTATTTTTTTTCAAAAATCACTATTTTTTTTCAAAAATCACTATTTTTTCAAAAATCATTATTTTTTTTTCAAAAATCACTATTTTTCAAAAAACACTATTTTTTCAAAAATCACCTTTTTTTTTTCAAAAATCATTATTTTTGGAAAATAATGATTTTTGTAGAAGGAATAACTATTTTTTGAAAAAAAATAATGTTTTTTGAAAAAATGATTTTTGGTAAGTATAATGATTTTTGAAAAAATAATGATTTCTGAAAAAAAATAATGATTTTTGAAAAAAATAATGATTTTTGAAAAAATAATGATTTTGAAAAAAATAATATTGTTAAAATAATTATTTTGTAGAAAGAAATAACTATTTTTGAAATTTTCGTTAAAAAAATAGGTTTGATGAAATTTCAGTTACCTAGAGACAATATTTGGATGAGATATTGTTTTTGGGATATTACTCATGAATTTGAAGGATATTATTTTAATTAGAATCTTATTTTGTAAAAATCCAAATATAATAGACAAACAAACCAAAGGATTTTAAATGAAAGAATCAAGAATCCTAGAATTCTTATTGGTAACCAAACAAACCAAAAGAAACCATTTGGATTCATGAATCCGTGGAATCATGAATCCCAAGGACTCATGAATCCGTGGATTCATGAATCTTGCAACCAAACGCACCATAAATTACTTTGAAACTCTAAAATATAGGAACTCCTAATTTTAAATATAGAGAAAATATTTCTTTATCATTCCTCATCCCTTGACAACATCCTTGTCCTCAAGGATGTTCTCGATCATTGTTAATATCGGGTCTTCCTCATCTTCGA
This sequence comes from Eschscholzia californica subsp. californica, assembly GCA_002897215.1. Classification (NCBI taxonomy): domain Eukaryota; kingdom Viridiplantae; phylum Streptophyta; class Magnoliopsida; order Ranunculales; family Papaveraceae; genus Eschscholzia; species Eschscholzia californica. Next base: position 92,135 of record BEHA01000040.1, read on the forward strand.
CACTTGGTAATTTATCATCAACTGCAGTGGTGGGGAGAATTGCTTTCTTCAAAACAGAAACGTGGAAAACTGGATGAATTTTAGTTCTTTCTGGCAATTCCAAATGATATGCTACTGGACCGATTTTTCCAATATTTTATATGGACCATAGTATTTTGAAGATAACTTATAAGACACCCTTCTTACCATAGAACTTTGCCGATATGGTTGTAACTTCAAATACACGTACTCTCCTATTTGAAATACCACATCCCTCCGCCCCTTGTCAGCATATTGTTTCATCTTATTTTGGGCAGTATGAAGATGACTCTTGAGATTAGAAAGAATTTGACCCCTTCGTATAAGTGCTTCATCTAATGTTGCAGTTTGTGCCTCTCTTAGAAAATATGATGCTAATACAGGGGGTGATATCCCATATACTGCCTCAAAAGGGGTTATTTTTGTCGATGTATGGTACGAAGTGTTGTACCAATATTCTACCCAAGGTAGTCATACAACCCGACTTTTTGTTTAATCTCCTACAAAGCATCGCAAATATGTTTCTAAACAACGATTTACCACCTCTGACTCACCACCGGTTTGAGGGTGGTATGCCAGACTCATCCTAAGTGTAGTAGTACTATGTAAACGAAACAATTCTTTCAACAAATTGCTAGTGAATACATCATCTTTGTCGAAGACTATAGATAGGAGGAACCCATGCAACTTGACCATTGTTTCTAGAAATTTTTGAGCAACTGCAGATGCCGTGTAAAGGTGTTTTAACGAAATTTTATTCAATAAACTAAGCTTCCTTAACAATGAACAAAAAGGCCTATTTATAGGCTTGAAACCCTAAAATAATAGAAATCTAAAATTACTAAAACTCTAAAATATCTAGAATCTAGAAACTGGTAAAAACTAAGAAAATAACTAAAACTGGGAAACTGCTAAAAATTAGGAAATCTTCTCTAAAGCAACTAATATTCTAAAACTACTAAAACTAAGAAAATATAGAATTCGGAAAATCCTAAAAATAGAAAATCTTCCTCTAGGTCATCTAATCCCTGACTTGTCAAGACTCCACTTAACATAAAATTCTAATGTTATTTTGTCAGCTGCATCATCCTCCCCGGGGTGGACAAAATTCGACTTCGAATTTGAATCATCCCCATCCGAATCATCTCTTGAATACGGTAATAAGTCTTTGACATTAAAAACATCCGAGGAGTGCACATGACTTAGCAATTTCAGACAATACGCATTCGGATTAATTTTTTCAAGTATCTTTAGTGGTCCGATTTTCCTTGTTGATAACATGTTATTTTCACCCACTAGGAATTTTTCTTTGGTTGAACCAACCCAAACATACTCGTCTTCCTCATACTCCACGTGTTCCCCTAGGCTCGCCCTATAATGAACTATATTCGGTAAAGTCGCACTAGGAAATTGATTTATTTGATGTTTAACATCCTTTAGCGGTGGTAAACCGTCAGATAGATCTGTAGGGGAAAGATTCGCGATTTCTTTCAATGTTGGGGAAACGGAATTTGGAATTACCTCATCCACAGTACTACTTTCTTTTTCAATCATCATATATTCAACATCAGTTTGTTCAACCTCCTCAATGAACAACCCATGAGATAACAAATTTGAACTGTCACCTTTGTTAGTTGTATGACATCAATTTGTTCAACCTCCTCAATGAATAACTCACGAGATAAAAAATTTGAAGTGTCACCTTTGTTAGTTGTAGGAGGAATCTCTCTACTAGGTAGCAACACAATTTTCTTCTTGTCGAATTGAAAACTATAACTGTTCTTTATTTGCTTCACTTTTTGCGATTTTTTTTGATACATTAACTTGGTGTAATTATGAGGAAGAAACGTTGCACGCATATATTTCATCATCTTCTCCAACGAAGTTATCTTTGATTTCTTGTTCTGGACTGCATTAACTTGTGTTGCTGCCACCATGCAGCAACCCTGTCACGAAGTCTAGTAGCCACAAGAGGAACCTGTTTATCTTGAAGTATCCCCTTAAACTCTAGAATATTGTCAACCGTAGTTAACTAGTCGAGGAATTCTTTAGGTTGACCAAGCCCTCTGAATTCCTTGACTGGCTAACTTCGGTTGACGATATTCTAGAGTTTAAGGGGATACCTCAGGATGGACAGGTTCCTCGTGTGGCTACTAGACTTCGTTACAGGACTGCTGCATGGTGGCAGCAACATAAGTTGGTGCGGTCCAGAACAGGGAAATCAAAGGTAACTTCGTGGGAGAAGATGTAGAAATATATGTGTGCAACTTTTCTTCCACATAACTAACCCAAGTTAGTGTATCAAAAATCGCAATAAGTGAAGCAAAGAAAGAACACTTATAGTTTTCAATTCGACAAGAAGAAAATTGTGTTGATACCTTGTAGAGAGATTCCTCCTACAACTAACAAAGGTGACACTTCAAATTTGTTCTCGTGAGTTATTCGTTGAGGAGGTTGAACAAATTGATGTTCCTACAACTAACAAAGGTGACACTTCAAATTTGTTACCTCATGGGTTGTTCATTGAGGAGGTTGAACAAACGGATGTTGAATATATGATGATTGGTAAGGAAAGTAGTATTGTGGATGAGGTAATTGCATATTCTGTTTCCCTAACATTGGAAGAAATCGCGAATGTTTTCCCTACAGATCGATCTGACGGTTTACCACCGCTAAAAGATGTTCAACATCAAATAAATCAATTTCCTAGTGCGACTTTACCGAATATAGTTCATTATAGGGCGAACCTAGAGGAACACGTAGAGTATGAGGGCGAGTATGTTTGGGTTGGTTTAACTAAAGACAAATTCAAAGTGGGCGAAAATAACAAGTTATCAACAAGGAAAATCAGACCACTAGAGATACTTAAAAAAATTAATCCGAATGCTTATCGTCTGAAATTGCTAAGTCATGTACACTCCTCAGATGTTTTAATGTTAAAGACTTATTACCATATTATGGAGATGATTCGGACGAGGACGATCTCTATACTTTTAATCTCTTGCCTACTACGCGCTGATATGGCTGGAGAACTGGCAGCGAAGGAAAGTGAAGATCCCCCATCATAGAGGAGTGATACCTAGTTTTAAATATGGAACCTCCCTACCTCTAGTAGGTTGGCTTCTCTGTCTAATCTCTTGCCTATTAGGTGAATTGGCAGAGAAGATGACTGAGATGACAGTAAATCAATCATTATTGATTGAGAAGATTGGTCGATTGGTTAAAAATATAGAGATTATGCCTCTATAGTACCTCCACGCATCACTTTCAATTATGAACTCCTTGCAAAAATTTGGTAATGCTAATATCGGCGTAATCGTCATAGCTGTTTTTAAGTTGTTGAAGACTTCAGTTGCTTCCATGGTCCATTTGAAACTATCCTTCCTAAGGAGTTTAGTCAACGGAAGCTAATTTACCATAATTAGACACAAATTTTCTATAATAGCCGGTTAGACCTAAAAAACCTCGTAATGCTTTTAGTGATTTAGGTAGTGGCCAGTCTATGATGCTCTGGATCTTGCTTGGATTCACTTCTACACCCTCAGATGTGATGAAATGCCCTTAACATTCAACTCTCTTGGTACCAAAAGAACACTTGCTTAATTTGACCTTGAGTTGGTGTTCTTGTAGTATCTGAAATACCTCTCCAAGATGTTTAAGATGAAAATTCCAATATGCGCTATAAACCAGTATATCATCAAAGAAAACCAACACAAACTGTCGTAGCTGACTTCTGAAAACATCATTCATGAGATGCTGAAAGGTAGATGGTGCATTGGTCAACCCGAAGGGCATGACAAGAAACTCATAGTGACCATCATGCGTCTGAAACGCAGTTTTATGAACATCTTCCTGCTGCAGAACTGTCGAAAAATACAAAGTCCCATGCAAATCGTCTATGACCGTTATAGGAAATTTATCTTTTACTGTAATTTGGTTTAGTGCTCTGTAATCAATGCACATACGCCATGTACCATCTTTTTTCTTTACTAATAATACATGTGAGGAAAAAAGGCTTGTACTCGGGCGAATTAACCCAGATTGCAGTAGTTCTTTTACTATTTTCTCAATCTCATTCTTTTGACCAAAAGCATACCTATAAGGTCGATCATTAATTGGTAAACTGTTGGGATGTAAAGTAATGTGATGATCATGACTTCCCATAGGTGGCAAACCTGTTGGTGTTGAAAATACCACAACAAATTGTCTAATCAAGGATTGAATTTCTGTATGTATATGTGGATTAGCTTTTGATGAGACATGAAAATGTTCCATCTAGATCTCTTAACTCGGGTTAGTTTGTCAATTTCGAGTAGTTACTCTGATGAATTGTGCGTTTCTGTTTCTCAGGAGTCTTTTACAGAATTTAGTGTGAAAAACGGATAAAATTGAGAAAAAGGAGTGTTGGGGGGTATTTTGGTCAACATTGGTGCTCGAATGAAAAGCACAGTTCAAGACGAACCTGTAGGCGAAAACGGGAGTCCAGTCGGAATTCATATGAGAGACTTATAGCTAGTCAAAGTTCGGATTAAAATCAAGTCAAGAAAGCCACGTTGCAAGTTCCTTAAAATGCTCCAGACGCACTAAATCACTGTCCCTTTAGCAACTGACTACCAATCCAGCAAGTCTATCACGTGGATTGGAGCTAAAATCTTGGAATCTTCTCTTTTATGGTTATTTCTTTATTTATTACTAAGTCTCATCTCGGACAACAACATTATTCAAGCTGAATTGAAGAATGCCAGCTGGCCCACTCCCATCATGATTACTGGTTTCTATGGGTCCCCTTACCACAAGAACAAGTTCAAGCCTTGGAAAACTCTTAGTCAGCTGAATCAAGACCAAGAGAACCCTTGGGTGATGATTGGGGATCTCAACTCTATTCTTGATCCTATAGAGAAGAGTGGCGGCTCTAAAGGGTCCTACTCTAATATTCCTAAAATCTTGGAGATTATCAATAAATTAGGTTTATTAGATTTAGGCTATCAAGGTAATCCATACACTTGGAGTAATAAACAACTTGGAGAGAATCTGATTCAAGAGAGGCTGGATAGGGCATTGGCTAACCTTCAATGGCTTCACCAATTTCAATCGTATGGAGTCACTCACTTGGAAGCAGTCGGATCAGACCATTTGCCCATCCTTCTTGACAACAAAGATCCTAGTCAAACTATCCCTAAACCTTTCAAGTTTATCAGAACGTGGATGACCCACCCTGACTGTTATAACTTCATTGCTGACAATTGGGAACACATAAAACAATATCAGAACCCCAACAATATTCAACAAGACCTTAAAAAGCTTAGCAAGCAGCTATCTAAATGGAATAAACAGGTCTTCGGTAACATAGAAAATAACATCAATCAGATTACAAAAAGCCTTCAGAATAGTAAATCAAAAGAGGAATACCACAAACTCACACTTGCCTTGGAGGAACTCTACAACCAGCAAGAGAGTTTATGGAAGGAGAAATCAAGAAACAACTTTATCACCTTAGGCGACAAAAATACCAAATATTTTCACTCTCAGGCTATTCAACGCAACAGGACCAACAAAATCAGTGCTATCAAAGATAAAGAGGGAGATTGGCATGAAGATATAAAAGACATTCAAGATACCTTCACTTCACATCTCCTTGATATTAGTACGACGATCAATCCTGGAGAAGATCAGAATACTCTCAACCTTTTCACTCCCACCATCACGCAAAATCAGAACAGAGACCTACTAGCTATTCCAGACAAGGAAGAAATCAATTGGGCTATTCATAGTCTCAAGAAAGAAGCTGCCCCGGGCCCAGACGGTTACCCTCCTTTTTTCTTCCAATCTAACTGGGAGACTGTCAACGCAAATATTTATGACCTGGTTCAGAATTTCTTCAAAAAAGCCTACCTTCCTCCGGATATAAATCATACTCACATCTGTCTGATCCCCAAAACCCCTATCCCCCAAACCCTGGCGGACTATCGGCCCATCAGTCTCCTGAACACCACTTACAAGATCATTACCAAGCTGTTGGCTAAACGTTTCAAACACACCTTAAAACCTATTATCTCTCCCTTTCAAGCAGCTTACGTCCCAGGTCGACAGATAACAGACAACATCATTATGGGACAGGAAATTATCCACTCTTTCAAGAAGATGAAAGGTTCCGCTGGATATTTTGGTCTTAAGTTAGACATGTCCAAAGCGTTCGATAGAATAGAATGGAAATTTCTAACAGATATCATGAGAAAACTAGGCTACAACGAACACTGGATTAAGATGATCTATACTTGCATCTCTACTTCATCAATGTCAGTGCTTATTAATGGTCGACCAGGTAAAGCTTTTTATCCTTCTAGAGGTATTCGGCAAGGTGACCCGCTTTCCCCGTTTCTCTTCACTTTAGCTATGGAAGGCCTAAGTCGTAAGTTGATGATGAATAATAATCAAGATAGGTTTTTGGGTTTTCCTACTTATCATGCAGACTTTGAGATCTCCCACCTCCTATTCACCGACAACTGCATCATTTTTGGTAAGAACACAATAGACAACATCCACATCCTCAAAAAGATTCTTCAGGACTTCTGTGATAGCTCGGGTCAAATGATTAATTATGCTAAATCCAACATCTTCTACTCAAAGAATTCACACCCCAAGTTCAAAAGACTGATTATGCGCACTCTGAAAGTTAAATATGCCTCCGCCTCAGAGAAATACTTAGGAGCCCAGCTGTTCATCGGAGCACAAAAAACCAAAGTATTCAAGGATATCCTGGAGCACATCAAGAATAAGCTCAACAAGTGGAACCACTCGTTCCTATCCCAAGCTGGTTGCACTGTGGTCATCTCAGCCATAGCGGCGGCCGTACCCCGATACCAGATGCAGTTCTTTGCAATTCCTAAAGGAATAAGCAAAAGCATCAAGGCCGTTCAACGGAATTTCTGGTGGGGTAAGTCGAAAGGTATTTGCACCAAAGCCTGGTCTTATATCTGCACTCCTAAAAAACTTGGAGGGTTAGGGCTTCATCTGCCAGATCTGGATAATACAGTTCTCCTTTCTAAGATGGCATGGCGGCTCAAGACTGAACCAGAAGCAATATGGGTCAAACTCCTTAAAGCCAAATATTTCCCGCACTCCAACACCCCAGGCCCTACTAAATCTCATCACTCCTGGAATTGGAAGACGATCAGAAAGCACTATAGCCTTCTTGATGATCTATCAACTTGGGAAGTGCAATCAGGTAATGACATTAATATCTGGACTGACAATTGGATCCCTGAAATCAATGGAACTATTCAGAACAACAATCAATCCGATCTTACCAAAGTAGCTCAACTTATATCGAACAACAACTGGAATAATGAAGTGCTCAGAGCCAATTTCGACGTTAATACTCAGAATCTTATCAAAACTATCCCGGTGAACAGCGAAGGTAAGGACCAGCTCAAATGGAAACTTACCAAATCGGGGAAATTCACGGTTGCTTCCATGTATCAGCATCTCAGCAATAATAACAGTAATCACAATCCTAACAACCATAACTGGAATTTCATCTGGTCTCTCCCGACCGTTCCGCGCATCAAAATGTTCATCTGGAAAATCTGCACCAAAGCTCTCCCTGTTAGGGAAAGAATCGGAAAATACATCGACAATAATACCACTTGTCCCAACTGCACTAGTATAGAATCTATTGAACATGCTCTTTTACATTGTGCTTTGGCTAAAAACATTTGGTTTAACTACAATATTATATATGAAAATATTATGTCCATAGCTGACTGGATCTTCTCTTGGGAAAATAATATTCATCTTTGCTACACTAGAGAAAATATTCACTATTCGACCATTTTATGGATTTTATGGAAAGTGAGGTGTGACCATTGTTTTCAATATGAAATCAATGACCCGAATAAAATAATCAGAATGATCGAAAACTTCCCTAAAATCAATATGAAACAAGAGAAAATCAAACATACTTCTAGTGAGAAATGGCATCCCCCGCCCCAGAATTTTATTAAGGTGAATGTTGATGCATCTTTTACTAATATAACATCCAATGTGGGAATTAGCTTGATTGTTCACAATGCAGAATCGAAATTCATAGAAGCGAAAGTAAAATCCACTAGAGCCAGAAATAGTGAAGAAGGAGAGGCGATGTCAATCTTACTCGGCCTCGAATGGGCGAAAGCTAATCAACTCAAGAATATAATTGTAGAAAGCGACAATATCAATCTCATCAAACATCTTCACAATAAACATCACACTGGCAATCTTTAATCCACATCCAGAGAATTCGAGAAAGCAGAAAAGAATTCGAAGTGGTGAAATTCAATTATACGAAAAGAGAACTCAATTCCAGCGCAGACAGATTAGCTAAATGGGCAAGGAAGAAAAATGCGAGCAAAGAGTGGAAGAATGTACCTTGTATTTTAGTTAATAAATATTGTAATAACGCTGTTATTTAATCTATGAAAGCTAGTTCAACAAAAAAAAAGTCTCATCTCTAAAAGGCAACAGAGAAGACTATCTTCTCTCTGAAATTTTCAAACAGAAAACGTGGAAAGAGGGAAGGAAATAAATCCCTAACAATGGCCGGATCAAGAGAAAAGGAGATGGGAGCTGGATTTATTTTCTAATTAGATGAAGATATTCTGCTAGCGATGATCAAGGATAGAGATAAATCTAGAGAGAGAATGAAAGAAAGCAAAATAGAAACGGAAATAGAGTAATGGAGGGAGATGACTGAAATATTTCTTAAATCCGGATATATATGTTTAGAGAGAGAGAGAGAGGACCGAATTATTTTCTGATTTGGACTCTTTCCTTC
>BEHA01000040.1:100996-134229 GCA_002897215.1 Eschscholzia californica subsp. californica
GTTTTCTGACAATATGACGCGAGACAGCGAATTAATTAGTTTCCCGTACATGACGTCACAACAGAAAGACATTCAGATTTTTTGAAATTTCAAAAATGGCGCCATTTTTGACGAAATTTTTACCATTTTATTTGGATCCCGTCCATTGTATTCTGTTTCAATTCCTTCTTTGTTCCTATTTATACATCCAAGGATCTTCTTCATCATTCTTATTTTGCTTCACATTTTATTTTTCTCCATCTTTTTCAATCTCTAAAAACATCAAAGTTTCCAGTTCTTTCTCTCTAAAAGTTTTATGTTCTTATTTATCTCCTTCATCTCTTCCAATCGATTTATTTCTTTCTTCATCACTTTCAATCTCTAAAAACATCAAAGTTTTCAGTTCTTTCTCTCTTTAAGTTTTATGTTCTTATTTATCTTCTTCATCTCTTTCAATCGATTTGTTTATTTCTTCATCTCTATCTTTTTATTCATCATTCTTATTTTGTTTCACATTTTGGAAATATTTGGTTTAAAGTTGACCAGTACATCCAAGATCTTCTTCATCATTCTTATTTTGTTTCACGTTTTGGAAAGATTTGTTTCACATTTTGGAAAGATTTGGTTACAAAAAAAAGAAATTGGTTTAAAGTTGACCAGTACACAGAACAATTCCCGGTACACAAGAAAATTTCCACTACAAAAATGTCTAGTACAGAACCAAATTTCCAGTAAACAAACCAATTTCCAGTACACAAGAAAATTCCCCAATATAAAAATGTATAGTACATAACCAGATTCCCAGTAAACGGAACAATTTCCGGTACACAAGACAATTTCCAGAAAACAAGAAAATCCCCCAGTACAAAAATGTCTAGTACATAACCAAATTCCGAGTACACAGAACAATACCCGGTACACAAGACAATTTCCAGAAAACAAGAAAATTTTCCAGTAAAAAAATGTCTAGTACATAACCAAATTTCCAGTAAACAAAATAATTTCCGGTACACAAGAAATTTTCCCAGCATAAAAATGTCTTGTACATAACTAGATTCCCAGTAAACTGAACAATTTCCGGTACACAAGACAATTTCCAGAAAACAAGAAAATTTCCCAGTACAAAAATGTCTAGTATATAACCAAATTCCCAGTACACAGAATATATGAAAACAAATCAATGGAAAACTATAAAAAATGAGAAAAATTTAATTTTAAAGAGATAAGAAATAAATCTGGAAAAAAAAGGAAATTTGTTGAGATTGGAAAGAGAAATTTGTTGAGATTAGAGAGAGAAATATGTTTGGGAGAAAATAAAAAAAGAAATAAATCTGGAAAAAAAAAACGAAAATGGCAAGTTGGTAATTTTGTAATGGCAATTCTGTAATTTTATGGGAAAGTACAAGGTTTGATATCAGTGCGTTAAACTATTTTTCAAAAAAATTTGTGTTTTCCGGAAATTTTTCGGTGCCAATGTTGTAAATATGTGGAAAGTACACTGTCTGACAGCCTGGTGTGTCAGCTAGTTTTTCAAAAAAATTCGCTTTTCTGGGAAACTTTTTGATGGCAATTTCGTAAATTTCGAAAAGAATAAGGACTTTCATCAGGACATTTCATCTCCTGGTTTGACGCATTGTACCTGCTTTACAATTTTGTCTGAGTTTGGGTTGGGCTCTTGTTTTGGGCCCAATTTTGGATCTTTCATCCATTCCCTCAGATTATAATCAGAGAAAGAGAGGGATTTACTGTTCTTGGGAAATTTCTTCTTCTCAAAGAGATAGCTGGAACAACCATATTGGCATGAAGATTTTCAGAAAGAGAAAAATATGATTTTAATTCTTTCTTCTCTCTCTACTACATGGAAATTTTAAGGAACAATTGGTTGGAGTATATCTTAACTGAAAAGAGAGCTTGATTGAGATATTCTTGGACAAAGATTGAATGGGATTCGATTGAGGGGGTTGTTACTAATGTGGTAGCTTGATTGAAGGAGATTCGAAGTAGACAGAGAGAAAGAAAGAATTCTCTGTTAGGCATGATTAAGAAGATATTGAGAGATATTTGATTCAAAGATATATCTTGGAGAGTGGAGGTTTTTCTCCTTTTTTTTTTCTATAAAAACAGAGAGCTAAGAAGAAGTTAAATATCTCATCTTTGGGAGCAGTAAATCAGGGAGGTTGCTCTCTGAATCATCTTATTCCTCTCAGGGCTTCATTGAATATTTAGAAAGAGAGAGAAGAAGAACAGAGAGAGTTATCATCATCATCTTCATCCCCTTCTTCTGTTCTTATTTTCTTGTTTTGTGAGAGAACAAAGATTGAATAGAAAGAGAGAGAGAGAGAGATTTAGAGAAAACAGAGAAGTAAATTTGATTATCATACCCATTTTATTTCTTCAATTTTCTTTGTGAGAGAGACAGAGAGTTGAGTGGAGTGGATTATTATATCATTCTTTACTGTTCTTGATTGGTATAAAGGAGTAATGTTTAAAGTTTTATCTTCTCTTTATCAGTCGAATTTGTCCATGCTCTGCTAAGACAGAGACTTCATCTTCTCAACTATTTTTTCATCATTCCTCCTTCTTTGTGAGAGAGACAGAGAGAATGATTGTTAAAAGAAAGAAAGACAAAGAAAGTGATTGAAGGAGTTTTAAACAGAGAAGAGAAAGAGAGAGACATAGAGGAATTTTTCTGTTTGAGAAGAAGGACCTGTTTGGTCCTGAGTGTTGTTGGAAATTAGTTGCTGGAAAATAAATTTCCTTAAGGGTGCGTTTGGCTGCCATAAGAAAACCAGGGAGAAAAGTTCTCTCTTCCTTCCATTTTCTCTTATTCTCCATAATTAATCTTGTACTATGATTAGCTAACCATCTCTAATCTAGGGTTCATGATGAAACCATATATGATCTTTTAGAAACATAAGTTATTTGGTTAATTATCCTAATGTGATTCAATGTCTAAACTGTTTTAGGTTGTTAAATTGATTTTCTTTTCATTTCCTATACTTCTAAATTTGATATATCATGCTTAGTTAGATTCTTTGATGATATATACTTATTGATTGATAGACAATTGCTTAGAGATTTATTTTTCAAAATAAGATAATTACAATTTCATGAGTTAAAAAACGATTTTACCGAAAACATCTCCCGGGATGAGGATAGTTCATTATCCGAAATTCTGAGTTATAAAAAGAGAGAGTTAGTCAGTTCATTTCGTGTGTTTGAAAGTGAGTTATACGGTGGATTCCAAAACCCTAGGCTTTCTCCCCCATTTGAGTTCATTTTCATTTCCGTTATTTTATTTTAATATTTTATCACCAAAACCAATTTCAAAACCAAAATCGTGTTACTTCCAAGTTTTAGAACGGGTTTGACTAGTCTCTGAGGATCGACCCCGGTCTTACCGGGATTTTACTACTTGACCATCGTGCACTTGCGGTGTAGACCTTTCCGGATAACCTTTGAGGCCCATCAGCTTCTTCATCGTTGTTTTCACCTGAAATTTGACACAAAACTCCCAATGACCCTTGCTTGAGGAGCCGTTGCATGGCATGGCTGCTAGCGATCTTAACTTTCCTTTCTCTTACACCTTCCAAACTAAATTGTTTACCTTGTATAGTGATTTCATTGTTAAGTACTTGAAACCCCAAGTGTTTGTAGCAAACTTACTCCCAATACCATATCACAACCCTAAGTTTCAGTATATAAAGTTTTTCCGTGAAAGCATATTGATTGATCTTATACTATAGGCTAACACATTGGCCTTTACAAGCAATTCTTGACCCGTCTGCTACCATAACTTCAAAAGAGTTGTCAAGTATAGTTTTAATACCTAGCTTCCTAGGGATGAAAGCGTTAATAAAATTATGTGTACTACCCGAATCAATTAAAAATATAACTTGAACCCTTTTAATTTCACCCTGGATCTTCATGGTTTGTGTTGCAGGGGAACCGTCCAACACATGCATAGAAATCTCCACATGTTCTTCTCGTGTGTTCACCTCTTCATCAACTCCCTCAGTTTCAGTCTTATTTGCGTCATCATTTTGTTCTTCTTTCTCAATGAGGAATAAAGTTTGTGTCTTACATCGATGGCCACGATACCACTTCTCATCGTAATTATAACATAACTGTTGTTTCCCTCTTTCTCCAGCCTCAGCTGATGTGAATCGGCGAATTACGGGTGCTTCGTTATTAGTCCGGTTTGGTATTGTTGGTGGTCTTGAGTTCAGTGGTTTTGCATTGATAAGGGGATTTGGTCTTGTAATATTTCTATAACTTTGGCGTCTCAAAGAGACTTTTTCGTCTTGTAATCTAGCTATAGACATTGCATCATGTAAGTTTGCTGGACAAAAGGATTTAGTTTTTAGTCTAACCTCATCTTTCAATCCACTCATGAAACAACTCATTAAAAAACTGTCTGGTAAATCATTAACCATGTTTGAAAGACGCTCAAACTCTTTTTGATATTCAAAGTAGGACCCTGTTTGTCGTAATTTTACTAGTGCAGCCCCTGCATCTTCATACGGCGTTCTCCCAAAACGGCCTACAACCGCTTCGACAAACTCTTGTCATAAACGAAAACAGTTACCTCTTTTAGCCCATCGATACAATTGTAATGCTTTTCCATCCAAGTAACTGATTGCAAATTGAATCTTTTGGTTTTGTGCAGTGTCATAGAACTCAAAATATTGTTCGGCTTCAAAATCCATCCTTCCACATCTGATCCGTCAAACCGTGTAAAATATAATCTTTCACCTTTAAAACGACCACATCTCTGATACCAATCTCTCTATTTTCGACCAATCGACCAATCTTCTAAATCTATAATGATTGATTTACCGTCATCTCAGTCATCTTCTCCGCCAATTCACCTAATTGCTTCTCCATTCTTTCTTTTTTTCTTTTCGAGTTTGTACCATAAACGAGGTTCTCTAACGAAAATAAAAGTAATGCGAAAGAGAATGATATGAGCATCTGCTCTGATACCAATTGATAAGAACCTAAGTCCTTCTCTAGGACAGCAAAATATAAACGTAATACTAATAGAAAATTTTGTTAATAACTTCAATATTCATGTCCTAACTACTATGAACTCAACCTTATATATAGGCTACAACCAAACAAATTAGACTCTAACTAGGACTCCTAATTAGACTTCAACTAGGACTCAATATTTAGAAATATAGAAATATAGAAACTCCTAAATTACTTAGAAATTCTAAAATATAGGAACTCCTAAATTACTTTGAAACTCACTCTAAAATATAGAAACTCCGAATATGAAACAACTATAGAATATCTTCCAAAATATAGAAACTCGTAACTTTAAATATAGAGAATATCTTTCTCTATCAAAATAATAATACTATTATTAATAATATAATATAATGGCCGCGGCTTTGGGGCCTAAAGAAACCTCTATGGAGAATAAAGACTCAGTCAATTAAAATTGACTCAGGGAGCATGTTTATTTTTTAACCCAAAATAATATCAGATTGTTTGTTAGTCTTTGATCTTCATCTTCATCTCACTTTCACCCACAAACTCTGACCGCCGCCACCAGAATTACCCGCCATTGCCGCCACCACAACCACCACTTTTCACTCGAGAGAAAATGGATGTTGCTGTTGTTTCAATTCATCTAGGTCTATATGGATTCAAACATGCTTAATGTTTAATTATGTAGGTACTATTTCCCCATCTTCCTTAATTTTAAATCCTTTTAAAAACCCAGTTTTATCCGGAGTTTTATACGGATCTTAAAAAGGGGCAATGGTTTCTTCTTATTCTTCCATATATGTTGTTCATCTCTCTAGAGATGATTAATTTAAAGTAGATGAACAACCCTAACAGATAAACCAATTTCTACTTTCACCTTTAAATCTTTCATGCTTCAAAAAGGGGACTCTGTAGATCTAGTTCTAGAAAATGTTGTTAACCTAAAAGACCCTATTAAGACTCATGAGTCCATTAGATACTCTCTTCTCGCAGGCAGTAAGCGAGTTCATCATGTTCTTTCTATTGCTCCTTGTGAAACTTGTAGGATGTGATGAAACTACAGTCATGACTTCTACTTGTGTTGTTGAAATGATTCACACTATGTCCTTAATCCATGATGAACGAAAGAGAGGGAGAGACCGAAAGAGAGGATAACAGTTAGTGAGAGAGGAGAAAAGAGGAGAGAGGAGAGGTGGCAACGGTGGTGGCAGGAAGTTGTGGCGGTGAAAGGTGATAGAGAAGATATAGATTAGGGGCAATATTTGATCAAATGAGTTTTTGGACTAAAATATAATATGTCCCAGAGATTGTATAAAAAGACATGGATTCCCTCGAGAATTTATTCCCGGAAGATTATTCTTTATGCCCCAAAGCCGCGGCCTAACTAATGGTAGTATCATATAATGATGATATGTGTAATTACATAACAATTATAATGACATACTATAAAAATATTATTTTAATAATAACGTAATTACGGTATATAGTGTTGCGCTAAGAGTATGAATGTTTGGATCTAAGTGAAGGCCAACTGAGTCTATGACTTAAGGCTGTCCCAAGCAACCAGATTTTTTGCCTGTTACGCTATTTGGTTTCCTAAAGCTCAGCTTGGCAGGAGAACCAAGTCTTGGACCGCCAAGTTTGTGAGTTTTTCCAATTTCTTTTACCACACGTGATGTTATATACATAACTAGGTATAATCCGTGCCTCCGGCACAAATACTTCCATTTAGTGCTTTATGTGTGTTACACTATCACAACCGTAAAAAAATTTAAAAAAAATGCAGAAGACAAAGAGACATGGATAACTTCCTTAAAGAAAAACAGAAGATAATAAACTGAACTTATCATGAAGAAATAATAGGTACCCCAAGAGACATTCAAATTGAGACTTTGATGTACATCATCTTTCAACACGTAAAAAGAAATGGAAGAAAATAAAATGAAATGAAATTATCATGAAGAATCTGAGATGATGCCGTGAGAGAGCGGAGGAAAAGATCAGTAACCATCTTCTTATGGAACCCAAGTAGACGTCAACCTGACCTTTCATTACCTCTCTCAATCGTTTCCCGAAATAGACGTCCCTCAATCTAACCATTCTCGTATATCTCTTTATCACTTTCTATATTACTCTTATTTTTCATTTCTTCTTATCCTCTATTTGCCACCATAAACTCTTCAAAGAAGATAATTCAAGTACTTCGTCTCTACCTCTGCGATTCTTCAACTATTAAATCTTTCATCTTCTTTATAACTTCCAATATTGATTGATAGGTTGATTTGAATGACTTGATTTGCTTATTTTTATAAGGCTCAGTAATATATTTAAACTACCTTTGCATCTAAGACCTAATTTTTTGAAGATCCAGTAGCCAATCGATTTGCTTGACTACATCCTCAAATTATTCAATCATCTAATTTTAATTATATAATGTATATAAATTCTAATTGATTACTGAAGTTCTAATAGAAAAACTTCGTAACCACTTTCTTCACTACTTTTTAAACCTCTATTTATTTGTTTACACTCTGCTTACACTAAGTACATTAGGTACACTTTTAACACTCTCTTTACACCTCACTCCTTTAGATTCCCCCTCAAGCTGAAGCAGGGACATCTTTAGATTGAACTTCAGAAGAAGGAAGATGCATCATAGAATTCAGTAAAGAGGAGAAAAGTGGAGTCGAGAGACCTTTAGTAAACACATCAGTCAACTGAGATGAGGTAGGAATGAACTCCAAAGCCAACATTCCTAAAATCCATAAGAGTTCAGAGGATCCAACAACAAGTGACAGTGCTCGATCTAGCAACAGTTGGTTGCTTCTTAGAAGACCAAGCAATCAGAGAAGATCCAAGAAAAACACAGAATCCAGATGTTGATCTTCTAGAATCTAGACATCCAGCCCAATCAGAGTCACTATAGGCTTCTAAAGCGGTCAAATCACCTGAAAAAAATCTGCATTCCAGCTCCTAATGATCCCTTCAAATATCTGAGGAACCTCTTGACCAATTGAAGATGAAAATCAGTTGGGGAGTGCATAAATTTAGCCACATATTTCACCCCAAATGAGATGTCTGGTCTGGTCATGGTGAGATATTGAAGACCACCACTAAGCTTCTATAGAAGGTAGGATCAGTAAGTGGCTCACCATCTTTAACTGAAAGTCTCTTACCATAAGGTATAGGTGTAGCACCTTGGTTTGTAATCCATCAAATCAGCTTTGTGAAGAAGCTTCAAAGTGTATTTCATTTGGGTCGGCAGAAGACCACTAGAAGGAGAAGGATTCACTTCAACTCCTAAGAAATAATGAAGTGCTCCTAGATCCTTCATAGCAAACTCAGTACTTAGTTAAGTAATCAATTGCTGAAGAAGGGAATCAGAAGATCCAGTCAATATAATGTCATCCACATATCCCTTTAAGAAACACAAACAAAAAATGATTTGTGGAGCATTTCTGAAATCCATATTTTGATAAGAAGTCAGAAAACCTTGTAACCCAAGCTCTATGAGCTTGTTTCAAGGATTTGTGTAAGTGACAAACATTAGAGGACTTATCTGGAGCTATAAGTCGAGGAGGTTGCATCATAAAGACATCTTCATCCAAAATTTCATGGAGAAAAGCATTGGATAATCCAACTGCTTAATATGCCATCCATTTGCGACTGCCATAGTAAGAACAACTCTTATAGTAGAGGACTTCACCACTGGATTGAAGGTTTCAGAGTAGTCCAACCCATCTAACTGATGAAATCCTTTAGCAACCAGTCTGGCCTTGTGTCTCTCCATGGTGCCATCTACTTTAAGCTTAGTTTTGAATACCCACTTACATCCTAATATGTTCATTGAAGGAGTTGCAGGTACAAGAGACCAAGTCTCATTCTACTTAAGAGCCTGAATTTCTTTCTCCATAGCCTTACACCACTCAGGATGTTTGGAGGCTTGCTTATAAGTTGTTGGTTCAGCAAGAATATCCAAAAGACCCATATAAGCCTGAAGAACTGGATAACAAACTGTATATTGAGAGACCAAGTATGGTAAATACTTTGGTCTATGAATTCCAACCTTAGACCTTGTAGTCATATGATGACAAGGTTGTGAATCAGACTCAAGTGGCTCAACAGAGATCAATGGTGCCAAAATAGGTGGAGAATTGCTAGAAGAGCTACTGGTCTCACCGGGAGTAGAAATTGAGTTCTGAAATAAAGGCACAACAGATGGACTAGCAACACCTAATGAAGTAATAAATGGTAGCAGCACTTGCTGAGGAGCTGAGTTTTCAGAACTTGGTGCTTAAGGCATCTGTCTCAGCAAATGTGAAGCAACTTCCATCAAAGGCAACATGTCTTGAGAAGTAAATTATCCCATTTTTCATATCCAAACACTTGTATCCTTTGTTGATATTGTTGTACCCCAAGAAAACACACTTTGACGACTTAGGACTCAGCTTATCTTGTCTAATTGCTGCTAGATGTGGATAACAAGCATACCCGAATACCCTTAGTATAGAGAATTCAAGAGGGTTTTGAAAACAAAACCTCAAATGGAGACTTGAAATCCAATAACTTGGTTGGCAGTCTAGTTATGATGCAAGTAGTGGTCTCAAAAGACTCAAACCAATACTCCTTGAGCTTGAAAAGCTAGTGTTACACATTTATGTGATTTGCCTATTCTTCCTCTCAGCCTTTTCATTTTGCTGATGTATATAAGGACAAGAACATCTTAAAGAAATGCATTTTTCATCCAGAAATCTCTTAAATTCTCCTTTGGACAGTTCTGGTGCACCATCACTTTCAAAAATCTTTATAGAGCTGCAGACAACAACTTTTCATACATGACTTTGAACTGTTTAAAACATGAGAGACTCTTTGACCTTACCTTCATAGGATAGATCTACAACAATCTACTGTAATCATCTACAAAGAGAATATAATATCTTGCTCATAAGATAAAGGTAATTGGAGCAAGACCCCAAATATCACAATGAACCATATGCAAAAGATTTAAAGTCAGACTTGTAGATAGCTCAAATGGTTGACACTTACTCTTGCCAAGTTGACATGATTCACACATTTCAATGAAGTCTAAGGAGTCAAGCTGAATCAAATTTGAGCTTGAAGAGATTTCAAAACACCATGAGCAGTATGTCGAAGCCTTTGTTGCCATCAATTTGATGATCCTTTCAAAACAGACATATGTGCTTCCGCTTGTGTAGGACATTTCTTAAATTCAATAGGATACGAATCATTTATCATTGGTCATTCGGTAAGTATAGCATGAGTAATCAAATCTTTAACATCATAGCCCCAAGGATGAAACTCAACTGAGTAGTTATTATCTTTAGTAAACTTAGAGACTGACAAAAGATTTTTCTTCAAATTAGGAACTAATAGGATGTTTTAAACATAAAATTCATGTGAAGGAGTGATAGTTTGTGCATCACAAGAATCTATAATAGGTATAGACTTACCACTGCCAACTAGTACTGAATTGGAACCAAAATAGGGTTTAGAGTTGTCAATTATCTTATCATTATTAGTCATATGTCTTGAAGCTCCAGTATCAACAAGCCAAGTATCATATGATGTGAAATTTAGATCTCTTGAAGCAATATAACACTCCTCTAAGATAGCCAAATTGCATTTTTCATTCTAAGAGTTTGAATCCTCACTGAAATTACCTTTTTCCTTCTTCAGAAATGTGTAATCCAACAAAAGTTTGGAGTATTGTTCATTTTGTTTGCGCCCTTAGCGGCAAGTTACACTCCTCTAAGATATCCAAATTACACTCCTCTAAGCTTCCTTTTCTTTGCTCCCTTAGCGGCAAGTTCTTTTGCCGATGGAGGAAGAATGCTCCGTGGAGGCATATTGTCAAGCTAAACAAGTCAAAGCAACAAAAAGTAAGTGAAACATAATGCAACTATAACTCGCTAGTTTAAGCAAATGATGTACTTATTGGAACGATAAAAAAGGGCGAGTGATACGTTGGTGTCGAAGGTTCGTCGGACAAAAGAAGGGTCTTCCAATCTCTCCTCTCGACCTCTAAGCAAGTGAAAGCCTCGAGTCTAGACTCAGCTTCCTTGAAAGTCAGACCGTGGCGGTTGCCCTTCTTCACACCTAAGCAAAAGATATTCAGGTGACAAAACTCTTTACATTTACAAAAATCAAACAAACAACGCCTGCATAACTCACTAAGGCGACGCCAGCCAAGCGAAAAGTTCTGCTCAGCACTACAACCAAACATGCCGCAAACGAAGAAGTATCGACATTGCCAATTCCTGTCGTGTTTGGTCAGATTAAGGATGGGGTGGACCATATTGCTGCGAATCTTTAGCTGATACCGACCAAGGTCTAGCTCTTTCAAGTAATTATACGCGCAAACGTCGACCTCGTCTACATCTTGCTCCTCCTTTTCCGCTAAGGCAGTTAGAGCCAACAACAACCTCAAAGTGTTCGACATGAGCCGAGAAGGGGATATCTTGTATCGAGACAACACTCTGCAAACTAAGGGAGACACGGAATACCTAAGGCCCGAACAGAAGCAATGCTCGTAGATGGTCGTCCAACCCGGGGGACTTCCCCAGCTGGCAAGCTCATTAGGGCGAGCCTCCCGAATGTCGACTTCAGGTGGAATATCGTACTTATGTCACAATCCACTCACATATTCTTTATCAAGTATAAAAAAACAACGCCCCTCTAGCGTACCCCCTACCTTGGCACTTTGCGAGTCTGAGGCACCCTCGTCGTTATCATCAGTAAGACACATGCTCGGGTCCTCCATCCTACAAGTCATCAACGGAAAAGGTTGAACAATTGTTTCCCACCTAATGTCTAGGCCTACAAACTTCTGTCTGGAACAAGTCCAACAAATATTTGCACATATACTCCCATTACACTCACGAGCAAGCCAACACTTAGTCCACCTAGACTATATTTGGTCTCTCTGGTGTAACCAAAGTCCCGTTAATTCGAATGGCGTGAGCCGACACTTAGTCCAGCTAGACTATATTTGGTCTCTCTAGGGTAACTAAAGTACCATAAATTCAAAATGGCTAGGCATCCAATGCTACCGCAACACCTAAGGAGAGAGCCAACACTTAGTCCAGCTAGATTATATTTCGTTTCTCTTGGGTAACTAAAGTCTCGCTAAACTCGAAATGGCTAGGCATCTAATACTACCATGAAACCTAAGGAGCGAGCCGGCACTTAGTCCATCTCGACTACTTTAGGCAAATCAAGACCAATATTCCACAAATAGCAAAAACATGGAGTTCGACAAATATATTCTCTCATAAAGATTCAAGCATCAATATCTAGCTAAAAGCATGCAAGGGAAAAAAATATGGAAAGCTTAGGAAGAACATATGAAGATTTGGAGCAAATTGTGGAGGGATTTTGCCTTGTTTTGGATATTTGAGGTAAGTTTTTTGGTTTTTACTTTTGTTTTTCACGTTCTTCACATTTTTTGCTTGTTCCTCCCATGTTCTTCCTATGCTTTCCATATTTTTTCCTTTGCATGCTTTTAGCTAGATATTGATGCTTGAATCTTTACGAAATAATATATTTGTTGAAATCCATATTTTTGCTATTTGTGGAATATTGGTCTTGAATTTGCTTAAAGTAGTAGATGGACTAAGTGTCGGCTCGCTCCTTAGGTGCTATGGTAATATTAGATGCCTAGCCATTTCGAGTTTAGCGAGACTTTAGTTACCCTAGAGAGACCAAATATAATCTAGCTGGAGTAAGTGTTGGCTTACTCCGTAGGTGTTATGGTAGTATTAGATGCCTAACCATTTTGAGGTTAGCGAGATTTTAGTTACCCTAAAGAAATCAAATATAGTCTAAGTGGACAAAGTGTCGGCTCGCTCCATTCGAGTAGAGTGGTGATTTTAGATGTCTAACTATTTCGAGTTTAGCGGGACTTTAGTTACCCTAGAGACACCAAATATAGTCTAAGTGGACTGAGTGTTAGCTCGCTCAATTCAAGTTAGCGGGACTTTAGTTAAGCAAAAGAGACCAAATATAGCCTAGGTGGACTAACGACCAGCTCGTTCTATTCGAGTGGAATGGGGGTATCTTGGTAGCTTTAGGCGTTCAACCATCTGCTAGACTCGAGTATATAACATACTTCATGTTAGTTGTATTTTAGTTACTTTAAGGATACACAACATAGTCTAAGTGGACTAAATGTCGGCTCGCCTTATTGAGCACAATGAGATTACTTTTCTGATGGCTACACGTCGAATTACCTTGCAGAGTTGTAATATTCCACACTTATAACCTTCACTTGCTATAAGATTACACAATACGGTCTAGGGGAACTTAGTGTCAGCTCGCCCCATTCGAGTGGAATGGAAATACTTTAAATGTTTATATTTCACATATGTCACTTATAGTAGTTTGTATTGGTCACACTTGTAGACTTGTAATTGATCATATTCTCCACACTTATAACCTCAAATCTTTATGAAGTGAACAACAAGTCTATATGGACTTGGTGTCGGCTCGTCCCAAGTCCAGAAATTTAGACATCTTTGTTTGGTGCAGATTGTATCTAAAAAAATTTATGCTCAGAAGGACCTTTCTGACTATAAGGACTAGATCGTTGAGCTGAAGGCAAGTTACTCGACGAGTTGAAGGTCGCTTGTGCACGGTTCAAGGCAGAGTGATGAGTTCGTTAGAACTCAATTAATCATCGTCAATTTATATTAGTTAGTCACTAATTTGTGTTGAAACTAATGAAGTTAAATAGTTTTGTAGGAATGATTGACTCGATGGAATTAAAGTTAATTTTGGGTTATTTTACAATAAAGACGTTTATAGGGATCATTTTGCAGTGGACCGTCAATGGGACAATAAATAAACTTTTGATTCCTAGCCACTGCCCACATTCTAACTAAAGATGGGTCCCATTAATTTGAAAACAACTTCGCAGTGGTAGCTATTGATTCACGTGGGTACTTATTTCCTTTTGGAAATTGATTGGACATTCCTTAATTAATACAAATTGATTTTCTCATATTGTTGAATTTTGGGAACTTGTGACTCACGAATGGCAGCCTAGACGTGGAGAATGGAAAGGATCTCAGTCATTCGGTTTTGGGAAGATCAGTAGCACAAATTAAGGGATCTTCTCTGACCCTCAACAACCGGATGTGCAAGGCATAAAAGGAGAACCCTAATACATCAGAAGGGGGGCGGCAGTGAGTAGTTGACAGACTTAGCAGGAGGCTGCCGGAGAGGAAACCAGGGAGCATTATATGATTCATCTTTTGGCTCCGGATATCAATTAATCAGGAGTATTGTTGGATAACTTTTGAAGCAAATTTCAACGGAGGAAGCAATTATGAAATCGGAACAACCGCGTCTTCATTAAAACTTTGGTTGTCTCGTTTCTCTTTCGTTTCTTTTTGTTATTTGTAATTTAATCTCTTTATGATTATTGTATCTATGTGTTTCTAGTTCTCCATCTAGAGTCGACGAGGAAACCCATTTACATCTTTTCGTACATGTTTCTTAATGGTTAAACTCTTGCATTTACAATTCAACGAATATTTAGTTATTTTTCATCTATAGTTTTATTTGATTAATTTTCATTGTTTATACTTTTAGTTTGATATATCATGCTTGAGTGAAATCTTTTTTTTTTTTTTTTTGTTGAAAGAGCGAAATCTTTTTGATGGTATATACTTATTGATTGATAAGCAATAGTTAAGAAATCTTATATTCTAAAGAGAAGGTGATTATGATTTTGTGTTATGATAGCGTGCTTAATAGAAAAATCTTCCGGAATTCGGGTAGTTCATTATCTTGAATTCTGAGTTAATGAAAGAGAGATTTAGTCAGGTTTATTTATGTGGTGGATTTTGAAACTCTAGACCTTTTCTCGTAATAATTTTCTTTCGATAATTTGCTATTTCTTTTTATTTCACCAAAAATCAAAACTCTTAGTCTTTTATTATTTTCTGATTTTAGATCTAGAATAGGTTTCACTTAGTCCCTGCGGATCGACCCGGTCTTACCGGAATTATCACTTGACGCCCGTATACTTGCGGGTAGCGACCTATTTAGGAAACTTCTTAGGCCCATCACAGAGCATATCACATGTGAAGCAGACCTCGTTGAGATGGGAAACTCTGATAGATTGTGTGTTCGATCCAAGATGATGGAGAATTACCAGAAAAGGACTTCGTGCAGAATGGGATGTAGAAGGAGAGTTGACACTCTAGAGAGTGTGGCAAAGGGTCCATTGGGCTTTTACGTTGTTTCATTTTCTAGACATGTATTGAACGCCTTCGAGGCATGTATGACTTCGGACGCCCATGGGGCTTTTGTAGTGTTTTGTTGTTGTTTTAATCACACTTTATTTATATTCCTTTAATAGAAGTGTAGTGTTGAACTTCTGAATATGTGAATCAATTAATCTCTTTAATGAAATTCATGCTTTAAGTTAAATAGTTTGAACATGTTGAGTAAGAAAATATTACAAGCAAGTAGTTTAGAGTCGGGGTTTGTCGCCTCGAGCCCAACCAACTGGATTTTGAAGGTGCACTTTTTGGGTTGACCTTTGAGGGCCCTCTATCATCTACTCGGTTGGATATAGAGATAGCATTAACGGCCATCAGGGATAATACACTTTCAAGGCATCGTAGTGGAATTTCGGAGTCAAAAGCCTTGAGGCATCATTTCGTCAAGTGAAGCTCGAGGTTGCATTCTTTCCGGAAGAGAGTGGGGTCTCAAAGTCGTTGTGTTGTTTTGATGATTTCATGGTCTCGAGCTTTAATTCTCTTAAGGTAACAATCAAGGTGTTTATATTCCCAGGATGTGACTATTTCGAACCTTCCTTAGGTCGGGTGGAGTCTGGGGAGACGTCTCGACCCGCGTAAACTACAATTTGTAGAAAGAGTTGTAAAAAAGTAACAGAGGAAGGGAGATAAGTGGCGTCTTGTGTGTTGTGTGGGTGTAAGAAGGTGTATAAAGTAGTACACCCTGTTAGGCCACTTGAAGCTCGAATGTGAACCACGCTGCTTCGTTCAAGTGATAGTAAGCTTCTAAAAATTGTTGTTTTTCGTCGAAGTCTTATGTTCTTCTTCTGAAGTGTGAGGTTGATTGCTCTGGTCTTTCATGTGGCTATGTAGGAAGTTTAATCTTGCATTTCAGTGTCTATTTGTCCCCTGTTAGGCCAACTGGAGCTCGAGCGTGAACCTTTTTGCTTCGTCGAAGCCTTACGTTCTTCGTCAAAAGTTTATAGCTCTAGTCTCCCTCTGGCTTTAAGGGAATTCAAGCTTGCACTTTAGGCACCATTTGTCCCCCCAACCTAAGCGTAGAAACAAAGTTTTCTAGATATAGGTTGATTATCAGTGGGTTAGCTACGGTGGATAGGTGATGTTGTGCTACTCCTGCTTGTCCATAAGCTTTGGCCGACCTCCACACATAAAAATGATGGTCGATGACAGCGTCATCGACCCTCCGACGCTCAAGTCAGTAATGTTCTATCAATAAAGGAAATGATAAAAGTAAGGGTTGAATACATTCAATACTTCCTGTTGTGTGTATGGGAGTTAAGACGAACATTGCTTAAACTCATATGGAGTCTACGGTTGTGCAAGATTCGAGAATGCTTCGGCTTGGTCGTGCTCCCAATGGGTCATTTGTTATTTTTGTGCCCCTGATTGAAGGTGGAGAATGTTTCACGCATTTTAGTATAAAAGTTGAATCAACTTTTCTAGACTGTTATTGTTTAAGTCGACTAAAGTTGGTGGATGATGGAGGTGTTGTTTTCCAGCCATATGTGTCCCCCGATTTTTTGTAGTCGCTCTACAATTGGGAAGGAAAGGGAGGTCGATGGTGGCGCAATCGACCCTCTGTGCTAAAGTTACTTAGTAGAATCTTGAGACTGTGTGGACTTTCGAGGTAGAGTTTTCGAAGGTTAGAGATACACCTCCAATGAGACGTCTGGTCGTCTGGGTAAGATGCTCTAACCTGCAAAAATTCGAGCTAAAGGGTTAGTTGGTGGCGTAGCCACCGACTCTCCGATGCTTAAGTCAGTAAGTTTATTCGAGATGAAATGTAATAAAAAAGTTTAGAGTTAGAAATGGTACAACTTAGATGTGTTGTATTCCAACTGTTATTGATGTTGAGTCCATCTTTGGCTTGTAGTTTGTATGCACCTTGCCCTACTACTCAGCTGGTTCTATGCTCAAGTTGTATTCAGGAACTCTGGTGCGAACAGTTCGTTCGGAAGTTCGACCTGTGGATCAAGTAGTTTCCTGTCGTCTCGGGTTTGAGGTCTCGTTGAGGTAGTGTAGGGCTCTAAGTGTCTGCTCTCTGATCTGCTATCTGTTTGCCTCAAATGACGTTCTCGAGACCGCTCATAACGAAGGTAGTGTCTATTTTGATGGTACTTGTCTTCTTCCAAACGAGCTACCAAGCTCGAGCGAGGACATCCTCCATAGTGGTGCAGTTGAACTTGGTGAGTTCTTTGTAGAGTTCGTTGTCTGGCAGTAGTCCTTTTCGAAATGCATCCACTACCGTCTCTTGGTTTTAATAGGGGATCGAGACTTTCTCTCTGTTGAACCTCCCCACATAATCTCTAAGTGGTTCACCTCTCCTCTGGCTAAGTCGGTAAAGGTCTCCATAGAGTTTCTCAAACTTCTTGCTACTGGCGAATTGTTCAACGAACATGTTTGTCAGTTCAGCAAATGAGGCGATGGAGTTGTTCGGCAGGTTGGTGTACCACTGGAGAGCTGGACCAATGAGGCTCGACCCGAAGCTTTTACACATGCAAGCCACTCTAAGGTCCATGGGTATGGCTGCAGTGAACATCCTCTGTTTGTAGGAGGCAATATAGTCGTCTGGATCTTAGGTGCCGTCATACATTCTGATACGTGGGAACGCAAATTTCTTAGGCATCTCCACCAAGGCGATGGCGCCGACAAAAGGAGAGTCTGCATAACTCTGTGGTAGACTCTTTCTAAGTGGGGTTGGAACTCCTGGAATGCGAATGATCAGAGCCTCCATTTCCGCTAATTTTTTAACCATCGCCTGCTCCAAGGGGGTTCCTGCAAAGCTAGATTTCAGACCGTTAGTCAACAGACTAAAGGGTACTCCAATATGTGGTAAAGTAGGAGCAGTAAAGGAGGATGAGAAAAAAGGGGCATTCATTAACTGCGATTGTTGATGGGTTTGAGTTGAGCTTTGGAAAGACGATAATAACGTCGTTATTGAAAGCGTAGTATTAGGCACTGGATTCGAAATCGAGCCGCCAATGGCGCCAGACTGGGCAGTTGGCTGGCTAGAGGAGTTTCCTGCTTCAGGATTCGCCAAAGCTTGCCTCAGGTCGACTGGAGTGCGGAACCTAGGTCCTGTTGGATACGCCATAGTGATCTCAGTAACTTTTTCTTGGAGTAGTTGGTTATCTGCTAGACCAAAACATTCTCTTCCTCCAAGCTTTAAACTTTTGGGCATTTTCTCGCATTTAAGCTGTGAGTTTAGCAATCTGGGTTGAGACGTCGTTTAGTGAGGCTATCATGTCTTCTTCCATTGACGAGGTCGTTTGAGATGTTAGTTGAAAGAGCCCCACGGTGGGCGCCAAATTGTAGACACTAGCAAATCACACAATTAACAAAAGGTCGATTGGTAGGCCACCGAAAACTTGGGCTTTAGACCTCACGATGGACGAAGTTCTGGTTGGACTTGTAGACAGACAAAAACAAGTACACACCGTGGGATGAAACAGAGACTTTAGAAGAACTGGGATGAAACAGAGACTTTAAAAGAACTTCTAGAGGGATGGAGCTTGAATATTGAATATCGTCGTCTAGAGTGATCCACCAGAAAATTATCCTTCAAGTCCACTGAAATTCGAAGGTAGGTTATCGGCGTCTAGAGTACTGATTTGATGATAATAAATGGGAGATAGAGAATGATATTCATTAGGTTTCTAGCTGATATTCCATGCCTTTGGAGTCTGAGTCTCCCTTTATTTATAGGCGATTGATGGGCTCGTGGAGTCTATCAGATCCCAAATAATTGGGGTCGAGGGTGACTCTGAACCCTAAGGGTGACTCGTTCTATCCGTCGATCTGTCGCCTAAAGTAGCTTGACCGTGCGATTGCTCTACCTCAACTCTAGACTCTTCATAGTCAGAGGTAACTTCGAGATATTTGAGGTGACGTGAGGTATTTGACTGACCTAGTCAAGTGACACTTGGAGAAATCTTCGGAGTTGAGGTTGAATTGACAACTGCATGTTCGGTTGAGGGCGACTAAGGAGTGCTTGGAGTATTGCTACTTTTAATGGATTGTTATTCGTCTAGATGGACGTTCACGAGGGCTTAGAGTCGTTTGGACCTCTAGTGGGTCAAAGATGAAAGTAGGACCAGGAGTAACTCACTTGAATGTTAGTCAATTGCCGGTAGAATTAGTCAATATTGTTAATGCGGATTCTAGAGGGTCAGTGAGAATGAGGAAAGGGTGGGGCTAATGAAATGATATAATTTTGATTTCTTTGCTGTTTTTTGATTTTCTATTTCTTTGTACTCGGTTCGGGCTTCTCCCGCTTATCATTATAAAAAAAAAATAGTAGGCGAGTGGACCGGGCCCAAGTGATATTTACTCGAAGTAGGCTGGGTCTGGCCAACATTTAGGCGAAGTGGGTCTGGTACGATTTTGGCCACTACAAATGGTAAGGCGTCATTCTTAGGAATTTTTTTTTTTAAATTTAACTGTGCCGGAAGCAATGGTTATGCCTAGTGAAGCCAAAAAGAAAATAGGAACTCACCAAACTTATATTTTAGTGGGATGAACAGTGACACATCAAATTTAGCGCGTCACTATTTACGGGACTGAAAAACTTTGACATTTTCCAATCTTGTTGAATAAGGCATTGAAAAATACAAAATTTTTTGTGATAAAATTTGGGTTGCTCTAAGTAACGAGTTAAAATAGGTATAAAAAATTACTCGACTTGGGATATATCTTTGATGGCAGGCTTCAGAATGTTGATCTAAAAGTTTTGTACGATGTTGTTATTTTCTCAATGAAATAATGAACACGATGAGCTATTTGATTGCCAGTCATGGTGTGCTCAAAGGAACATAAGGTACATATACACATTAGGGGAATGGGTATTTTAAGCTGATGAAATGGAGAAACCTACTAAAAACATATTTTCACCTTTTTCATTAAACAGTAAATATTGATGAAATGGATAAGATCTATATTACTTTTAGAATGGTATATCCAATCCTTCTTCAACCATAATTTCCAGAGCTATGTTCGTGTCAGGCGAAGGGGACCTCGAAGAAGTTTCATTCCCTCCTTGAGTTCCCTTTCATCTCAGACGAACGGAGTTGGAGAAAAAGAAACATTTTCTTTCACCAAAACAACGAGAGAGATAGAGAGTGTGTGTGTGTGTGTGTGTGTGAGAGAGAGAGAGAGAGATAGAGATGAGCATGGGAGATAGAGAATCAACAAGAGATAGAAAGAGAGAGGGAATTAGAATGAAACACAGAGAGAGAGAGAGATAAAGAAGGAAGCAACATGAGAGTGTAGTGAGAGAGAATCCGCCAGAGAGGGATAAGGTAGAGAGATATGATGAGCAGGAGAGAGAGAAGAGGTTGGAAAGAAACGAAGATTATAGGGCAAAAATCAAGAAAGTTAATTATGGACTCAAAATTAATATGTCCCTAGATCAAATCTATTTGACCCAAGTGGCGAAATCTTTGTTCCCAAAGACTTTTTTAGATGTCCCAAAACTACACATCATTTAGATTTTCTCTTGGTATTACGTGGGATATGCTCTTATGACATTTCAATTCCACATAACATACAAATGTATTAATATGAGTCTTCTATAGACATTAATTTGGAAAAAAAGTATTGTTATAAATTGTCGCTCTATTTGCTCCAATGTGTCTTGATATTTGCATGCAACTTAATGGAATTAAATGAAGAGAAAGAGATAGTGGTATTTAGATATACTAAATCAAAAGTATGAATTTAAACTAAGCTTTATTTGAAGTATGTTTTTTAAACATTTTTTCATACAACAACATACAATATTATCCCTATCTATAGGGTGGAAGGAGGAGTAGGATGATGACACCTAACCCATGTGTTGTCACTTGCATGATGTGGTGTCACTTAACAACAAACACTTGTCATATGGAACTACCATAAGATGACACTTCTCATATGGAACTACCATAAGATGACACCACATCTAGGTGGCATTATAGGAATGGTGGGCTTCTATAGATATAAGTTGGATAAGAAAAGGTATATTAAAGGCACCCAAGCCCCCTTGCATAACCAATGATTTTATGGGCATCCACATACCATATAACACTCCCCCTTGGATGCCCATCACTCGAAATAATTGCCTCATTAAAAATCTTGTCAGGAAAATCCTGTGGGACAAAATCTGATGAAGGAAAAAGAGTACAAATAATTGATTCCGAGTGACGCTGGATACGCTACTGCCTTGTTAAAACCTTGCCGGAAAAGCTCATTGGGACAAAACTGGACGAAGGAAAAAAGAGTACAGAGCGTAGATAGCGATACATGAACCTGCACATGATAATAGACTCCCCCTGATGAATATCATATCTTTGACCGATGTGTCTTACATCATCAGGTTATTCAAGCGTCACAGGCCGATGCCATCTACCAGTTTTCTTAACGTTGTAGTAGGCAGAGACTTAGTGAACAAGTCAGCATAATTCTCACATGATTGTATCTTCTGGAGGTGATGTGAGTAAAACAATTTAGGGGATATGTGTTTAGTTATATCGCCTTTGATGTATCCTTCTCTGATCTGAGCGATGCATGCTGAATTATCTTCGTGAATGATTGTGGGAGAATTTGTGTGTTCAATAATGGATATAAGTTATACACACTCTCTTGATGCTGCATGGAGGACAATAATTTCTACATGGTTGGATGAGGTAGCGGGCATACTTTGTTTACTAGATCGCCATGAGAAAGCTGTACCTCCACTTGTGAATACATAGGTTGTCTGTGAAATCCCTTTGTGCGGATCAGAAATATAACCGGCATCTGTGTATCCCTTTACTTCAGAATTACAAGATAAGTCCTTTGAATAAAACAATCCCATGTCAGTTGTTCCTCTCAGATATCTTAGAATTTGCTTTACTCCAACCCAATGCCTCTTAGTTGGTGCAGCGCTATATCTGGCCAATAGATTTACTGCAAAAGTAATGTCCGGTCTAGTGCATTGAGCTAAGTATGATAATGCACCAATAACAGTCAGATATGGTACTTCTGGACCAAGGAGTGTTTCGTCTTTTTCTTTAGGTCGAAATGGATCTTTCAGAGCATCGAAAGACCTAACAACCATGAGAGTACTAAGAGGATAAGAATTCTCCATGTTAAAATGCTTCAAGACTTTTTCAGTGTATAATGTTTGATGTACAAGTATGCCACTTGTGCTTCTCTCAATTTGTAAGCAAAGACAGATTTTTGTTTTCCCGAGATCTTTCATCTCGAATTCTTTCTTCAAATATTCTGCTGCTTTAGAGAGCTCTTTTGGAGTTCCTATAAAGTTGATATCATCAACATATACTGCAAGAATAACGAATCCAACATCTCCTTTCTTGATAAATAAACATGGGCAAATGAGATCATTTACATAACCTTCTTTGATCAGATATTCACTAAGACGATTGTACCTTATTCGTCCAACTTGTTTCTATCCGTATAAAGCTCGATTAAGCTTTAGTGAATACATGGTACGTGGGTTGCCTTCAGGCAATTTAAATCCTTCAGGGACTTTCATATAAATGTCAGTATCTAATTTTCCATATAGATACGCAGTGACCACGCCCATTAAATTCATCTCGAGTTCTTCTAGAACTGCCAAACTGACCAAATATCGAAAGGTTATTCCATCCATAACGGGTGAATATGTTTCTTCATAATCGATCACCGGTCACTGCAAGAAACCTTGTGCCACAAGTCTCGCCTTATAGCGAACAACTTCATTGTTCTCATTTCATTTTCTAACGAATACCCATTTGAAACCTTTACACTTTTTGGTGTGAGGACTACAGGTCCAAAAACATTACGTTTTGAAAGAGAATTCAGTTATGTTTGAATGGCCTCTTTCCATTTTACCCAATCGGTCCTTTTCCGACATTCCTCAATAAAATGTGGTTCATAGTCATCATTTTCAGTGATAACATCAGAGGCTACCGAAAGCGCAAATATATCATTGATGATTATGTTATCTCGATTCCACACTTTACCATTACAAGCATGATTTATAGATATCTCTTCATTTGGAGATAACTCATGCTCTTCAAGAGCTTCTGCCTCTTCTGGGGCTTCACCCACTTCCAAGGGTGTGTTTGTCGTCTCTTCTGGAACATTACATGCTTGTGGTTGGTTTTTCCTCTTGCGGGGAACTATATCTTTAGAACCGATTGGTCGTCCCCGTTTCAGACGTGTCTTGGACGATTCATTTGCTGCAATATTTTTATCATGTCCTGCATGGACATCATCTATCCTTGCTGGAGCGTTTGCAGCAGGTATATGTGATTTTGTGACTCTCGCTGCGTCATTAAATGCATCAGACATTTTATTGGCAATCTCTTGTAGATGCATTATCCTTTGTACTTAAACTTCAGATTGGTTAGTACGAGGATCAAAATGAGACAAATTTGGTGTAACCCAAGAAAGTTCCTCTTTGGTAATATTTGCTTCAGGCAAATTTACTCCCCTTAATGGCGAGAAAACTGTCTCATCAAAGTGACAATCGACGAAGCGTGCAGTGAAAGTCTCACCCGTCAGAGGTTCGAGATATCGAATAATAGATGGTGTATTAAAACCAATATATATTCCTAGTCGGCGCTGAGGCCCAAAATTTGTGCATTATGGGGTTGTAATAGGAACATATACAACACATCAAAAATACGCCAATGAGATATGTTTTGTTGTTGGCCTTGAACATATTGCAAAGGTGAGAATTGATTATTTGAAGTAGGGCGTAACCTTATCAAAGCTGCAACATGAAGAACTGCAGGTCCCCATGCAGTAACAGGTAATTTAGTCCTCATCAACATTGGTCCCGCAATCAGTAGGATATGTTTTATGAATGATTCAGCTAGACCATCCTGAGTATGAACATGAGCTACAGGATGTTCAACATTAATTCCAGCTGAGAGACAATAGGAATCAAAAGTACTCGATGTAAATTCTCCTGCTCCATCTAGACGAATCGATTTAATCGGATAATCAGGAAAGTGAGCTCGTAAACGAATTATCTGAGCTAATAACTTTGCAAATGCCTGATTCCGCGTCGAGAGCAAATTTACATGAGACCATTTAGTTGATGCATTGATTAATACCATAAAATATTTAAATGGTCCACATTGCAGGTGTATATGGCCACATATATCACCTTGAGTCATTTCCAAAAATTTGGGACCTTTCGTCAAGGATGGGCGAGTAATAAACTTCCCCAATGAGCAAGAAGTGAAAGTAAAATCCCTATCTATCAGAAATTTCTGGTTTCGAAGAGGGTGTCCTTGAGAGTGTTATATTATTCTACTCATCATGGTAGATCCTGGTGAAGGATATATGTCTTTAAGGTCTAAAGGTATATCCTTCCGAAGGAATGTCCTTCAACCAAGATGGGAATGCGTACGATTTGGCTCATAGGATAATGATGACCTTTTTTTGGGAGATCAATCAATCTGGTTCAATTAGGAGTCGTAATGCTTAGCTAGAAGCCGCTTACGACTGTCAGATCACTTCGGTTATCCGCGACTAACATAGACCGGATCCTACAACGGGTTACACATAAGAATGGTAACTTTAACAGCGAGGATAGACTGATGGGAACTAACATATAGATGGATATGATCCAGTCTGATAGTGCTTAAAAGATAGAATAGAATCGGGCTCGAAAGGGAAGCCCAAAAAGGAGCAAAACCCACTTTTTAGGCCAACTAGGGAAATCCCTTAAAGGGAGGTCCCTGACCGGCCAAAAGAGTGAAGTGGGTCGGCCGAAACTAAACCCATAAAGGGGTAGTGTCGCCGGCCATCAAGGGGAAACCCTAATTAGGATTTGATCCTAATAGGGAATCCTAGTTAAATAAAACTCTAACTGATGCTTATCTTTTCTGAAAGGGACTTTTAGGATTCTTTATTTGAGTAGAACTCTACTAAGGTATTGCCTATATAAGGACCAACTTAGAGTTCAGAAAAGGTGTGTAATTTTCTTAGAAGAAAATCATCTCTCTCACACATCTCAGAGAGAAGAAGATTTTAGAGAAAAGGTTCTCATTCTATCTATCAAGTCTAGAAGAATGTGTTCTTCATCTCAACCTTCAAGAAGGTCCTAGCTGACTGAAAGGAGGGAGTTAAAGTTATACATTCGGTGTCTCAAGTAGAGGAGCTACACTTGAAGCTCTTTATCTTCCGAATACTGGTCAGTGTTTAGTTCGTGGGAAAGCGAATAAGGTATTCTTCTTCCCTTCTAGTTCATTGTTAGTTCCTGTATATGATCCTGGATAACTTAGTGCTAAACATTAGATGTTTGAGATTCCGCTACCAACACTAGTTAGATGATTAGGGTAGTCTTAGAGACAAGTAATTACCTACAGTGGCATCACGAGCCGTTTGCATGAAACTATCTTTGGCTAGAACGAGTTAGACTCAAAACTTGAAATTGATAGATAGATTTTTTTCAATAGAGATTCAGACATATTCTTGATTAGTTTGAATTAGATTTGGACGTAATCAAACACGTATTTGAAAGAGTTTCAATGCATAGAATGATTAGATTTTTGATGTTTTTGAACAGGGTTTTCGAAAATGGATCTAATGGATTATAGATTTTTAAAAACGGGTTTTAAAATCATAAATTTTGGATGTTGAATAGTGAAAACAATAGGTTGGATGAAGAAGATGCAGCTTGGATTGGCAGTTTCCAAAAATTTGGAAACTGCACATGTGCTGCCCGCCCAGGACGCGTCTGGTCGGTACCGCAAGTCTCGGGAAGCTTCCCGAGACGCGGAATACTCGGACCGGGATGGAATCCCAGTTCGAGTACGATTGGAAGTCCGAGATGCGAACATCTCAGACATACCAGACGCGTCCAAGACGCGTGTGGGAATCTCAGTGCTTCTAAGACGCGACTGGGAGTCACAGTCCGTCTCGGTCTAGGACCCAAGAGTCCAGACGCGTCTGGCTCGTCTCAAAAATCTCGGACTTTATAATTCGAGATGATCTCCACCCAAGAGATGGTCAGACGCGTCTGAGGCATCGAGACGCGTCCAAGACGCGTCTGATTCATCGAGACGCGTCAGTCTCCACCGAGAGGCGTCAGAGACGCGTCTGAGTGTACGAGACGCATCAGGGATGCGTCTTTGGTATCAAGACGCGTCTGGGGAACAGAGACGCGTCTGTTGCACCAGGATGCGTCTGGGCCGAGGGCAACAGCACATTTTGGAACGTGATGTCCCTTAGTCTAAAAGGTACCAAACCATTGTCTATGAGCCCAATTAGGCTTACCCGCGACTGACTAATAGATGGTTGACCAAGTTTGACTTGGGTCTTCCGGGTTTTTTTGACTCATGTTTTTCCAATCTTCTTCGAATTCCAACGATATTTTTGCGACATAGACCCGGGCCATCCGAGGGCCCAAAACGGAGTTTTTCCAAAATTGATTTTAGAAATCATTAAGGAAGAAACAAAACGGGTTGTTAGTCCGAATTTTGCGAAAATAGACTTAGAAGCCCATTAGACATAGAGATGTCACAATATCCCACAAATAACTATACGAAAATAGCAAAACCTAGAAATGAATTTAGTATACATACTTTGTCTTATGAATATCATATTTTTGTATGTATATGTGTGAATACGTAGAATAATATTGTGTTTAGATAAGTCATTGATTCTTGTTTTTAAGCACAAACGAGTATATGCCCGAATAATACTTAGAGTATAGGGTCTATAGAAACCATTGATGAATCGAATGATGAGATCATGATTCGAGTGGGAGTAATCAATGGTGGTTCAAGGATGAAAATCCAAACGAACCATTAGGCGAACAAGAAGTAACCTAAAAGATTAGATTTTTTAAGAGGTTATACTAGGGTTTAGTCGAAACCTTACGAGAATTCACAAAAAACATTTACGTATACGTCACGAATGGTTACGATAGAGTTCACAGTAACGTTAACTTGACAAAATACATAAAAACCCCTAAAAGAATTTGGAGTATAAGCCTACCCAGAATAAGACACATGTTGATCGCTTGTTCATTGATGGTGGGTCTGGCTCCGCAGAGTGTCATCCTTACCTCAGGACAATACAGGTAGATCTATGAAGAGGTCTACGCGTCTAAACTGGTTATTCTCAACGAGTCAGCAAAAGGGTTTTGGACTTCGAGGCAAAGGATTAGTTTGACACTCAAGTGTGAAACTAATCAACCAAGAGTCATAGGAGTACGATCACTAAAGATGTTACTCACCCAGGTTGACGGAGTTAAGGGCAGTGCCCTAGTACGCTTAATTTCGAAGAATTGGGATCTTGGAATCGTATTATTCAAATAGGAAAAGGATTCTTGAATAATATGGCGAAATTAGAATTTTGCTAGGATAACAAGTTTAAGTCACTTTGTATTCTTTACATGTAGTTTAATTATGATAAACAAGGAAACTCTCAACATCCGTTGGCTCCTTGAGAATGAGAGGCTAAATGGAGATAACTTTAAAGTATGGGACCAGAATCTGGGGCTCGTCCTCAGATCTGAAAATAATTAGAAACTCCTATTCCGATGATCACTGAAGATTCGGCTAACGAAGAAAAGGAGCAAGAAAAGAGACTTCGGAGTAAATTCAAACCCGTAACGTGCTTAATGTTAGCAACCATGGAACCTAGTCTTCAGGACAAGTTCATTCACGTGGATGCTTACACCATGATAGGACAACTTAGGGAATTGTTTCAAAAGAAGTCTAGAATGGAAAAGTACGAGACGTCAAAGGCAATACTATATTGCCGCCTTGAAAAGGGTAAGCCCGTAGGGTCACATGTTTTCAAAATGATCAGTCTTTTTGAGAAACTAGCAAGACTTGGAGTCGATCATGTCCGGGATTTCGTCACTGATATTATCTTGCATTGACTTCGTAATGGATTCAATCAATTTAGGATGCACTACAATATGAATGGATGTGATAAATCTTTGGAAGAACTACACGCAATGCTCCAAACAGTCGAAGAGAATATCGTAGTAGTTGAACCTAAGAAAGAGGTTCTAATGGTTCAGAAGGACAAGGGATTTAAAAGGGAAGGGAAACAAAAGAACAAAATAAATTTGGGAAAGGAACAGGCAAGCAAGTTTCCGAAACCAAGAATTTCTCTTCTGATTCCAAGTGTTTCTACTGTAATGGCATAGGCCATTGGAAGAGAAACTGTCCCAAATTCTTGGAACACAAGAAAAACGGAACAGTAGTTTTCGCGTAAAAATGTTAAAAGGTGATTCAATAAATACATTCCCTTAAAGGTATTGGATACCTAATGCTCACCTCATTATGAATGACAGGATCAAATAGGAGCTGAGTATTTAACTGAAAGGAGACGAACATGTCAATAGCGAAAGAAGCAATGGTTGCTGAGAAGGCTCAAGAAGGATTTTAGTCTCCTATAGGCATTACTTTTATTAGATTTTAGTATTTTTCCTTTTGAACATCGTCTCTAGAATTGGATTTATGGGATAATAAAGTATTTGGTTTCAATATTTTATGATGTTCTTAGAAAGGTGCCTATATCAACTTACAAACATTAAAATACCAAAACAATTTAATTGGTTATTTTAATCTAGTCAGACAACTAGAATGAACGTAGTTCAAACTAACTGGTCTGACAAGATCTCTTATGATAAAACATAGGTCGATTAATCACTAATACTTATATTAGACATAAAATTATGGTTAATATGACTAGAATCAACTAAGTACTTGAATTTAGGAGAAGGTTTTAAAAACTGGTAATGAATCTGCATGACTAGAGATTTTGATAAGATCAATAGTCTTAGTCATAACAAGTCTTCCGAAACAATAGTGTCTAATACATGTTGCATACCCACTAAACCTAAAAACTGCTATAGAAAATAAAAAAATTCCATAGGCGTATGAATTCTAGAAGAAGTTCTAAAATAGTCTTTTATTTAAGTCTAAAACTTTAGACATAGTTTCTTCAAAGAAAGAAATATGGGGTTTTTCACTCACAACATCAAAACAAAATTGGATTGTTGCTCTCGATGATGTCTTCCTTGAAAGAAGTTATTCAAGAAGACAAATGGGAGAATTCGAATCCGATTCGAACCAAGCAACAAATGAACAACACATGGGAGTACGAGAAAAATTCGCCAGGAAACTTCTTAAAGAGTTAAGAAAGTTTCACGATATTGTTCAAAAAACCCAGTGAGTCTTCAGAAGACCCATGAAACTATATTGGAACCAAAATCTGAAATTTGGCTGAGAGTCAAAAGATCAAAAATGGAATCCAAGTTGGTATTTCATAGTGAAACCCAGACATGGATGGAAATACCCCTATTTCCCAAATTTATGGTCAAGATAAATGAATTCATAAGATGAGTCTTATGAATAAAACTTTAGGCTTGACTCATAAAAGTGCATAAACGATCAGAAGTAAGAGTTGATATCTAAACATTCGTAAAGAAATTCAAGGATTGATTTTCTGAAAAGAATTGTTAGAGTCTTGCTCGACAAGAGGGTAAGTGGGAGTGAAACCAATTAGTTTTACGTCTTGTAAGTGAGACATAATGAATTGAGAAACAGTTAAAAGAACTGACTCAATAGGACACCGAACGAGGGTAAATTAATTGCGCATTGAAATCTATATAGTAGTAGATGAACAGATGATAAGACTCGTTCGAAAGAAGTTTTGAAGAGATCTAAATAGAAATACTCTTAGAGAGAAATTTTACCCATCTCTCATGGACCACTGCTAAGCAAGACTCACAATTTGGAAGTTCTGATGAACAAAAACACACATGAGGGAAACACTTATGTCACGAGACATTAGATCGATTATAAAGATGATCGATCTTCACCCGCACATCTAGAAATACCTGAAGTATTTGATGTCATCACCCATAAATAACAGAGAGAGTCTTGAGATACTTGGAGCATCTAGGAGAGAGTCTCCGGAACTAAAAGTTGAAGAAAGTCATAAAAGCAACCTTCTGAATATAAAGATAGAAATCTTTTAAGAAGGACAACCAGATGAAAAGGGGTTTTCACAGTGGGAGTCGTTGCAAACTCTACTAGTAAAGAAAGAACAATTGGGACTTAGAGCATCATTGTTGTCCGAAATTCTTGTTGTCTTAGGGTTCACTCCCCTTGACCGGTGCATACATAGTTGGACGGTGCTAATAGAGAAATGAGCGGTTGGGCCTGGTGCTAACAGAGATAGATGCTAACAGCCTTTTGGCCAGATGCCTTTAGAAGCACCCTTATATAGGCCAGCGCTTTGGGGAAAGCAAAATAGTTTCCGGGGTGTGAAGACTTGGTCAAAAATTGGTCAATTTTGTTTGACAATTTTATTTTCTAAGTTATTAGAGGGAAATAAAAATGAAAAACCCTCCACCTCATCTTCACTCTCTCTCCACCTCACCTCTCTCTCCACCTCATCTTCTCTCTTCCCACCACTCTCTCTCTCTCTTCTCCGATTAGGTCGCCGACCAGAAAAAATTTCGGGCGGCGACCATGAAAAACAAAAAAAAATTCACTCACTCTTTCTCTTCAACAGACTAGATCGGGTATGTTGAAGAACAGACCGGAACTCCGGTGAAGGGAAACCCCTTCGCCGGAGTTTCTAGAGAGAGAGAAAGTGAAATGTTTACTTTTTTTTTCATGGTCGCCGGCAGGAAAATTTTCCGGCCGGCGACCTAGTCGGAGAAGAGAGAGAGAGATGTGAGGTAGAGAGAGAGAGAGAGATGAGGTGGAGAGAGAGAGGTGAGGTGGAGAGAGTCAGGTGAGGTGGAGGGTTTTTTATTTTTATTTTGAAACATATTCTCTATAAAATATGTTTCCCTGGAAAATTTTCTAAATTTTGCATATTCCTTTTAATATTGGGTTTTGGTATAGGAAAAGCATTTTTTAGCAAAGGCAGTGCATTAGATAGGGAGAGCACTCTTTTTAGAATAGGGAGGGATAAACATTTTTTTTTTAAATATCCCAAATTTATACTTTGGTCCCTCCCATCAAACTATTTTAAACCAAAAGAGAGAGAAGAGAGTATCCTCCTGTTCGACTAAAAGCTTTCGAGAGATAAGAGAGTATCCTGCTCGACCTAAAACCTTCGATCAAATCAAAGAGAGAGAAGAGAGATGAACATCCTGAAAAGAAGAAAAGCCCTAAATCTGTTTGATTTTATCAAAAAGAGATACAGAGATAGAAACCTAAACCCTAGATGACTAACACAACACCCATCTCCATAGAGAGTTTGTAATTTTTGTTATTGCTTGATTTCCCATAGATTTTTAGGGTTTTAACACTAATTAAAGTAACTTTTGAAGATTTTCAGTATCAATATTGCAACGAAGAATACAAACAAGGATGTAACTCGAAAAATATATAATCGACATTTACATATAAGAAATTTCGCTTAGCATAAATAAAAATTCATGAATACCAACTGAAAATTTTAAAAAAATTCGGCCAAAGCGGTTGAAAAAAGAGACTAATTTCAGCCACCTCAGCCGAAATTTATTACTATTTTCAGCGGAACCGGCCGAAATTCGTTACCTTTTTCAATCAACCCAACCGAAATTTGTCATCTTTTTCAGCCGTTATGACCGAAATTTGTTGTTTTTTTTCCGTCGATCCAACCGATAATTCTGTACGAAAAAAGGGACCTAAAACCCTAAAACGTTTGTTCAACCATAGAGAAAGACAAGAAAATGATATTTCTTTACATGAGACATATTATCTTCATTATAAATGTCTTTGTTTAAGTCGATAACTTCGTTTAAGTCGATGTCCTTGTTTAAGTCGATGGTTTCGTTTAAGTCGATGTCTACGTTTAAGTCAAAGGAATCTTCTTTCTTGATGTAGGTTGCCTCCTTCATTAACGGTGGTTCCTCATCCATGAGATCTTGAGGCACCATTAAAAACTCGAAACTAAGACTATAGTGATGGTAAACTTTGCAAGTTTTTTAATACTAATGGTGATGTTGATAGTAGTGACGATATTAGGGTTTTGGTTGTTTATGTGAGGAAAACTACAATTGAATAAAATATTAGATTTATTATTAATTTTTATCTAAGTCCTTCTATTTTGGCACTATTTATTAAATGATCCTTATAACGCCCTCCTCAAACTAATTTGGTAAAGGAAGAGCAAATACATAAATTGACATTTCTAACGCACTGCCTTTACTAAATAGTGCTCTTCCTATACCAAAAACCATTATTTTACACCCGGAAAATTATTTAGCTCTCCCTAAAGAGCTGGCCCCTTGTATGGAGTATATTTGAAGAAGTTAATGATGATATTCTCGAGATCAACCAGGAGAAGCAACGGTAGATATTTCCTTTTTGAAAGATTCATATACAAGATTTGTTTTCAAAATGGGAATGATATGATTGATTAATGACGTATTAGCTCACCAAATTACGAGAAGTTTAAGCTGTTAGTCACGTTTGTTGAGAAGTTTGTCGAATTCCATGCTCTTATTATTTGGAAGATTTTAGAGAGAGAAAGAGATGAATTCATTTTCATTGACCTTAGATTTCGATGACTTTGAAAACTCCGAAATCGCCTCGTCTCTGATGAAGATTGTACTATTAAATTCTACCTTCTTAATAAACACATCAACATCTGTTTCTTCATCTTTTTGATTCTTAGATTTCTGAACCCAGAATTTTGTTTACAACAAGAATCACAGATCAGTTTATTACAAGTAAGATATCCCTTTTTGGGTATTCTTTTTTTCTTTCTTTCATTAAATAGGTCTGAAATTTTTGGGGATTTTTATTTGATCCTCTGTTTTTCTTTTTTGGGTAAATTTAGGTTTATTTATTGATATCTGGAACATTAATGGTTGGATCTGCTTAATAAAGTATAATAATTTCTGGGTAGATTTATTTTCATATAATAGGAATTTTATGTTCATTTCTGCTTTTTAGAATATCAAATTCATCATGCTTTGATCTGTCTCAATAACTCTCATATTCTAGGGTTCTTTTTCATTTTGCA
>BEHA01000040.1:159517-172249 GCA_002897215.1 Eschscholzia californica subsp. californica
AAACAGGCCAAAGCTCCTCTGTTCTTTTCTCTCTTTCCCTAAGAATACTCTCTAGAAAGCCTTTTACCAGAAAATAAAAAGAATAAGAAGACCCAGTATACAGAACAAAGAAAAACTAAACAAAAATCTTCCCCGTTAATTTCTCTAGTTTTACATTCTCTCTCCCTATATCAGCTAGGTTTTTCTTTGTTGCTTTCTTTTTCCCTCACTGGAAGTTGCGGAAGAGAAGAAGGAGAATAAAGAATTCCCAGTCGAGCTTTCTGTTTTCTTACTCAAGAGAAGACGATCAAGCTCTGTATTATTCTTGCTCCATAGAATATGATCCAACCTCAACAACTCTGTGATATATATAAAGACGAAGAAGACTAGAGATCCTACAAATTCCAGCTGCAACCCAATCTCTCTCTACAAATATCTTCAATCACCTCCTTCAATCTCTCTGAATGATTTCTCTCAAAAATATCTATCATCTCCCTTGAATCACTCTTTGTTGCCTCATCTTCAGCTTTCTTATCACAACTCTCTCTTAGGGGTGTTCATTTAGTATCCGAACCGACCAATCCAATCCGATCCAAACGGATTTGGACGGTTTGGATACCGATCCAATAGTATTCTGGATTGGTTCGGATTTTAAAATGGCAAAATCGAGTGTTTTGGATCAGTTTATGGATTTCGTTGACGGATGACCGAACAAACCGAACCAAACCATTTATTGTTATTTTTTACATATTATATATATAAATATATATGATGGGAATGATGGACGGCTGAGATTTAATAGTTAAGTTAGTTCCATGTTTGTCGATATTGTAGCTTAATGCATGTGTAACAGATAGTAAATGACGTGGAGAATTGTAGCTTAATTCAATAGTTAAGTTAGTTCCACGTTTTTAAGTCGAAAGTGCGAAATTTTATATATGGTAAAATGTCACAAGTGGTTCGGTTATCCAACCGATCCAAACGGTTCATGCATAGTTCGGATCGGTAACCGAACCAAACCATGGGCGGATTGGTTCGGATTTAGATTAAAAAAACCGAACCCTTCGATTTGGACTTCGGATTTAGATTTATAAAATCTCATAACGCTTCTTTCCTTTCTTCAACTCTCTCTCTCTCTCTCTACTATAAACATCAA
Organism: Eschscholzia californica subsp. californica; assembly: GCA_002897215.1. Classification (NCBI taxonomy): domain Eukaryota; kingdom Viridiplantae; phylum Streptophyta; class Magnoliopsida; order Ranunculales; family Papaveraceae; genus Eschscholzia; species Eschscholzia californica. The sequence goes on from BEHA01000040.1 coordinate 160,653, forward strand.
CCAAATCTTCCTCTGTAATATCTCCTCATTTCAAAAGAAAGAGATGATAAAAGGTATGGGATTTTTTGTAGCTGGGGCTACTGGGTTCACATGCGTCGAAGTAGGGATAGTCGTCTGCTCCGCACGCCCGTGTCTAGTCCATCAGGTCCTTGCGGCCTACGGTAATACCTTGCCTTGTGTCACACTAGAGCAGAAGCTGAACTAAAATTCTGAGTCTGACCTGCTTGTGCCCTCCAGTGTACCAAACTTTTCATATTACCATTCCGCATCTGACCCACGTGTCTCTAAACGTTCTTTTCTTTACCTTAGTCAACTAACTTTGACCTGGTTTAACTTTCTCGTATGGACTCCAATTTGGCATCTGTTTTCATCGTTGGGTTTGTCTTCGATTATACTTTTCATCCGAGTATAATACTGACCAAAATTACTAGAATACCCTCAAACCAAAAGACTGTAATGCCCTTCATATATGTCTTTCTCTAGTTTTTCGCGCTCAATTTTGTAGAAGACGCCTGAGCAAGAGAAACAATCAATTTATTAGAATATACCTCGAAAATAAACTAACTTGCTAAAGTTAAAATATTCAGATGAGATATTTTCAAGTCTCGTCAACTGTTGTTCGAGTTTAAACTTAACACAAGATGAACACAACACAACCACAAGATATCAATACCATTTGTGATAGTTCTATAACTTCGTCGGTTGAGGGCTTGAGGTAACAGAGATTGAAAACCGATGGGAGAAGATGAACACTTTCAGAAGATGATAGATAACTCATATAAGTTTTGAAGAGATAACCAAGAAGTAGCGAGAATATGAAGATAGAAAGTTAGAGAGTAGAGGAGGTACAAAGAACTAAAAAGAAGGTGCAAAAAGAGAGGGGTTCACGGAAGAGGAGATTCAACTTAACCCCAACAAATGAGCACTCTCATTCTCTATATTTGGCCTAATAACAAAGTTGACGCTGTCAGGTCAAACTTAACCCCAACAAAATTCAAAGGTCAAACTTAACCCCAACAAAATTCAAATGTAGAGTACCTTCTCCGTCCATTTCATCTTCCTCATTAACATTTCAGAAACTCTCATTCCCTCTCTATCTCTCCCCCCTCTCTCTCATATCACCCCAACAACCAAGTTCACGCCTTCTTCTCTCTCGGTATCATTCATCCCCTCTCCCGGTTTCTTTCTCGTTCTCTATTTCTCTCTGTGATTCAAACCGAGAAAAGGCCAAGGTTTAGATTTGTTTGATTTTTGAACCAAATTCCTTAAATACTTCCATCGAGTGATTTTCAATAGAAGGAGACAAGTTTTCGACCTCATTTGAAGTGCATTTCGTCTAGTAGTAGGAGAAAATAGAGAGAAGAAGAAAACCCCCAATTATTTCAGGTAGATCCTAAAATCTTACCTTTCATGGTTTTATATAGTTATTTTTTGATATTCTAATGTGTGGTGTACTGTGTTATTCATGATTTTTATGTTCCAAGTAAGTTTTTCGGTCGAACCAGGCCAAAAAGCTACTAGTGTCCAATACGGTGGACTCAAACTGTAAATTTTGCATAATTCGGCTCGAGATCACCACAAATTGCTCTAGTGTAGACGGTAGGAAGTCTATGGGTTGAAAGTCAGAAAGTCGGAAGAACAAACACCTTCTGGAATTCCAAACGTCGAGATCTTGATTGATGTCACCAACAACGTCTAGAAGAACCCTGCAAAACGAGATGAACAGACACAAACAAACTCGTGAACGCTTGGGGGACACCGAGATGGTGCCTGCCAAGGGGCCTCCGCCGATCAAGTCAGCGAAGTACAATAACAAATAATAAACGGAATGTTGAGGATGTCACCGTTGACGTGTAATTAGAGAATGACTAGACTCATAGAATAGTCAGAGCTCGGGTCTACGGAAGAAGATGATAAGAAGTGTGAGCTTTAGATGTTACAAGAAGCGTCGAGAAAGATTTGGTACCCTTGAAGATCTCAGGAAGCGTCGAGCAAGAAGAAGGCTTTAATGCTCTTGAGGACGTCTAGTAGTGTCAACAACCTGAACCAGATGAACTTAATACCAATGTCTCAAAAACAATCAAAGAACATAGAGAGAGTAAAGAAGAACAAGTAGTGTGGTGATGTGACATAATTTTGACACATCTTTGTACTCTACTATTTGATCTTTGTTATATTCTTAAGTAATTTATTGTGTTTTTAATGTTGTTTTGTGTTTATGAAGATACTTAGAGCAGATTTGAAAAAGTAACTAAAAAACTCATATTTGGAGGAGCCAACATCAAATGGTCTCTAACTAAACCTTTTGGGTGTTGGTGTGGTCAATTTGGCTTATTAAGTGTATAACATTAAAATGAAGGCAAAATGACACACCAAAGACACTTATGAAGCTAAGTTAAGCTGGTGTAATAATTGGTCCAGATTCATTGGAGTGTTGACATTATGGCTGAATTCATTCTAAGGTTTGATGGCAATTACTACAAAAGATGTTACAAAAGTTTTTTGAAGACATTACTTGTTGGATTGAATTGTGAAGTTAATAGTCTGTGGTTACAAAAGTTAGTAGAATGAATTAATGAGGTGTTAATAACAATTGATACTACGGCTATAAATGGAGCATCTTTGCAAGGAAAGAAGAGAAGCAAGAGAAAGGGAATACAAGTTTCAAAATTTGATTTCCATTTGGAGTTCAAGTATTTTTTCTTTTATTTTGCTGATTTATTTTCAAACATGAGTAGCTAATATCATTTGAGTTGGGGTTGTCTTAAAGCCCTTAACATGACTTCACTTTTTTAATCTATATTTAGTTTGAGTCTCATATTGTGAATGATTTTAAGCTTATTATTTGCAGGTTTTAGAGCAAGTGACATATTGACTACAACGTTCCGTAACCTTTTCTTGCAAGAACCGTTCTCTACTCCGACCAGTTTATTCTCTTCTTCTAACGCTTTGAAACGTTCATCATTCTCTCGCGTGGCTAGTCTTGTATAGCAATGAATAATGAACGGAATGTTGAGGATGTCAACGTTGACGTGCAATCGAAGAATGGCTAGGCTCGTAGAATGGCCAGAGCTCGGGTCTGTGGGAGAAGCTAAAAGTGAGCAAGAAGTAGACTTTAATACCTTTGAGGACTTCTAGTAGTGTCAACGACCAGAAACAGATGAACTCGTATGGAAATGTCTCAAGAACAATCAAAGAACATAGAGCAAATGAAGAAGAAGAAGAAGTAGTAGTGAGGTTTTGCTCTGCTTGCGATGCCTTGAGAAATGGAGGTGCTCTTCTTTATATAGGCATGAGGAGTGGTCTGTCGGGAGGAGTAATGGTTGACCGTTATGAAGTAAATCCATGGAGTGATAGGCTGGCATGTACATTGGTTATACATGCACAGTAGTTGTGCGTGTTATCTGGTAACTGCTCTGAGCGTGTACACAATCTCACCAACGTGTGAGATGTTTCCAAACTATAAGTGTCATCAATGAGGGGAATATTTACCTTTGGAGGCGTGTTGACCAAGTCTGGGATCTCTATCGTTTCTGGTGCATTTGACACGTGAAGGATCTCTTTATTAAATGATCTACTCAACGTGGTGCATGGAGATTCAGACGTGTCGGGTTATAGACGTGTAGAGATCAAACACGTGGAGCTTTGTCCACGTGGAAACTCTTTTTCCCGTGTTTGGGCTTCGACATGAGCTTTAGGGTTTAGTCGACAAGAGCCCATTGAGAGACTTTTGGGCTGGGCCCGAACAAGAACAAGTGTGTCACGTCGGGCTTGACGTCTCAATGGACATTTTTACCACTGAGGGCCCTGGTGCAATTTTTGGTCAACACATCTAGTAGCTACTGGTGTCTATAAGGTGGCCTCAAGCTGTAAATGATGCATATTCGGCTCGAGGTTACCGTTTAGACGCTAGTAGCCATTGGTCCAATTTGAGGTGACCTCGAGGTGAATTATGCAAAATTTACTGCTCGAGCCTACCGTATTGGGCACAAATGTCTTTTCAATATATTTTTTCAAGTATACATTGATCTTAATTCTCTTTTGGCTTTATTTTAATCTATGTTCCATTGTTTGGCTTACCTTTAGTCACATGTCCCACCAACCGGAAGTGACAAAAAGATGATAGAGGAAGATAAGAAGAAGCAAAGGGCCGACACCTCGACCACCGAATCGATTGAGTCGTCTAATGCATCAGAAGGTACATCTCATGAGAAGGTGACAATATGTCCCAACGATCCTTTTCCAGTAGGCCAACCGACCGAAGCGTTCTCAAGAACTAGGAGAACCACGTTGCATATAAGATTTGGAACGACGAGGTAAGTATAAAGGATCCCGCAATGTTTGATAATTTTATGTTTTTACTTTAATAAAACGTAACTTTTATATGTTTATGTGAGAGGAACGTCCTGTTTCCAGACTACACAATCTTGCATCTGGCCTAAAAGTGGGGGTCCTTCAAAATGAAACTATACGAGAATCGGAAAAGGATCATATTTGGGGTATAGGACTCGAGCGTCAAGTAGTTCGTGAGATGCTGCAAGCATCCAGACATCCGCAAATCGCTAACTACTCTTACCAGAAACTTGACTAGATTTATGACGACGTTCAGCAAGAGGTGGCATGAGGATACTAACACCTTTCATATGCCCTTCGGAGAAATGACGACCACACTAGAGGATGTGCATCGTATTACTGGACTTCAGATTGAAGGCGAACCGGTATAATAGTGATCACGCTTTAATACTACTAAAATTGAAGGTCATGGGTCCTAGCATAAAAACAAATCCTAAATTCAAGGCCTATTTGATTAAACCTAGAGACTATCAACAAACTATTCGGATAACTTGGGAGAACTCTTCAAGCCCTTTTAACTCTTAGGTATAATTGGTAAAGGACTCCATTTACAAATGGAGCAAACAGGCGTTCGGGGTATTGAGAAGTAGACTACGGGTGTTATGAAATAGACTAAAAGATATCCAATCATTACAACCGACAAATATGTTACTTCAAACAGAGATTGATATTCAGGAGCAGATTATAAGGGAATTACAACGATGAAAAGCTGAACAATGATCTAAGTCAAATTGGACTCGTAATGGCGACAGAAACATACGGGCATTTCATGTAGCAATGACTCAGTGACGACAAAATATTTATATTTTCCAGCTAAAATTACAATAAGGTAAGATCTCTACTAATCAGGAAGATATTGTTTCTCATATAATTTTGTTTCTTTCAGAATTTGTTTAAGGCAGAGCCGGTGTCCCAGCCACCTAGAGAGATTCTCGGTGCTTTTAAGGCAATATCACCCGAAGCTCTAGACGACATCTCGAGGATTCCGATGCTTGGGAGATTAAAGTGGTAGTCATGGAGATGGGACCCCTTAAAAGCCCGGGACCAGATGGTCTACCATGCATCTATTTGCCAACAAAGTAGGGAAACGATGGACTCTTATCATACCAGCTATATCCAACATGTTTTCCAATCAGGTAGTGTTGATCCTTCTATCAATTGGACGACATCAGCTTTAATCCTAAAGGTAAGAAATCTGATATCCGCCTCTGAGTTTCCACCTATATCTTTATGCAATTCAATTAACAAATTCATTACTAAGATAGTTGCTAACCAGATTCGTCCCTACTTAGAGGATTCATAATATGGACTCAAAACGCTTTTGTCCCCAATAGACAAAAACTGGATAATATTAATACATTATATGCAGAAGTCTAAGGCCAAGAAAGGGACGTTAGTCTTAAAATGAATATGGCTAAAGCATGTGATAAGTTAATTGGGACAACCTGCAGTTGGTCCTTCGGGCTACAGGCCCCACTAGACCTATTCTGGACTTAATTATGTCTTGTATCATGTCAACCGATTTTAGGGTTAAGATCAATGGTCAGCGACATCGGGAGTTTTCGGCTTTTAGGGGGTCTGAGGCAGAGGTGTCCACTTTCATCCTAACTCTTCATTCTCACTTTTCATGCCTCCTCCTTACTTATCTCTTATTATAAATATAATAATACGTTCACATGTTACAAAATAAACGCCCACCGTCCTAGCATCTCTCATCTCTTGGGTGTTGCTGATTTGATTATTTATGGCAATACAACCACTTAAAATATAGAGGCTACAATGGATTTCGAACATTTTTACTCTCAATTTTCTGGGCAAACAATTAATTTTTACAAATCTTCCTTTTTCTTTTGCTCTGGTGTTCCAGAGCATATCCAGGATATGTTTATCTCCTCCTTCAGCGACCTCGAATGACAGTTCATGCAAAATATTTGAGAGCATTAATATTAAAACCGGGAAAATGAATTAGAAGCTATCAATGGTTAAATGAGAAATTTCAAAAGAACTTTCAGGGTGAAATAAAGCTTAATATCACAGGGAGAACCATCCTAATTAAATCAGTGTTAAATGCTTACTGTACCTACCCATTCAGCGTGTTAAATGCTTATTGTACCTACCCATTCAGCATCCAAACTAGTGCTAGAACAAGTTCATCAACAATTGGAACAAAAGGAAATAATTTTTGGTGGGGTCATTTATGTGACAATAGAAAGATGCACTTCATTTGGTGGGATATCATTTGTAGTCCTCAAAAGACTAGTATATTAGGGGTCCGATCTTTAACAGAGAAGAATGAAGCTCTAGTGACAAATATGACATGGAGACTATTAACTAACCTTAGTGCAATGTGGTGTAAACTACTTCGAGCTAAATATGTGGTGAATGGTGAGTTTTGGTCTTCTCCTCCATCTACGCCAATGTCTCCTTTTGGAAGTCAATTTTAAAATGAAGGCCAACAATGCGAGAAAATGTTATGTGGATTTCTGTGGGTAGTAGGGGATGGATCTTATACTACACCATCTATGCATACGGAACTTCCACAAAATGTCTTTTGGGTGTCTGATCTTATACTGCTATCCCCTAAACGATGGAATGTAAATCTACTACAAGCTAATTTTAATCAAGAACCAGTATCAGCTATCTCACTCATTCATCTCAATACGGAGTTTAACATCGACAGGTTGTTACAGAAACCAACAGAAAATGGGAAGTTCAGTACCAAATCCTACTACAAATACTCGTATAAAAGAATTACCTATATTAACAAATGAGGCCTTTCGATTTCCATGGAAAAAGTTTTGTGAACAAAACATTATTCCCCCAAAATGCAGGTATTCTTTTATTAAGCAATATAGGAAGGAAAATATATTCGGTACCTCAGCAATGTCAACTCTGTAATACAAGAGACTTGGAGACCATCTTTCACTTATTTGGAGTGATCAATAAGGGTTAGAATTAGCTGAATCATTGCAATTGAGAGATTTTATATTTGAAGGAGATTCTAGGGGTTTTAACCCAATTCCTATCCAACGGTGATCAATCCGTCCCGTGGAGATTAATCAGAGACCTTGAGACTATACGCGGGAAAATCTTGTCGCTCCACGTGACGATTAAGCATTGCAACCAGGTGGCGCACACTCTGGCTGCTAAGGCTTCGACTCCTTAAAGTGCTACTTTGTGCACTAGACCCAACAAAAGTTAATTGTTTTACAGTTTGGCCCTTGTTTTGTTTTGTTGTTTTGATGGAGTGTTGATTGTAAAGAGAGCAAAAATCTAAGGCCCAAAAAAGGCCCAAAATACCAACCCAACCCAATCCGAAATAATATCTAAAAAAATACCCAAAACATGAAAATATCTTCCTATCCTCCTAGGACAATTTCACTACCTGTTATATCCCTCCTACATTTCCCGCTCTAATTTTTTGGCAGCCGGATTTCGCGACAACCAAGACACGTTTGTTTCTTCGTCAGACGAAAAGTGGCGTTAAACCCCACTTTTTCTTTTCTCTCTCTTCATTACTCAGAAACTCAACCATCTCTCTCATTTCTAAACACTCTTTTTACTCTAACATTTTTCTTCTTATCTCTCTACATTCGTAAATCAGCTCCAAACACTCGATCATCTTCTTCTAATCCTCTATCCCAAACCAACTGATTAACCTTTGAAGCTTCAGATCGTTTCATTTTAGAAGAAGAGATGCGTTTTTTAAACCAAAAACCGAACAATTTAGGGTTGTGACTTTCTGTAGGAATCATCCATTCGTTAGGTGTAAAAGAAGCATATTAGTTCTTAAATTATTTTGACAGAAGCAAGAATATTAGGTGTTGCTATTTATAAGTTAATTTTTTGGAGTTTTTGTTCAAAATCTAAGGGTTTGTTTCAAACATTTAGAGTTCGGTTTCAAACATTTTGGGGGTTCTCTGGATAAATTTAAAGGTATGTTGAAGACATTTTGGGTTCGGATTCAAACATTTAGGGTTTTGTTGATATCTTTTGGGGGTTTTTGTTCTTCGTTAAGCATTTGTTCTTCGTTAAGCATTTTAGGGTTTTGGTTCAGAATCTAGGGTTTTGTTTAAAACATTTAGGGTTTGGTTTCAAACATTTTGGGGATTTCTGGATAAATTTAAAGTTATGTTGAAGACATTTTGGGTTCGGTTCCAAACATTTAGGGTTTTGTTGATGATTTTTGGGGGTTTTTGTTCTTCGTTAAGCTTTTGTTCTTCGTTAAGCATTTACGGGATTTGGTTCAGAATCTAGGGTTTTGTTTCAAACATTTAGGGTTCAGTTACAAACATTTTGGGGGTTTCTAGATAAATTTTGGAGGTTTCTGGATAAATTTAAAGTTATGTTGAAGACATCTTGGGTTTGGTTCCAAACATTAAGGGTTTTGTTGATGATTTTTGGGGTTTTTTGTTCTTCATTAAGCTTTTGTTCTTCTAAAAAATCTAAAGTTATTTTGAAGATATTTTGGGTTTAGTTTCAAACATTTAGGGGTTTGCTGATGATTTTTGAGTGTTTTGGATAATTCTTTTTCTTCGTTAAGCCTTTTGGGGGGTTTTTTGAGACATTTACAGTTATTTATAAGCATTTTGGGGGTTTTAGTAAAATTTAAAGCTATGTTGAAGACATTTTGGGGTTTGTTTCAAACATTTGGGGTTTGTTTGTTGACGATTTTTGGGTGTTTTTCTTGGTAAAAAAGCTTATGTTCTTCCTTAAGCATTTGGAGGGGTTTGAAAACATTTACAGTTATGCTGAAGATATTTATGCTTTTGCTCAAAGCATTAAATTGAAGAACTAAAAATTTCATTTTCTGCAGACAATTTACAAAGATGGTGAAAGCAGGAACCACCAAAAAAGGACCATCAACAGCAAAAGCAGTTAGTGTACAACGAGCTAGCCCTAAAAAGAGGTGCTAGTGGAGATACCAGTGTAGGGCCTTCAAAGAAACGAAACACTATTTTATAGGTGAGACAATTACAGACAAAGGTAAGAAAATATGTTTGCATTTAAAAATTTTATGATGAACTGATAAGGTTACATAAGTATTTTGTGAAATGTTTCTCTAACAAAGTTAGATGTTTCCGTAAAGAGGTTAGGTGTCTTGATTACAAAAACATTTATTTAAATGTGGGTATAAAAAAAATTTTGTTTCGGATCAGAAAGGGTCATATATAAGTTTGCTAAAAAAATTAGATTGCACTAGTTGAAGTGTCCAGAGCATTTTCTATTACTCTGGAAACATTTTTTATAATGTTGTGGTATAGGTGTTAAGTGTCTGGATTGGATTGTGTAGGAATTATGTTTGAAAAAACTAGTGGGCACTAAGACAAGTGTTCACAAATTTATTAGTTATTACATAAATACTTTGCAAAATGTTTCATAAACATTGAAATGTCAGGAATTGTTGCTTATACATTTTTCCAGATGTTCTCAGCATTCTACAAAATTACCTGGTAAGATGGAGTAATGTTTACATGATTATTTGTAATTATTTAGAAAGTTAACAATATAAGATTCTGTGATGGGTGCAAAGATTGTAGTGACATTAGCATTTTGTATAATGTTTTGGCATAATAGAAATGACATAAGTAAGTATCCAACCATTTTTCATAATGTTCTAACATTAGCACTTCGTATAATGTTTGCTTAAAAATTTTGAATAATGTTTCGTTGCATCATTGGTAGTGTCCATTGCGTTTTGCCGAGTGTTTGCATAAACTGTGAAGTGTTTGCAACAATTTTAATAAATTACTAACATATCTCTTACTGTCTTTATGAAGCATCGAACGGTCTCTTCGAAAAGAAAAATGCCAATTCAAGAGGAGGTAGATGTTGCAGAGCCAAGGGTCGTAGAGAAGAAGAAGGGCAGTGTACAATACAAGTCTACATTGAAACTAGGTTCTGAAGTATCCAAGGATCTGGTCATGACGATGACCGAGGATCAAAAAATATGTTGTGGGCGTCCCCTTTTGGGTCCTTCAGAAATGAAAATGTTAAGGAGAAGCCTAACAAGGCATTCCTTGACATACTTAAGACCTACAATAAGGAGTCCCGAGCCTTCAGCATCGGAGGGAAGATGATTGAATTCACTCCCGGAGATGTTTCTCTCTTTCTGGGCATGCCAATGGAGGGACAAGAGTATGAAGCATTCCCATTAAATGCTTCTGTCGATGTTTCCAAGGACGAGTTCGTTATAAAATATTTCGGAACTATAGGAGAGGGAAAATGGAAGGGACTCTCGTTTTCCAGCCCCAGCATAGAGAAAGCCCTTCATGCGTGGCTACAAGGATCAAGGCTCCAACCCTGGAATTTTTGAAACTGCGGATAATGTATATGGTTTCAACCTTTTTGTTTGCTTTATCCTCTGGCTACTCGGTCGTGGGCACTTTCTATCTCAATCTCAAAACGGAGAGAAAGATTGAAAGGGTGTCATGGCCCCGAGCAATCCACTCTTATATGATGGACAGGATCCACAAACACTGGGAGGAGCCTATAAAAGCTTCCGGCTGCCTCATTCTGCTTCCTGTAAGTATTTATAAACGCAAACATTCTTTAAAATGCAATGAGCACTTTTTAATTTGTTCTCAACATTACATTAAATGTTTGTGCAGTTCTTGTATTGCATGCATACCAGTTCCCATGAGACCTGGTTGAGGAAGTTGGAATTAGTTCTAGAATAGCAAGATGGATGATCGATCCATTCTATTCAGGACTGCAAGAAGATATGGCGAGCCTAAAGGAGCAACAACTAATTCATTAAACATTTTGGATAATGCTCTCATATGTTTGGGAAATATAAGAACATTTGGAACTATGGTTCGAATATTGTGCTAAATGGTGTGAACATTTCTATAAATGTTTGTATTTTTGGTAAAGTGTCTAGCAAATAACAGGATGTGTTAACTTTTTGTAGATCAAGGTGGAGCTTAAGTGTCAGTAGGAGGTACATTGTTAAGGTTTAGTGAGAAAGTGGTGGTGGAGGTAAACATGGCTGATAAAATTCAGCTATTAGAAGAGGTTGAAAAGTTAACGAAAGAGAGAGAGAGTGAATGAAGAGATAGTGAGGTTGAGAGAAGAAAATGAACAGGTGAAGAGAGAGAGAGAGAGAGAGAGAAGAAGTAAAACAGGAAGTTGGAAGTTGAAGAAGGAGAGAGAAGAAAAAAGAGAGAGTGGAGAAATAGATTTTGGTTTAGGGGGAGTTGGAGGTGGGGAGGAGAGAGGGTGGAGTGGAAATAGGGGGTGGA
>BEHA01000040.1:172286-186463 GCA_002897215.1 Eschscholzia californica subsp. californica
GAGAAGGGGGGTGATTGAAGCCAAAAATGCAAAACATGCCCAAAATGCAGAAAATGCCGAAAATGTCGAAGCGCAAAATGATGAAGCCAAAAATGATGAGGGTAAGGCAAAGAGGCAGTTCCTGAAGGGCGAATCTTCTATGGGAGTGCAAAAAGAGGGAGAGTCAGAGGAGCAAAATGCTGGGTCAAGTGAGTAAATGCTCACGGAAATTCTTTCTTTTAGTTAAAATTATTGTCTTTGCTTGCGTCAGAAGTTGAAGTGTTGGTTGCAAATGCAGATTTTCTAACGACATTTAACAGAATATTTGAAATCTAGTTGGATAAACAAAATGAATAATGTTTTTAAAGTATTAAGTTGGTTTTTATTTCTAGTTATTTTAAAGAACATATTAACTTATGCAATTCTCTCTTCTCTGCAATTCTTATTTGTCAGATAATTGGTACGAACATAAATTGTTCGGCAATCGCGACAAGGTTTTTGATACACGGTAAGTAAAAAAGTTCTATTTTACTCCCACGATCTCTTTTCCCACGACAATGGAAGAATGTCAGTTACACAGTAGAGTGGTCTGCTAAGTAATAAATAACAAACAAGCAAGTAAGTATTTTTCTGAATAATGCGTAAATGTTCGAACATTAATGATAATGTTTATATATATATATATATATATATATATATATATTGATCATTGCTTAGAGAATTATTGTTGTTTATTTTGCATTTTAGCACTTGTTGACTGTAAACCTGTGGTGATAGGAACAGGTGAAAAGCATTTTGCAAGAGTTTTAAATGTAGGTAGTACGAAGTACGAAGAACTTGAATTTGAAATGACTTGGAACCCAGCTTTCTTTTCAGAAGTGCACATTGCAAATGCTTATGAGAACGTAGAAGTTGAAAGTTCAGACGACGATTTTGTCGAGAAGCCTAACATTGAAATGGCTGAGGTTTGTGAAGAAAAAGCCGATACAGACAAAAACAAACCAAACTCTTTGGTAAAAAGAGTTAAAAAATCAGCTAAGAACAAGAAAGATGACTGAAAAGGCTCAACAACTCCAAAAAAAACCAATTGATGTAGATCGAATTGTGGAGTTGGGACAAAACAGGTCAGAACAGGTGCATAAACTGGGAAAATGGAGGAAGAGCCCTAACTGGAAGTACGTGAAGGAAGATGAACAGGTGTTGTTGGATGAATTCTGTTTGGACAGAAATAAAAGGTATAAAAAAATTATGTACTGAAAACACTTCTAAAACTTCTTCCAACTTTTTTTTATTTCAGTAAACATATAGTGTAATGTTTATTGCACTCGTAAGAATGCAACGAACATTAAACTATATGTTTACCCAATTTATGTAAATTCATTTTACAATTCAAAATAAGTCTCTGTGAGGAAAACATTATGGAAAGTGTTTCCGTCTTTTTATTTTTTGGTTTAACAATTTTGGTAATGTTGGTTGCATTCCGTAAAATGTCATCGGAATTACTGACAGTGACAATTACAAAACCATATTTGCAGTACTCGAGTTTGGTTTAGCAGGGGGATAAACGACATATGCGGGAAAGAACTCGATATGTTGATGATGAATCTGGAATGTGATGCACAGATAATTTATTGGTCAATCTCCTACATCACCAGATTCCCTAAAATGAAAGAGAAATGAGTATTTTTCTTGCCAGCCGAACTCTACGTAAATTTAAGTAATTACAATGTTTTCATTTGCTTATAAAAATGGAATGAAAATTTGATAAGTGTGTATTTATGGAACAGACCATGATAAAAGGGCGATGTAAACAATGCCTCCTTCCAAAATATGCTCCATTGAACTTTGTCGAATAATGTGGGAAACAATGCGATCATCTTTGTTGGTGCATCCATGTGTCACCCAACGACAGGGGACAACTCGAGAGGGGCACACTAGACTTTAATGATATACGATGTATTTCAACACAGTTGGACGCATTATGATTCCATGTTCTTTGATAGAAAGATGGGCAAAGGGTTGTTTGGCCAATGCAACCGAATTTGCATCGTACATTGAGAAGGCAATGGAAGAGACAAAGTTCACAACTTTTGATAGCATGAAGAAGCCCGCAAAAATTCTGGGGGAGCCAACATTCCCAAGACAGGGTGAAAAGTAAGTGTTTTAACATAACTCTTTATGTTGTTGTCGATTCTGAGAACATAACTCTTTATGATGAGAACATTTCTCATAATGTCTTAAAAATTTCACGTTATGTTGGATCCATTTTCAGAAATGTCGGCAACATAACTTTTTATGTTACAAATATTACTAAGAACGTTAAGAGAATATTTTGTTATACTTGTAACATTTCGTTTATGTCGTCAATAACCCAGACTGCGGACTGTTTGTTATTTTAAAAATGGAAGAACTAGTGCAAGACTATCTAAGAGTCGGACCAAAAGAACAAACAGGAGAAACAGATTGGAAGATAATGGCCCAAAGGAAGAGGGCAGAGCTCACCCATATAATATTGGAAGAAAATACGGGATCGTGGAGGTTGAACCTGGATTGAAAGCGTGTGTGAAGATTTTGGGAAGGATGTTCTAAGAAAAATGAAGTTGTTTTTGAGAAAACGGGTTATGTTCATATTAGAAAACCTACAACGTCTTCAATGTTGCTTAGAGGACGAACAAAAAGGTTTCTAAATTATTTTGTGATGTATGGTAGTGACATTGATTTGTTGTGGGATCGTGATGTGAAATCAATATGGAGTAAATTTGTTTAATATATTATTTTTGTTCTTCAACATATATGAGATGCATAGACAATAAATAGTTTGTGTCAGGAAGGAAACAAAACATGAAGACACACACAATGATGTTAGAGACATTCTTGAGAATGTGGGCTACAATGTTGGTCATGTTCATAACATTTTATTATTAAGATAAATAAATATAATAACTTTTGTTCTTGAAAATATAAGAGATGCGGAGACAATAAATAATTTGTCTCAGGTACTGAACAAAACATGAAGACAAAACCAATAATGTGCTCGACATTGTTAAGAATGTCATCAACCATGTTGGCATTGTTTTGGATGAGTAAGAAATTTACAAAATAAGAGTTAGCCATGTAAGGATCCATTCATTAAACATCTATTAGAATGTTTTGAACAATATATAAAATTCATAGAAAAAAAATATTTTCTAAGACAAATAAGCAAGATATGCAAACATTCTATTTAATGTGGGAGACATATGGAAGAATGTCAACTACAATTGGGCTCGACATGTCGCACTATTGTGATAAGTGAAGGAGATGTCTTTCAACCAAAGATGCAATGCGAGCAATTTGTCGGATAGGACAATTGATGAAGAAGATCATCAAGTCCGGTTGATTTAGGGATCGTAGTGTATAGCTAGAATCCAACTACGATCGTCGAATTACGAAGTAATTCGCGGCTAACTTCGACCGGATCCTACAAAGGGTACACATAAGAATGGATATTTAATCGGATGATATGAATAGTGGGAGTGAGATATATTATCATGGGAGAGCCCCATAAATATGTCTTATAGGCCTAGGACAAGTTTAGGCAAAGATAGCACAAAAGGCCCAAAAGAGGGGTTTTGGGCCTAAGGCCAGAAAGGGACTTTTTGGGCTCGGATTGGCTGAAAATTGGAGGGTCGGTTCCCCTAATAGGGAAGGTAAGATCTGCCAATATTGGCCTGGTTTGGACGTCCCTTCATCAAGGAATTGACAAAATAGCAAGTAGTTTCTATTTTCAACTATTTCCTTAATCTTATTCAAAAAGGTCTTTTAAGAAATCAAATTTGAGTGGGACTCTTATTAGGGTTCTATATAATGACCTTTAGGGCAGTGAATAAGGTGTGGAATTTCGCTTAGAGCTTTCTTACTCTACAACATCAAGTAGAGAGGAGAAAGTGAGCTAATTCCCAAAAGCTATCAACTAGTCAAATTAAGAAGAAGTAGTTCTTCTTATTATCAAACTATCATTGGAGTTTTAGCTCGCTTACAAGGTGGGAGACTAAGTAGACCATTCGGTGTCCTAAGTAGAGGAGCTACAATTGGAGCTCTTGGTCTTCTAAAGTGATTGGAAAGATTCGAGGGAAAACTAGCGATTAAGGTAAAATCCTCTAGACTCTTAGTTAATCATTAGTTTAGGCATGTGATCCTGGGATACTAATGTTAGACATGTGATGTCCGAGATTCCACTAAACGACATTAGTAGACACCACCAATTCCCTACAATGGCGTCAGAGCCACTTGACTGACCCTTTGCCCTTTTGAATACCCAATCCCAATGTTGACTCATACCGGAGAAGGTCAAAAGCCTTTTGCAAGCAATCGTAGAACATTCTCTTTGAAAGAGTAATGGATGCTAGCACGACCATTAAGACAAACTGAGGAAGAAGTTCCTGCAGAAGTCATAAATGGAGAGGTACGAGATCTCCAAAGCAATCTAAAAGTCATCCTAAAAGAAGACAACGGAATCTATCTATCACTTAGTTCAATGTCGATTGAACAAAGATAGATAAGACCTTAGATGAGTCACTCAGATTTTTATGAACAACTGAGCAGAGCATATGGGAATATCGAGTCTAAGAAAGAGTTCTTGGGATTCAAAAGGATAAAGGGTCAGCCAAGTGAGAAAAACATTTGATCATAGAAAAGGCAAGCAGTGGCCGAGTACATGGTCAAAAATATTTCTCATTACAGTATATGTTTCCAAACAATGGCTAGACCTTTTAAGAGGAAACTACCCTTAGCACCTGGAGGACAAAAGGAATGGAATTATGAATTCCGGTTCCAGTATCCTTGTTAACAAAGTCAAACAAGTAGCACAGAATCCCTTAATCAGGTATTTGAGACCAGATGAGCGGCTCAGTGGGAGCTAAAGGGAATTACATACTTGACCAAAGGAGTAAAGATCCAAGAGGGAGCAGAAGCAGTATTGATAAAGATGCTGAAAGGGATCGAAGTCTTCTTTTTTAAACACTGATCTAGCTTAGAACTTAATAATTATTATTTTGTTCTTCTAGAAACATCTAATGTATTAAACCAGTTGTAAATTAACTTCAGCATTGTCGCTTAGGTCTTAAGGACCAATTGACAAAGTCATCCTTTTCAAAAGGCATAGAGACTAGTAATCTATTAGGACTCATACTTGGTTATGCAGACCTATAAGCTTAATTGCAAGAAGCTAACGAGAGCTAATTCAATACGTACTCTGACAAACTTAATAAAGTACGGAAACGTACAAACCATAAAGTAAAAAAGTCGGAATGTTTGAAAGGTTCAAACAAAGTACTCACCGAAGTAATGAATCACTTAGGCAAGATAGTTTCAGCCATCCGATTAGGTTTGGAGTGGTGAAAACTTAAGTCAAACACTTGATAACCATCAAAGGAGTTGAGAAACAATTTGCCAACTCGCTCCGTGGAACTCATCTGACAGATGGTGGATTCAGTGGGAGTAATCGAACACTATGCATGATTCGATCAATGATGGGTTTAAGCCAGCCGTCCGAATATTTTGGGATATATTCTAAAAACTATTGTTTTTCGCACTTAACCTATTCTGTCTAAAGCTAAGCCTGTGTAAAAGTATTTTACAATGATAAAAAAAATTAGCTAAAAGTCTGACGCAATTTCTTTAGAAATTTGGGCTTATTTCACAACCAATCAGAGAACAAAGTGTTTGTTGCTCATGATGGTATTCTTGTAGTAGTTAGCGTAACAAGGTATTAATTATTACAAGAATAAGTAGGAGAAAAGTACAAGTCGATTTAATTTGACCATGAGAAAAGTCATGAGAAGTCATGAGGAACAATCATGCGAATTGTACATGCCAATTAAGTTCGACCAAGAGCAACAAAACTGTTAAAGACAGTTAATCGCGGTTCCGCACGAAAGGAAATAAAAGGTAAAGATGGAATCTACATACCTGCTGCACATTGCGCAGGAGATTTCTCAAGTAGTTCAAACTAGCTCAAAACGAGAATATCTCAAGTAGTTGAGAGTAATCCAAATTGTTGCTAAAAAATCCTTAAGGTCAAAAGTTTATCTCAAGAACTTAGAAGATTAAGTTCTCTCTAAAGAGATAAAAGACCTGCGTGGAAACGGAAACCGACTCTAGCTTTTGGCCAGAAGCCAAAAAGTATGGAATACATATCTCATCAAGCCATGAAGCTTGATAATTTAGTCAACGGAAGACTTAAATTAGTTTTCCATGATAAGAAAACTGAGAAGGATGGAAACCTTAGTGTTTCCCAAAACTAGACAAGACAAATAAGATTTTTCTAAGTCCAGTTATGTCCATACACATGCTTCAGGAATCCATCAAAAGATTGAAGCACGCAAGAGTTGGAATCTTCGATTCATAGAGGCAATCGAAGTAGTTTGATTCCTGACGAATGAAGAAATCTTGAATCACGAAATTTCATGAAAGTAAGTGGGAGTAACAAACTTTCCAGACCCGTATGCAGAGTACATACAAGATATTGAGCACAACATAGAGATGTTGTTAAAACAATCAGGAACTGACTCAATAAAGGACCACACACAAAAGGATAAAATGCCATTTTGGGTATCAAAGGTCTATAAGCATAGATCGATTAGATGATAGGATTAAGAATCCTTGGTACTCCAAAGATTCTTAAAGTGCAAATTCGAAAGGTCTAAGACTCGGAAAAGTCTATAAGAATTTTGACCCAAAAACTCATGACAAAGAGCGTTGCAAGACTCGGAGTCTAGAAGACACCGATGAGCAAGCACGCATGAGAGAGACATTTATGTACAAAACATAAAGTCATATAGGACTAGATTAGCATTTAGACATCCAGAGCACTGATGTTTGATGAGACATGAAAATGTCCCATTTGAATCTCTTAACTCGGGCTAGTTAGTCTAATTCGAACAGTTATTCTGATAAATTGTGTGTATCTTTTGTGCAAGTGTCTTCTACGGGATTGAGCTCGAAAAAACGGATAAAATCGAGAGAAGGACATTTTTGGGGTATTTTGGTCATTTCTTGATTACGGTAATTTTGGTCAACATTGGTGCTCAAATGAAAAGTACAGTCCAAGACGAATCTGTACGCGAAATCGAAAGTCGAATCGGAGTCCAGACGAGCAAATTAGGCAAGGTCAAAAGTTGGGTGAAATTTAGTTGACTAAAAGTCAACATTGCCACGTGGCGGGTGAACAGAAGAGAGATGGACGGTAACAGTACGTTTGTGGTACACATTCGGGCTAAATAGGATGCTAGTTTGGATTTTATGTGCAACTTGATTCCGTGTATTCGCAGCTATGATACAACCGTGTGTATACAAGCATCTAGCAGATCGAACGGTCAATATTTTAGTGGTGCACACGGCTTCATCCCATGAGGCGGGTGTACAATAGTTTGGTGCTCCGAGATACACTTCATCGGCCCTTAATGACACGCTCACGCCTAGGGGTGGGAAAAAGATCCGGAAGACCGCTATCCGACCCGTTCGATCGAGATAAAAAGTGTCCATGGACACCCGATGGTCATAACGGTCAGTGTCCGACCGGCCCGAAAGAATTGGCGGACGGTCACGGTCAAAATTTTATGTTGAAGGACCGACCGCTGACCGACCGGTACGAGTGACCGAATAGGTTGACCGACTAAACTGTCCTCATTTTTAGAAGTTGACCGTTGAATTTTATAGACATATAAATATATGATGTTCGTTGGCTATAGTCATATAGTCCTCTGGAAGACCAAACATTAACAGTCCTCTGGAAGACCAAACATTAGTGAATGGCTTAATTAATTATATCTTGTCGAATGATGATCAACTGTGTTTTTTCTTTTTTATATTTACTTTTGATTTCTTGGCAAAACATCTTCATTTGTAAGTAATTTTGTTTGTGGTAATAAAAATAAAGTTCTGAATTAAGTAAATTTATTGGAAAGTCCGGACCGAGACCGTCCGGTGTCCGACTGAACCGGTAAAATAAACGGTCTTGGACGGTCAATGGACAAAGAATTCTTGAGAGTGACCGTCCGAGTCCGCCCGAGTAAATAGGTGGTCACCAACAGTTTATGTCCGAGTCGACCGGTTCGATGAAGTTAGAGTCCGATACCGACCGGTCCGGACCGATTCCCACCCCTACTCACGCCATCTACTGCTAGTTTCCTAATAAAAAGGTATAACCCCCCATTTACACGTCACTTTCCTTCTTCCTCTCATTTTCATCTTCCCAATTCATCTAGAGAGAGAAAAAAACCTTAATATAATTTCTATTAGAGATATTAGAGAGAAACAGGAAAGAATTGATTTTTCATAAGAAAAAGGAAAGAGAGATTGAGATGGGGATTATTATCCTTTGTCTCTCATAGAAAGTTTTCAGAGATCAAAAGTGGGAGATGTTGAAGATCTTCACAGAGAGAGAATCATGGTAGAATTTCTTTCCTCTTCTTCTTCTTAACATCAATTTGCATTTCTTTAAAAGAAACAAAGAGCTTGAGAGAGAAAGAAATCGAAGATGATATGGTAGACGATTGAGAGAGAGTGACATGAAGATTCGGCTGGAAGAGTATATTACACAAGACTTGATATTTTTGGAAGGTTGAAGACGAGATTTGGCTGAATAAGAGGAAGTTCTGTCTCGGTTTTTGAAGAAAATAAAAGAAGATTTCGAAACCATAAACAGGATTTGAGAATTTTGAAATCAAAGAAAGTTTTTCCAACTAAAAGAGAGAAGGATTCGGGTAAGATTGATAGAGATTTTTTATATTACTGCATTTTCGAATTCTGTTTTGGATGGAAGTTCTGTCTCTCCTATTTTCTAGAGAGAGAAAGGGACTCTGAAAGATTGATGATTATCTTTTTTCTTTCCATTCGTATGCATTGACAATGGAGATATTTTCTAGAGATCAAAATCAACGAAAGAATGGATTGATATAGGCCTGAGTGAGAGATATTCTCTTGGCTTTTCTCTGGGAGGCCGATTGGGACATCAAGAATAGTGGAGACTATTTTTCTTCTCTTATATAAGAAGAAGACAGGGAGCAACAGAGGGACATCTCATCTTGGAGGGAGAACAGTATATTTCATTAATCAGAACACAAGTATTCTGTTCTTCTTCTTCTTCTCTGGAACATTAAAGAAAATCAAGAGAAAGAGAGAAGAGGAAGAACAGGAAGCAGAAACAGAGCATATGTACAGAGGGAGAGAGAGGGCTGATTCTCATCTTCATCATTGTGCTTCACAGAAATTCTTAGAGAGAGAAAAAAATGTTGTAAAACAGAGAGGTTCTTTTCTTTGTGAGAGAGAAAAGAGAGTGAGTAGTGAGAAAGAGAGTTTCAACATTTTCACTTCTTTCTCTTTGTTATTTTATGTTTTATGAGAAGATAGAGAGAGAGACAGAGACAGAGAGGAATAGAAAACAGAGAAGTGTGAAACCATCTTCATCATCAACAAGTCTCGCGTTTGGTTTACTCTACCCTATCTTTCTTGTTATTTTGATTATTTGAAGAGACTGCATTTGATGATTTTGAGTTGTTAATCTTTCATCTAATGTGTTTGATGAAATCCATGTTGTTATTTATTTTCTAGGTGGTGATGATATTCGAGTCGAGTAATCTTTTGATTCATGTCTTATTTGCATTTGCTTTCTTGATGATTGATTAGTTCTTCATTATTCATGCTTCTAGAGTTGATATTTCATGCTTAGACTAAATCTTTGATGAATTATACTTCTTGGTTAATGCGTAATAGTTGATTGATGAATACATAAGAAAATCGTGCATACATCATTAGTCATTTTTCTCATTTTAATGAAGATACCTTCCGGACTTTAGACCATTCATGTTTTAAAGTTTGAGTAATAAAAATGACTCGTTGACTCATTAGTTCATGAACCTTTAGAGTTATTTCATGGATAGATTCTGAACCCTTAGATTCTCTCCCAATTTGGGTTCATTATTATTTGTTTTCGTTATTTTATTCTTTTATCACCAAAACCAAAATCAAACCAAAACCGTACTATTTCTAAGTTTTAGAATAGGTTTCACTTAGTCTCTGAGGAACGAACCGGTCTTACCGGAATTATTACTTGACGCCCGTATACTTGCGGGTGTAGACCTATTTAGGGTAACCTTTTAGGCCCATCAAGTTTTTGGCGCCGCTGCCGGGGACTAAGTTTTAAATTTTTCTAAACTTAGAAAATTTTTATTTTTGGTAAGTTTTGACTTTTTGAATACTTTGACTTGCTTTTCTATTTTTGGTGTGTAGAGCACTAAGGAGCTAAAGAAGAGGCGCAACAAGGAGGAGGACCTCAAAAGAAGAAATTTACATATTTTTTTTAAATTTTTTTTTTTTGTATTTATTTTGGTGAGAAAGAGAGACTTTAGACTTTCTTAATTTTATTTTGGATTAAAGTTTTGACCCTAAATTAAAGGGCTTTTAAATTGTAACCGAAAATCAAACGAAGCCTCGGGTTCGAACACTTAAGGGAAGAGTGGCCCGGGTCGTCTACAAAGGTCGTCGCCCGTCTTGAACGGGAGGTAATTTTTCTAATCACCCACGAATCCCCTGTTAGTGGGTACTTTTTATAAGATCTTAGTAGTGCTTCCTCGGTTTTCGTGTTAAAAAATATAATAATAAAAAAAACTTTGGATCAATGGAAAGGAATCAAGTGTAGTTTCTGTAATTGTCAATTCTCATCTTGTGATCGTGCCTGACCATCATGGCACATTTTTCTAATGGTTGGACGTACCCTGTTGATGATGATGACCTTGATCTAAAGGGACCCGTCATCAACCGACCTGATATAACCTTCGGGGAATACCAAAAGATGAGTGGAAACGAGCCTAACCGACCTGGTATCACATTTGGGGATTATCAAGGAATGTCTAGAAACAGTCCGATTAGTGAGTGGAATAGACCATATGAGCCTGATCGATCTCATATGACATTAGGAGATTATCAACAAATGTACAGAGATGGTCCGATTAGTGATGGATATGGTCCGACATCAAATATATATGAGAGACCTTATAGTCCACACTATTCTGAGACCAATGACTTTAGAGGCAGGTATGATCTTAATATGTACGGTGGGAGTTATGATCAAGAGTCTTCGTTTAATTACAATAGTTATGAGGAGACTCTTGAAGATAGATCAGAGTCCGAGAGTCGTCTTATTAAGATGATGTCACAATTTGCGACTCAAACGACGCAGGAGATTGAGTCCTTGACTCAACAGGTAAAAATGCTTAAGTCACAGTTGTTCGCCGACGAGGAAGGGGTTTCACCACCCCAAACTCAGGAAGGTACTAGGTACGATGACGAGGTTAATACGTCTAACCCTAGTACTAAGTTAAATGTCGATGAATTTATTGATAATATCCTAGAGCCTGAAAGGTCTGATGACCTTGTTGTCTTGCTTCCTCCACCTATGTCATCTCACCATGATAGGACTGCATTAGACGTTGATATCCAGGATGATGGCTCAATGAGAAAGTTTGGGGATGACACAATTCTGAACTTTCCGACATTTGAGATTTGTAAGGAGTCAGTCTTAGATGAAAAGCTAGGAAGGCATGATATTATGAATAACTGCGAGGCCGCAGATGTCTTTGAGGACATTGATGACGCTAGAGACATGTTGGATAGTTTGTCAGACTGTTTACCTAAGGAAACCATGGACCTTGACGTGGTCCCCGAGCATATTGTCTTACCCTTAGAGTCTAGTTTGACCTTTCACATGGTCTCAGACTCGGTTGTTGATCCCTTTTGGGACACTTCAGATGTCTCCTCGAGAACGTCTATGGAAATAGTGGATATTCTATCCACTAAACTTGCAGATGACTTTCTGCCTTCGACGGATATATTGACCCTTCATTGTTATGTCGATCCTTTTGATGACTTTTTAGACGTTGGGCCTAGTATTTATATTTACTTAGTGGACTGTGCATCCACTAAGTTTGGGGATTGCCCTCTTCTTTGATAATCTCACATGCACTCTCTGCAATTCACAAAAATGTGAGACTATCGTTTATTGAAAAATTTGTGTTCTGGGTGGACCCACAGATGTATCGAATATTGGTTTACAGTTAATCACATATCTTTAATCTAGTAGGTTAAATTCTTTCTATTTTCGAGTCATCTGTTTTGTCTGGCTGAAGATGTTAAACTTAGCGCTTTCTGGGAGGCAACCCATGCATAAGACCTTGGAATCAGGTAATATCTTTCCCTCATCCTGTTATTTTTTGCATAGTCTTTAGAACATTGAGGACAATGTTCGGTTTAAGTTTGGGGATAGGGGATTGAAATTTTTGCTAAGTCCTTATTTCAAAATTTCAAAAGGGTTTAAAATTTTTCAAAATTTTTAATTTTCGGATTGAAAATGTGAGTCTAGTTATTTTTCCTTGTTAATAGTTATAGAGTCTAGTTGGTCGTACTACACTTTTGCTAAAGGTTTTTCCACGAATTTCGAGTCTTGAGGTTGTCTGTGCACTAGCCATGTGAGTGTTAGATAGGTGAAGAGTAGACTTTTCTGAGAGAACTTAATCGATCATTAGTGGAGACTTAACCTATGTGAGATTCTGAGCCTTTTTTGTTGTTTTGAGTAATCTCTTCTGAGCTAATTCTGAGTAGAATGAAGAGCTACTCAACCTCGCAATATTGAAAGAAGAACTCATTTGATCTCCTAAGTTCAAATTTTACAACCACTAGGGATGTCATCAGGAAGCGAACCTTTGTCTTGTAGTCTGAGAAACTTGAAAGCAGTGTCAACTAGAGGAAGATAGGAACCTCATCCATCATTTAGAACCCTGAGAATAAGGCATGAAGCAAAATGAAGAGAATATTACTAAGGAAAGAATAATGTGAAGAAAGTAGTATTTGTATTATGATTCGTATGAAAAAAAAAAAATTAGAAAAGAAAAAAAAAATGTTTGTTTGTTTTTAAATGTTTACCCCAAAGTAGTTTTTGAAGATTTGAAGACGTCGAGTTCTCAGGAGTTCTAGTTCATCCTTAGTCTATCGACCTCTAGGAAGCATTGTTAGAAAGTAGATCAGGTGAGAAGAGTTGGTTAGCTTCCCCATTCCGTATTAGTGGTTGTTTCCTTTCTATGAGATCAGTCGTTTACGAAAAATTTAGTCCATCTTTTGTAATGTGTTGAGTTTTCTTTCATACTCATACTCGCACATTGAGTGAGCCATTTCTGAGTGACTTTAATTTTCGAGTGTATGACCGTAAGGCAGTAGTCGAGACGAAATGTATCGAGATGGTAATCAAGGTCTTGTCTTTTCAGAACCGAAACGATACTTATATTGGCTGGTGACGTGCACTTCGAGTCTTGATTACTAGTGAAGAGGTTTTTAGCGTTTGTATGGTTTGATGGACTTGGATTTCATTTCTATTAACTTTCAAAAATCTACTGGATAAACATTTTTTTAGTCCATGTCATATTTAGACCCCTTTGGATTTTGAAATTTCTGAATTTTGTGGGTACATTCACTGCAAACCCTCACGAGACAAAACTCGTCCTCTTGGGTAACCTAGAGGTTTAACGGCTTGTTGCACGGGCTAAGTGCAATCGTGATTCCCTACGAAAGTGGTGAAATGGGTTTAGTTTTATTTTCTATTTTGCTCGAGGACTAGCAAAATCTAAGTTTGGGGATGTTTGATGAGATATGAAAATGTCCCATCTGAATCTCTTAACTCGGGCTAGTTAGTCTAATTCGAACAGTTACTCTGATAAATTATGTGTATCTTTTGTGCAGGTGTCTTCTACGGGATTGAGCTCGAAAAAACGGATAAAATCGAGAGAAAGACATTTTTGGGGTATTTTGGTCATTTCTTGATTACGGTAATTTTGGTCAACATTGGTGCTCAAATGAAAAGTACAGTCCAAGACGAATCTGTACGTGAAATCGGAAGTCGAATAGGAGTCCAGACGAGCAAATTAGGCAAGGTCAAAAGTTGGGTGAAATTTAGTTGACTAAAATTCAACATTGCCACGTGGCGGGTGAACAGAACAGAGATGGACGGTAACAGTACGTTTGTGGTACATATTCGGGCTAAATGGGATGCTAGTTTGGATTTTATGTGCAACTTGATTCCGTGTATTCGCAGCTATGATACAACCGTGTGTATACAAGCATCTAGCAGATCGAACGGTCAATATTTTAGTGGTGCACACGGCTTCATCCCA
>BEHA01000040.1:187336-200893 GCA_002897215.1 Eschscholzia californica subsp. californica
CATTATCGACTAACGATTAACTACTGCTTCATATGTTTAACTTTTCCTTACGCTAAAGCCCTTAGGGTCTAAAAGTTTCTAAGTTAATGTTCGTATCATTTTAATCTTCTTCTTACATCCATCAATATCATTGTAGGTCGAATTTGACTTTTCGTCTATGACCATCCTTGTTACGCTGAAATTTATTTTGGTTGAGCCTAGAAACGGGTAAGCAAGAACTCATCAACGGACGTAAACTTCAACATTGAAGTTCATATTGATGAACTCAATATGAAATGAGATTTATAGATAGAAAGTATAACGGTGAACTCAATGAATGGGGTCGTTATGGCGCAGAGATTGCCGATGATGATCGTGGTTGATTTTTAACGCAAAGTTTGAAATTTTGGAGAAGGATTGTTGAAGTTGCTGATGGCCGAAGAAAGTCGATCTGGGAGAAGATAGAATGGGAAAGAAATCAATTGGGTATACTTGTCGTACCATTTTAGATTAATCTGGACCGTCCATTCATTTCCATATCCATAAAGTTAATCTGGCCAGTTGGGTTTACATTAATCTGGGTCGTCCATACATTTTCCTGGCCATAACCGAAGAAGGACCATATTGTAAAATTTGAGAAGGGTCTTTAAACAATATCTCTTATTGAAAAAAGATGTTTGTTCCGGTCAGCTTTTTCCCTTCCGCTTTATTATAAGAACCATACCGTAAAACTTGGGAAGGGTCTTTAAACAATATCCCTTATTGAAAAAGGATGTTTGTCCCGGTCAGTTTTTTCCCTTTTGCTTTATATAATAGATTCTCCATGGACCTGACTAATCTTTGAAGTAGAGGAGACTAGTTTCATTATATAGGATAGATCATATAGGAAAATGATAACTTACCCATCTTCCTTACCCCCAACCACACCGTCTGCTGACGTGTACAAAAAGAAGATGGATAACGTTAACATGCCGTTATTCAACCTGTGAGTGACTGTCCTTTCGTACATAGAGAGAGCAATCCTGGCCGTCCGTCACTTTCGAACCAATCAAACCGTTCATGAAGAATGCGTTGAACTAGCACTTCCTCAACTTCAGTTTGGGAAGGTAAGATATTGATGGAATTTGAATTAGGGCTAGAGGATGAATCTGGCTTAAGGGTTTTGTATGAATCTGGTAATATATTGATGGGATTTGAACTAGGACCAGAGTATGAATCTGAGTAAAACACAAGCGCCCATGCATTAAGGAAGAAGAAGATGGGTTTAGATTTGAGTGTTTTGTATTTAGAACCCTAGTATTTGTTAGTAGTGAAGAAGATGAAAGTGGTTGCAGAGAGAGAAAGAGAAGAAGTTTGCCCAATTTCCATGTATTTCTAGTATTGGTTGGTAAAGAAGATGAAAGTGGTTTTAGAGAGAGAAAGATAAGTTTGCCCAATTTCCATGTATTTTTAAGGTTTCATGATTACGGAAGTCCGAGATTAATTTCAAATTCTTCAAACGAACCCATTGATACATATTCTATGTTTCTGCAAGAAGATAATACACAGTAGAGTATGAACACTCAACAGTGTATTATCTTTTTTCAGTTTCAACCATTAATTTGAATCAGATCTTTAGGTATTCTTTTCAATTTCTTACTTAATCATCTTAGCTTGATTAAAGTTTATATAAGTAATAAACTAAAAGTTAAACTTGAAATTTGATTCAAATTCTTATTTAGAGAGTATTTTTGAGAAATTGTATAAACATGAAGGTCTCCATCAATGGGTGTTCGGCCAAAATAGAAATAGAACAGGGAAGGAGCTTTGGCCAGATTCTAGGGTTTAGATTTACTTGCAGTTAATCTCACCCACCAAAAAGACCAAACTAACCTTACTCTCCGTCAGTTAACAACCAAGAACTTTCCAAAACACTCGCCACTTTCCAAGATAAAATTTCCTTCTTTTGGACACGTCACCCCAAACGGTAAGGTGGGGAGTAGGCTTGACGGGTAGTGTATCACGATTGAAAGGTATAACCCCCCATTTACACGTCACTTTCCCTCTCCCTCTCATTTTCATCTTCCCAATTCATGTAGAGAGAGAAAAAAACCTTACTATAATTTCTATTAGAGATAATAGAGAGAAACAGGAAAGAATTGATTTTTCATAGAAAAAGGAAAGAGAGATTGAGATGGGGATTATTATCCTTTGTCTCTCATAGAAAGTTTTCAGAGATCAAAAGTGGGAGATGTTGAAGATCTTCACACAGAGAGAATCATGGTAGAATTTCTTTTCTCTTCTTCTTAACATCCGTTTGCGTTTCTTTTAAAGAAACAAAGAGCTTGAGAGAGAAAGAAATCGAAGATGATATGGTAGAAGATTGAGAGAGAGTGAAATGAAGATTCGGCTGGAAGAGTATATTACACAAGACTTGATATTTTTGGAAGGTTGAAGACGAGATTTGGCTGAATAAGAGGAAGTTCTGTCTTGGTTTTTGAAGAAAATAAAAGAAGATTTCGAAACCATAAACAGGATTTGAGAATTTTGAAATCAAAGAAAGTTTTTCCAACTAAAAGAGAGAAGGATTCAGGTAAGATTGATAGAGATTTTTTATATTACTACATTTTCGAATTCTGTTTTGGATGGAAGTTCTGTCTCTCCTATTTTCTAGAGAGAGAAAGGGACTCTGAAAGATTGATGATTATCTTTTTTCTTTCCATTCGTATGCATTGACAATGGAGATATTTTCTAGAGATCAAAATCAGAGAAAGAAGGGATTGATATTGGAGAGTGAGAGATATTCTCTTGGCTTTTCTCTGGGGAGGCCGATTGGGACAGCAAGAATAGTGGAGACAGGACCTGTTATATTATTTTTCTTCTCTTATATAAGAAGAAGACAGGGAGCAACAGAGGGACATCTCATCTTGGAGGGAGAACAGTAATCTTCATTAATCAGAACACAAGTATTCTGTTCTTCTTCTTCTTCTCTGGAACATTAAAGAAAATCAAGAGAAAGAGAGAAGAGGAAGAACAGGAAGCAGAAACAGAGCATATGTACAGAGGGAGAGAGAGGGCTGACTCTCATCTTCATCATTGTGCTTCACAGAAATTCTTAGAGAGAGAAAAATGTTGTAAAACAGAGAGGTTCTTTTCTTTGTGAGAGAGAAAAGAGAGTGAGTAGTGAGAAAGAGAGTTTCAATATTTTCACTTCTTTCTCTTTGTTATTTTATGTTTTATGAGAAGATAGAGAGAGACAGAGAGACAGAGAGGAATAGAAAACAGAGAAGTGTGAAAACATCTTCATCATCAACAAGTCTCGCGTTTGGTTTACTCTACCCTATCTTTCTTGTTATTTTGATTATTTGAAGAGACTGCATTTGATGATTATGAGTTGTTAATCTTTCATCTAATGTGTTTGATGAAATCCATGTTGTTATTTATTTTCTAGGTGGTGATGATATTCGAGTCGAGTAATCTTTTGATTCATGTTTTATTTGCATTTTCTTTCTTGATGATTGATTAGTTCTTCATTATTCATGCTTCTAGAGTTGATATTTCATGCTTAGACTAAATCTTTGATGAATTATACTTCTTGGTTAATGCGTAATAGTTGAGCGATGAATACATAAGAAAATCGTGCGTACATCATTAGTCCTTTTTCTCATTTTAATGAAGATACCTTCCGGACTTTACACCATTCATGTTTTAAAGTCTGAGTAATAAAAATGACTCGTTGACTCATTAGTTCATGAACCTTTAGAGTTATTTCATGGATAGATTCTGAACCCTTAGATCCTCTCCTAATTTGGTTCATTATTATTTGTTTTCGTTATTTTATTCTTTTATCACCAAAACCAAAATCAAAACCAAAACCGTACTATTTCTAAGTTTTAGAATAGGTTTCACTTAGTCTCTGAGGAACGAACCGGTCTTACCGGAATTATTACTTGACGCCCGTATACTTGCGGGTGTAGACCTATTTAGGGTAACCTTTTAGGCCCATCAATGTCAATATCCAAATTCGGATTGAAGAATCTGAAACATTACTTAAGAGCATCCTAGAAGGCAGTAGGATGAAGTAGTACTAAAATTGAACAAGTCATCGTAGCAAACTTCCAGACATGGAAGGAAAGTAGGCTGAGAGCGTTTCTAGCAGGGAGCTGATGCAAATTCTACAAAAGAAATAAAGCCTTAATACTAGTAAAGATTACTAGAAATTATCAAGGTTGAAGAGAGCGATCTTCAAATTAATCCATCTTAGCAAAGTTTAATCGGACTACATCCGTAGTCAAACTAAACTGTCACCTAAGACAAAGAATGAGACTCATATACAAGTCTAAGGCATGAGGTATATTTTGAATAAACCTTGACAAGTAAATTGAGTAGGTAAAAGGAATTTTTACGGAAGAGGCTCAAATTTACAAACTCTCGTTATCGGAAATAAATTAGTTATTTCGTAGTCGTCTAAATTTGGTTTAGTATTTAAACGACAGTCCACGGATAATAAAACATTCCGAATAGGTTTGTCAGATACGTGATCTGATGAATGAAACCCTATTAAGTGAACTTAGAATATTTATTATCATCTCCCTAGTCCAGGTCGTTGCATGGACAACAATGACTAAGGAAGACTAGCACGTGAGGTCGATGAGATAGCGAAGTTTCATGGGCTATAGGAATAGGAATATTCGACTCGACTACGTGGGTGTGTAATAAGAATTATACACTAGATAACCCTCAAATGAGAAGTACATTACTCGTGATGAACGTCAAACGCTTCTCATTGACAAAATTGGAGAGATTCCTCAAAACATGAGTACTCTACTCATCTTATGTAAGGAATGTCCGACTTTGGTTTCGTTAAACGTCGCGTCGTAAAAGGAGGTTATAAAGGCAGATACTGAGAAGGACATGATAGACATGAAGTTGAGTGGGAGTACAAGAATGGATTGTGTCATCTTAATTCTATTAGGAAAAGTATCACAACGCCGCTTGATGAGTAACAACTGAAAATGTGTGGCCGCGCTCAAACGGTTGAAGAAATTAATCGTTTGTCTTTGACAGTTGTTCTCGGTATCAAGAAAGTCAGAATGATGTGACGTATCAGATGAGATACAAATTGACACGGGAATCAAGCATTGCACTTGTTCTAAGTACAAGTGGGAGTCTGAAGAAGATGTTCTTCGAACAAAGATGCAATACGAGCAATTTGTCGGATAGAACAATTGATGAAGAAGATCATGAAGTCCGGTTGATTTAGGGTCGTAGTGTTTAGCTAGAAACCAACTACGATGGTCGAATTACGAAGTAATTCGCGGCTAACTTCGACCGGATCCTACACCGGGTTACGCATAAGAATGACTATTTAGTCGGATGATATGACTAGTGGGAGTGAGATATATTATCATGGGAGAGCCCCATAAATATGTCTCATAGGCCTAAAACAAGTTTAGGCAAAGATAGCACAAAAGGCCCAAAAGAGGGGTTTTGGGCCTAGGGCCAAAAAGACACTTTTTGAGCTCGGATTGGGCTGAAAAGCGGAGGGTCGGTTCCCATAATAGGGAACGTAAGATATGCCAATTTTGGCCTTGTTTGGACGTCCCCTCATCAAGGAATTGAGAAAATAACAACTAGTTTCTATTTTCGACTATTTCCTTAATCTTATTAAAAGGGTCTTTTAGAAAACCAAATTTGAGTGGGACTCTTATTAGGGTTCTATATAATGACCCTTAGGGCAGTGAATAAGGTGCGGAATTTCTCTTAGAGCTTTTTTACTCTACAACATCAAGTAGAGAGGAGAAAGTGAGCTAATTCCCAAAAGCTATCCACTAGTCAAATTAAGAAGTAGTTCTTCTTATTATCAAACTACCATTGGAGTTTTAGCTAGCTTACAGGTGGGAGATTAAGTAGACCATTTGGAGCTCTTGGTCTTCTAAAGCGATTGAAAAGGTTCGAGGGAAAACTAGCGATTAAGGTAATCCTCTAGTTGCTTGCACCTACGACAGATTCTTTTTCTCCTAGTAACCTCTCCGGAACTCTGCAACCGTGTTGTACGTGTATCTCAACGTCTCGGAAAGTTTGAATTTCCCATCTCGAACATCATTGATGGATGGGCAAAGAAATGTATTCCATCCGATAGCGGCGTCTTTGTGCTTTCTCATTTTGTTCATAATCTTCCGTCGAATGGCATCCAACAGTGCTGTAATAGGGAGGACACGAGCTTTCTTTATCATATTTGTTGAAGCTTTCAGATAGTTGAGATGAAATGGCGCCATACCTGGAATTAAAACGTAAACAAATATTATAGTGTTGTAAACATAAATAATGGTGTCAACAACATTTATAGGTATGTCGAGAACAAATATATTATAACATTGACAACAACAGGAATGTTTTCGTCACAACGGAAATGTAAGAGAACATTCCTCGTTCTGCAGAAGAATATGATTTAATGTTTAAGGAAAATTCAGAAAGTCTAATGCAAAATGAAAAACAATCGAAGATGAAGAAAGATAAATGAAGCATAAATACCTATCCCCTGGGAAAAAAGAATCGGCTCATGATTCCGCATTAAGGGATTCGAAAAAACGGGAAACATTGGTTCCGCCCATCTCGACCATTTGTTCAATGGTTGCATGATACTCACTTTCGGGTGATGCACGGGCAGCCGTAAAAACAAGACTCTGAAAATAACGTGACTGGCGCGCCCCATTACGTATTCTCAAGTTTAGATCCACCACCAATTTCAGATTTCCAAGAAACCAATCCCAATTATCGTCATTCTCAATATCCACAACTACGTAAGCAACTGGGAAAAAACCTAATAAAAGAAAGAAATACAAAATCAGTTCTGTTTGCTGCATAAAGGCATATTACATAAGCATTTCCACAAATGTCTACACAGAAATTGAGAATGCACATGAAATATTTATATTTCAGAACATCTAGAAACATGTCGGGCACAGTATGAAAAATGTTGACGACATGTTATATGATGTTTGCAGGAAAATATTAATAATAACTACGTAAGATGTGCAAATGCAAACATACCGTTGTTTTCATCCTTGGTAACAGCAGCTAAGATGCAACCACTAAAACGAGTTTTCGTGCATGTTCCATCAATATAAATTACAGGACGATAGTGTTGAAAGCCAAGGATAGATGCATGGAGGGCAATAAAAACTCGAACAAATCTATTAGTAGTGGGATCGATTTGCAAATCGATTCTACTTTTAGGATTAGCAGTTGCCAAAGCGTCCACATACCACTTCAGTTTTGCATATGAATCACCTTCTTGCCCAAATACTTTATCCATTGCCACCTTCTCACAACTGAAAGAAAAATAATAGCTCAACTCAACACCGTAGTCATCCCGAAACTTCTCTTTAATTTCAGCCGTACTCCAATTAGGATGTTTTTTAATGTCTTCATCAATGAGACTATCAACAAGTTTACTAGACAACTTGGGATCCGAAGGTTGGAGAACAACATCCGAACAATCATGTTTCTATTTGTACTCTTTCAACAAAAACATAGATTTACATCTCAATCGTACCACGGCATGGACTCTCCAATGGCATCCAGTTTTGAGCAAACAACAGACACACGGCCTGGTTCATTCTTGATATATTTGTAGTTATTCTTTGTGGCAATGGTATATCGACCAAGAGCGTGTCGAAAAGCGTTCACACCACCGAGGAATATTTGCCCAATCTCAGTAAATATGTCGCCCCATGATTCACAGACTAACTTCTTCGCATTGTTTTGAGAAGTAGAAAGGGCTCTATCGGGTTCCATAGTTGCTAATTCTGCAAATGAAAGGAACAATTTATTATATGTAATTGGATATGAACAAATGCTTCAGACATTAATACTAATATTACGAGCATGTAGGTTCATGTTTAGAAAGCGAAAGGTAAATGTATTAGACATTTCAACAAATGTTTTCCGCGTTATTTAAAATGTTACACAACGACAGAGTATGTTTGTATCAAAATAAAAAGGGTTCTCATTAGGGAAGAAGTTTTGGTATTTTGAAATTAATGCATCTCGAATTTTAGGAATTGTTTTGGACACGGCTTAGAATGTTTACACAACAGTAGAGTGCTCTGAACATCGGAAATATAAATTTTGGTGAACAGTTTAAAACGTTCTTTGCATCGGGTAAAATGTTTACATAAATTGTAAAGTGTTCTCAGCAGAGAAGAAGTGTCGGTATTTTTAAATTAATGCTTCTCGCATTTTAACAAATGTTTTTGCCACTGCTTAAACACAGTAGTGTTTTGAACATAGGGAAGTAAAATTACGGTGAATATTTTTAAAAATGTTCTCTGCATCACGTAAATGTTTACATAAAGTGTAAAATGTTGTTAACAAAACGAGAAGTTTTAGATAAAATTAACAAAACTTGTGCTGAAAAACCAAAGAAATAAAAACATTACCAGGAAAAAGGATGAACAATGGCAAACATCTCAAAATATTCAAGGACAGATAAGAGGAAAACAAACCTAGTAGAAACATTACTTGAACTTAACGGTGAAGAAGATGATAAAATCGAGATGGTTAAAAAGACAATATAAAAACTGAAGATGATGACTGAAGATGATGACTGAAGATGATGACTGAAGATGATGAAGGACGGTCTACAAACGAAGAAGTTGATGACTGAATATGATGATTGAAGATAAAGAAGGAAGGTCAAACAAGTTACGGTATCTTAAGAAAGCTAGAAAAGGGTTTGGGTTTCCGGATTTTAGAGAGAGAGAAAGCTAGAAAAGGTTGATGAATGAATATGATGATTGAAGATGATGGCCGAATATGATGATTGACTCAAGCTATTTCTTTCCAAAACTCTCTCGGTTATGTTCTTGAAGAGGGTTTGGGTTTATGTAGAGAGAGAAAGCTAGAAAACATTTTAGAGAGAGGAAGAGATATGGGCTTCAGGATTTACTCTCTTTTGGTTTCCGGTTTATAGAGTGAGAGAGTGGTGAGTGATTGAGTATATATAAGGCGGTAAAAAAGGGCTCGGAAATTATATTAGGTCTTAGAGATGCATTTTGGGGCGGGATTGAGCCTAGAGATGCGTATTTGAGTTTGATTTGAGCTAATATCTAATTATTGGGTTTTGGGGAGGTTATTATTCTGGGGTGAGCTTTATTTAGTATTTGGGCCCAAAATTTGCGTGTTTCATCAAAAAATTATGGACTGTTACTCAAAAAACTATGGTTCGTTTATATTATGGACTGTTACTCAAAATAATATGATGGATACCCCCTCCACCGTATATCAAAGTCTTTGACCTCTTAATTATTAAAGTAGATGCGTAACTGACTAGTAAAACCTTTCAACAACAAAAAAAAAACTAACTAGTAAAACAGTTTTTGGCTTTACAAATTTCGTTTTGTAAACAAAGTATTCATCCTCGGACACAGGTAATTATCGAGTAAAATATTCTAACTTTTAAGTATTTGAATTTCTTATCAACTCTTGCTTTGTAGATAATTGAAATGTTTTCAAGTTTACCAATTTCATCTGCAAAAGTACAAGACTCTAAAACAAAATAAAAAGATAAAAAGACAATTTACACGTGAGAGTAGTTACATTTCAGAAACACATTTGCACATCATCCTGAACTGTAAAATTTTATCATGACACCCTTCTTATCACTAATGCTCATCATTTTCCAAAAGCTTGGAAACATTTCGAGAAAGAAATGTAGGGAACAAATTGAAAAGAAAAAGATTCCCATATGGAATCACGTAGTTCAATTTACAACCATCTGTTCAAGGCGGGGAAGAACTGCATTAACTTGGACAGTACATAGCCAAAATAGAAGCAAATCGAAATCGTAGAGTGATTTCATAAGCTTTGCTTTTTCATACCAATTGAAGCACTGCCGTTAAAGAGGACCCAAACACACCAGAAAAGGATGCGCATGTTCAGGCCCCTACCACAATTTGCAGGAACTCCCAAAATTGATAAAAAAAAAAAAAAAAAAAATTGTGCAACAGACGCACAAACACAACAAGCATACCTCAGAAACATAACCAACTAGTTACGGGATTTTCAGTACAAATAACAGGGCGAGTCAGTGCTCCTGTTTAGGGACGGAAAGGTTAGTGTCAAGCATGAAAGAGAGGTCATGCATCTGTGACATCAGTGATTCTACTTCAGTTAATTTGGCTTGATTGATCTGCATACTTGTGTTAGAACTCTCATCCCCATCTGTTGGGCATTTACTATCATTAATGTTCACGCCCACAATCTCATCCCTGAAAAAGGAGTTTGGAATTAGAAGCATAATCTAGATTGTTAAGTTTTCAAAGGTATGAATATAAAGTCAATGTAAGGAATCTGGCTTTAAAGATCAGATCTGTTTTTTTTTTGTTGAAACGAAAAAGAATATTCAGGCTGAACTCATGACACTGTCAACTCAAAAAAATATTACACTAAAAACTGTCCAGCTTAACAAGTTGGAGCTTGGGACATGATTAGACTAGACAATCTTTAACAATCAAAATCCCCTATAATAATCACTTTGTGACGGTTAATATAAGCCAAAGGAGGCAGATGAAAAATTTGTAATTAAGTATGTAAGTGCAGATTAATCTTCAAACAGCCCTGTTATATAATTCAAGAACTCAGCTACTTGCACAATTAAATATCATCACAGGTAAACAGAAATGTAACAGCCTGTCTAAACAATAGTATTTATTATCCAGTGTTTTTATTTTTCTTTTCAGTTTGTTCAGCATCAACACAAAATGTATATTTTGAGATAACGTTCTCTTTAAAGTTTCTAAGGAACAGAGTTTTCTGAATCTGAATCTGAATTTTCTGAATCTGAATTTTCTGAACTGAATTGGCTGACTCTGAATTGGCTGATTTATTTTATAACTAAGATGCTTGTTTTCTTAATCTGAATAACTAAGTCTGTATTAAAAATTTGACATTAATACCCTTATTAGTCTTTTTTTTTTAAAACATTTGAATTAATAAGAAAAGGGGAGAATGTAAAAAAGAATTGGCGAACTCACATAGGCAAGATGTTACTTCATGATATCCTCCCAATTAAAAATGAAATCAAGATATGACAAGTTCCTATACGACCCCATATTCCTACTCCAGTGGAACAGTAACCCTAGGATATCTTCCACTTCTACCCCCAGACTCTTGAAAGAGTCTTTGAAAATACCCTCGTTTCTAGCTTTCCAGATAGACCAACATACCGCCTGAGGGATTAGTAACCAGATGTCCTTTCTGGACTTACTGTGAGGCACCCTTCTCCAAACATCCAAAAGCGATGCCAATGATATGGGGCAACACCATTGACTTTTTACCGAAGCAATGAAAAAATTCCAGAGCTTCGAAACCTCCCTACAATGAATCATGAGATGGTTCTGAAGTTTGAACATCCTAGTCAACAACCCTTGGTTGGAGTGCTAAGAGGTGCAGTCTTCCACCTTAGAGGTCAAGGTTCGAGGCACGCTGAACAATCCAAAAAAAAATCATGAGATGGCTAATCGATTCCCCAGCAGACATACAACTAGCACATCAATTAGTGAGTTGCATCCCGCGCCTTTGGAGATTGTCCACCGTTGATAGCTTCCCAAGAACTGCTGCCCAAGTAATGAAACTGACTCTAGGAGGAATTTTTGGAGACCAAATGGTCTTGAAATCAACCTCTGCCCTTGCAATCGAGGATTGCGTACCAAGTCTCCGATAGCAATTCTTCACAATAAGATCATCTTTATCTTGTGAAATCCAAACTTTGGAGTCTTCTGACTCCATCGAAGGCTTGAAAAGTCCAAGCAGATCCAACAGGTTGGAGTATATCTCTACTTTCCAGTCATTAAGATGCCTCCTAGTCTGAATCACCCAAACTCATCGAACCCAATCATACGATTTGTGCACAAAGATATTTCTGGATGCCGCAACAAAATACATTGCTGGGAACCTGTCTTTAAGAGGAATTTGGTGGTAACAAATGTCATGCCAAAAATCGATGTTAATACCATTTTCAAGCTTCCATTTTGTAATCCTCTCAAACCCTTTAGCATTGCCAACAATCCTTTTCCAGACACAACCGTAGGGTGTTTTGATAGGTTTGTGAGCCCACCCACACCACCTCAAATTTCTCCACTATAATGCTTCTCCACAAAGTTGTCTTTTCGTTTGCTAACCTCCAAAGTCATTTGGACAAGAGAGCTTTGTTCATGTTCTTTATACCTAAGCGCCCCTGTTCCAATTCCTTACAAATAAGATCCCAAGCTACCCAATGGATTCTCTTTGTATCTTCTTTGTCATGCCATAAGGAATCACATATTTTTTTGTCTATAGCCTTGAGGACCGAGCAGGGGATGCTAAAAAGAGATAAGAAATAAAGAGGGAGAGCTGAGAGTACTAACTTGATCAAAGTAAGCTTACCACCCCTAGACGAAGTTCTGGCCTTCCAAGTAGACAACCTCTTATTAACTTTCTCTACCACTGGGTCCCAAAGAGCTTTACACTTCTAAGACTGACCCAACGGTAGTCCCAAGTAACTAGTGGGCAACTTGCCTCTAGCACTTCCAATAACCTCAGTCTTGGCCACCACACTCTACTCTTGGATGGCAGGAAAAATCATTGATTTAGAATAGTTCACCTTGAGACAGGAAGCTAATTCAAACCAGATGAGCATGTCCTTTAGTTTCCCTTATTAGTCTTTTTAACAAAAAAACCTCTAATTTCTCTTTCTCCAAATCTTTAAACCTGGAAAACCCTAATAAGTTCTCTTTCTTCTCTTTTCCAGCTCACTATCTCCCCATGGCTGCTTGGTAGGGATTCCCCCCCTCTCTCTCTCTCACTCTCTCTCTCTCTCTTTCTCTTTCTCTCTCTCTCTCTATCTCTCTCTCATCAGAGAGCTCTCTCTCTCAAATCAGAGAGCTCTCTCATTATCTAACAAACGAAGATCGGAGAGTTAACCTTCGCCAGATCCAGCGAGGGTTCAACCACGAAAACCTTCCCAAAATCCAACGAGGTTCAAATAAAAGGAACCCTCACAAGATCTGAAATCCTCGCCGGATTAGATGGGATATTGAACGATATAATCCTTGTAAGAAGGAGATATAGAGCTGAAATGTTTCTTCTGTAAAATTTTCTTTTAGGGTTTTATTGTTCTTTATTAATTAATTTCTAGATCTTTCTCCAGTGAATCTTGTGTTTATTTTATGAATCAAAGTTGATTTTTGGCAAAGAAGTTGCGAAGATTCTTTTATTTGTCATTCGTGGTGGTGGTGGACCACCGGTAATGGCCGTTGGTGGTGGTTCACTGGTAATGATGGTGGTGGAGGGTTGCCGGTGGTGGAGGATGGGCAGTGGTGTTTGAGGCATTTTTACAAAATTAACAAGGGCATAAATGTCATTTCAGACATTTTCATTCAATTTCAGACTTGTTTTGAAGTTTGAAAAAAGTGGACATGTTTTCAGATATTCAGATATTTAAGAACTCAGCGAATATTTTCAGATTTCACCTATTAAAAAAAAACAAAGATCTGAAATTTGAATTGGGTCCCAATTCAGATTTCAGATCTGAAAAAAAAAAAAAAAAAAAAAAAA
>BEHA01000040.1:207859-218639 GCA_002897215.1 Eschscholzia californica subsp. californica
GAAGATCTTTGTCTAGCTTTAGTTTTAGTGCAATTTGGTCAGCCTTTGACGATTATAATTAGTACGGTTTGGTCCTAGATTTGATTCTTTGCCCTCTTTTGGTCCCCCTCCCAACTACCTTTCTCTCTCTCTCTATCTCTCTGACTACTTCATATCATCTTCTTGACACAGCTAGGATGGAAGAAGTTGTTCCTTTTGACTCGCGTGTGTTTCGGTTTTCTTTTTCTTGTTTGGTTGAAGAAGGGAATTAGGAATCTCATCTCCTGCTGGTGGATTCTGAGGTGGAAGTATTTCATGGGACCCTCTTCTTTTTTGACCAATTTGACTCCCAAAATACTGTATAAAATATCTTTAGGGAGATTTTAAAAGGCCTCCCCGTTTTTGTTAAAAGGCCTCCCCATGATTTCGTTGACTTAGTAAAAACCCTTTGACTTAGCTTGGTTAAAGGGCCCCCCTCTTTGAATGGGTGAAAAAAACCCCCTTTAAAGGTGTATTTCACCCACATTTTCTCTCCTCCATCTCATTTTCTCTCTCTGCCACATCATCATCTTCTCCGGTAGGTCGCCGGCCGGCCAAACTTCCGGCCGGCGACCTTCAAATTTTTTTTTATTTTTTTATTCTCTCTCTTCTCTCTCTCCAAAAAAATTTTTTTTTTTTAACTCTCTCTCTCTCTCTCTATAGATCTAGAGAGAGAGAGAGTGCAGCCATTGAAGGTCTGCGAACAGACCTTCAATGGATCTGTTCGCAGACCTATTAGAGGTCTGCGAGCAGATCTGGATCTGCTCTCTCTCTCTCTCTAGATCTCTAGAGAGAGAGAGAGTTAAAAAAAAAAAAAAAATAAAAAATTTTGGAGAGAGAGAGAGAAGAGAGAGAATAAAAAAAAAAAAAAAAAATTGAAGGTCGCCGGCCGGAAGTTTGGCCGGCCGGCGACCTACCGGAGAAGATGATGATGTGGCGTGGTCAACATCTCTGGTCTTGGGTTAAGTTTGACCTAACGGCGTTAACTTTGCCGTTAGGTCAAATATTGATGAAGGAGGTGCTCTTTTGTAGAGGGGGCCCTATAACCAAATGGGTTATAATGAGGGGCGCATTTAGCGGGGAGGCCTTTTAACAAAAACGGGGGGGGCCTTTTAAAATTTCCCAATCTAATATTATCACGAATCAAATTCAAATACGCATCTCTAGGCTCCATCCGTCTCAAAAACGTATCTCTAAGACCTCATATTTTTTTCATAATCTCTCTTTTAGCCTCCTATATATACTCAACCACTCACTACTTTCTCTCCTATAAAACCGTCGTCCATCTCTTTCTCAAATACGGAAACCCATTTCTTTCTCTCTCTAAAATCTTTTCCAACGTTCTCTCTCGACATAAACCCAAACCCTCTTCAACTAGAGAAATCAAACCTTCATTATCTAAACATTCATTATCTCCTTCATTTCTTAAGATTCCGAAACTGGTTCTACCTTCCTTCACCATCTTCAAACATCGTATCCATATATCTTTCTATCTCTAAAATCTTTTCGAGCTTTCTCTCTTTACATATACCCAAACCCTCTTCAACCAGAGGAATCAAACCTCGTTTTGGAAGGAAAATCTTTTAAACATTCATTATCTTCCTTCGTTTCTTAAGAATTCGAAACTGGTTTTACCTTCCTTCATCATCTTCAAACATCGTATTCCGTCATCACCTTCATTCCGAAACTTGTTTTACCTTACTTTTTCTTTTATAGACCTTATAAAGTTCAGGTAATGTTTCTATTTCTTTGTTGTCCTCTTATATTTTCTTGAAGATTTTGAGTTTTTTCATGTTGTTCATCCTTGTTCGTTAGAAATGTTTATATTTCTTTGGTTTTTCCGTACAAGTTTTTTCATACACTCGTTTTGTTTACAAAGCTGTACAGTTAATGTAAACATTCTACGCGAATCCAGGAACATTTTCTAAAATGTTTATCACCAGATAGTCAGAACACCTTACCTATGTGTTGTAAACATTTTCTATTGTGGCCAAAACAATTGTTAAAATGCAAGAAACATTAATTTCAAAATACCGAAACTTCTTCCCTAATGAGAACACTTTTTATTTTGATACAAACATACCCCGTCGTTGTGTAACATTTTAAATAACGCTTAAACATTTGTCAAAATGTCTAGTACATTTCCCATTGAACCTAAACATAAATAAACATGCTTGTAACATTCGTATTAATGTCTGAAGCATTTGTTCACATCCTATTGCATATAATTATTTGTTCATTCCATTTGCAGAATTAGCAACTATGGCACCCGATAGAGCACTTTCTACTTCTCAAAACAATGATAAGAAGTTAGTCTGTGAATCATGGGGCGACATATTTACTGAGATTGGGCAAAAATTTCCCGGTGGTGTGACAGCTTTTCGACACGCTCTTGGTCGATATACCATTGCCACAAAGAATAACTACAAATTTATCAAGAACGAACCAGGCCGTGTGACAGCCGTTTGCTGAAAACCTGGATGCAATTGGAGAGTCCATGTCGTGGCACCATTGGGATGTAAATCTGTGTTTTTGTTGAAAGAGTACGAACCGAAACATGATTGTTCTGATGTCGTTCTCAAACCTTCGGATCCCAAGTTGTTTAGTAAACTTGTTGGTAGTATCATGGATCAAGACATTAGAAAACATCCTGATTGGTGTACGGCTGAAGTTAAAGAGAAGTTTCGGGATGACTACGGTGTTGAGTTGAGCTATTATTTTTCTATCGGTGGTAAGAAGGTGGCAATGGATAAAGTATTTGGGCAGGAGGGTGAATCATATGCAAAATTGAAGTGGTACGTAGATGCTTTGGCAACTACTAATCCTCAAAGTTGAATCGATTTGCAAATCGATCCCACTACTCATAGATTTGTTCGAGTTTTTATTGCCTTCCATGCATCGATCCTTGCCTTTCAACACTGTCGTTTTTGTAATCTATATTGATGGAACATTTGCGAAAACTCGTTTTAACGGTTGCATCTTAGCTGTTGTTATCAAGGATGGAAACGACGGTATATTTGCATTTGCACATCTTACGTAGACATTATAATTTTCCTGCAAATATTATATATTATGTCGCCAACATTTTTCGTAATGTTCCCGACAATTTTCTAAATGTTCTGAAATTTAAAAATTCCATTTGCATTCTCAATTTCTGTGTATACATTTGTGGAAATGTTTATGTGATATGCCTTTATGCAGCAAACAATACTGATTTCGTATTTCTTTCTTTTATTAGGTCTTTTCCCCATTGCTTACGCAGTTGTTGATATTGGTAATGACGATAATTGGGATTGGTTTCCTGGAAATCTGAAATTGGTGGTTGATCCACTAAAACGGTACACCTTTATTTCGGATAGACATGGTGGAATTCTGAAAAGCGTAAAGAATGTTTTTTCCCACTGTTCATCACTCATTCTGTGCTTGGCACTTACGGTGTAACCTAAACTTGAGAATACGTAACGGGGCGCGCTAGTCACGTTATTTTCAGAGTCTTCTTTTTAC
This sequence comes from Eschscholzia californica subsp. californica, assembly GCA_002897215.1. NCBI lineage: Eukaryota > Viridiplantae > Streptophyta > Magnoliopsida > Ranunculales > Papaveraceae > Eschscholzia > Eschscholzia californica. The sequence continues at coordinate 211,382 of BEHA01000040.1, forward strand.
AGTTGCCTGTGCATTACCCGAAAGTGAGTATCATGCAACCAATGAACAAATGGTTGAGATGGGCGGAACCAATGTTTCACGTTTTTCGAATTCCTTAATCCGGAATTATGGGCCGATTCTTTTTTCCCAGGGGATAGGTATTTATGCTTCATTTATCTTTCTTCATCTTCAATTGTTTCATATTTTACATTAGACCTTCTGAATTTTTCTTAAAATTAAATCATATTCTTCTACAGAATGAGGAATGTTCTCTGACGTTTCCATTGTGACGAGAACAATCCTCTTTTTGTCGATGGTAGAATAGATTTGTTCTCGACATTCCTGTTTTGTCCTTGACATTCCTGTGAATGTGGTTGACACACTTATTTATGTTTTCAACACTATGATATATGTTTACGTTTTAATTCCAGGTACGGCGCCATATCATCTCAACTGTCTGAAAGCTTCAATAATATGATAAAGAAAGCTCGTGTCCTCCCTATTACAGCACTATTAGACGTCATTCGACGGAAGATTATGAAAAGATGAGAAAACACAGAGATGCCGTTATTGGATGGAATACATTTCTTTGCCCCTCCATTAATGATCTCCAATATGGGAAATTCAAAATTTCCGAGACGTGGAGTTACGTCGAGGCAGGCCCACTTATTTTTTAAGTTTATTCCACCCCACGTCATTCCGTCAATCTTGGTACTCTTACATGCTCTTGTCGGCGTTGGCAAGTAGACTCCCTTCCGCGATTGCTATGCATCAACAAGACTCTGGGTGATAGTACTTGTTTTTATGATCCCGTGTGGACGGTGGACGCTTACAGAAACACATATCAACACTGTGTCTACCTCGTTCCAAATTTCGACGAACCGTGTACTTTTGATCTATTAACTAAGACTCTTCCTCCACTACTTAAAAGGGCACCCTGTAAACCACGTACAACACGGTTGCAGAGTTCCGGAGAGGTTATGAGGAGAAAAAGAATATGTCATAGGTGAAACCAATCATCTTATCACAACAGTGCGACATGTCGAGCCCAATTGTAGTTGACATTCTTCCCTATGTCTCCCACATTAATTAGAACTAGGGTATATCCCGTGCCCTAGGGCACGGATACTTGTATCAATCAAATGTTACGAAATTTATTGTTATATTTTATTGAGAGAGAGATTTTCATTAGTTATTATTTTTTGTATAATTTTTTTGTTTCTCTTCTCTTAAATTAATTATTATTTTATTTAGAGAGAGATTTTAATTTCTTTTTTTAACCCTTGAGAGTTATTTTGTTTTTTTTTTTAAATTAGGTATTTTGTTTCTAAGAAGGAAAGGATTATTGTTTTTCAAATAGGTAACTTTATTTCTATGAAGGACTATATTTTAAATTTTGAGAAGGGCTTCCAGACAATATACATAATTAAATAAGGATGTTTGTCCCAGTCATCGTTTTCCCTTCCGTTTTATTATATAGATTTTTGCATATGTTGCTAAATTGTCCTTCAAACTATACTTTTTGTCTATTAATTTTGTACGTTGTTTTCAACATTCTAATAAATGTTTAATGAATGAATCCTTACATGGCTATGTCTTATTTTGTAAACTTCTTACTCATCCAGAACAGTGCCAACATTGTCGCTGACATTTTTAATAATGTCCAGAACATTATTGGTTTTGTCTTTATGTTTTGTTCAGTACCTGAGACAAATTATTTATTGTCTCCGCATCTCTTATATTTTTAAGAACAAAAGTCATTAATAATAAAATGTTATGAACATGACCAACATTGTAGCCCACATTCTCAAGAATGTCTCTAACATCATTGATTGTGTCTTCATATTTTGTTTCCTTCGTGACACAAACTATTAATTCTCTATGCATCTCATACATGTTGAAGAACAAAAATAATATATTAAACAAATTTACTCCATATTGTTTCCACATCAAGATCCCACAACAAATCAATGTCACTACCATAGATCACAAAATAAAGAAACCTTTTTGTTCGTTCTCTAAGAAAAATTGAAGTCGTTGCGGGTTTACTAATAGGAACATAACCCGTTTTCTCATAAACAACTTCATTTTTGCTTAGAACATCCTTCCCAAAATAAAAATTTCACACACTTTCAATCCAGGTTCAACCTCCACAATCCCGTATTTTCTTGCAATATTATATGGGTGAGCTCGGCCCTCTTCCTCTGGGCCATTATCTTCCAATCTGCTTCTCCTATTTGTTCTTTTGGGCCGACTCTCAGACAGTCTTCCACTAGTTTTTCCATTTTTAAAATAACAAACAACCCCTAGTCTGGGTAGTTGACGACATATATGTTAAAAGCATAACAAAACGTTCTTTAACATTTTAAATAATGGTTCAGCATAAAGAGTAATGTTGTACACACTTTGGGAAATATTCCCAACATAAAGAGCAATGTTAAGACATTATAAGAAATGTTTTCATCATAAAGTGTTAAGAAATCTGCATGAACAACAACATAAAGAGTTATGTTAAAACACTTACTTTTCACCCTAACTTGGGAATGTTGGCCTTACCCAGAATTTTCGACGACTTCTTCATGCTACCAAAAGTTGTGAACTCTGTCTCTTCCATTGCCTTCTCAATGTAAGATGCAAATTCGGTTTCATTGGCCAAGCAACCCTTTGCCATTTTTCTGTCAAATGATGGGTCATGAAAATACCCCATCTGAGTCGTTTAATTTAGCCGAGTTAGTTCTTTTCGAGCTTTTATTATCATAAAATGGTTGATTTTCTTGATTAGGTGTTTTTTGCAGAGTTAGGTGTGAAACACGGTTAAAAACGAGGAAAAGATGCATGAAGGGTATTTTGGTCATTTGGATTCAAGGACATTCAGGTAATTAGGCCAAGGTCAGTGCGTGGTTGAAAAGTAGAGGTCGAGACGAGTTCGTAGGAGAAAACGGAAATCAAATCGGAGTCCGGATGGAGGAATAAATCAAGGTCAAAGTTGAGTCAAATACTGTTGACCAGGTGGGATATATTCGGTAGAAATTCGGGCACGCGGGATTTTGCGGGACACGTGTCGATGAGCGGAGGCCGGTATATGCGATTCCCGTGTTTCCGCTAAGCAGCGAAATGGCCCAATGAGCTTGATCCAGTGTATCCGAAGCAACTTAATTCCATAGACCCGGAAGCAACGTTTTAATCTCAGCCGCTCCCTTCCGCGTTTTCGAGATCTAACGGCTGCTGAACGTCTGACCCATTTTCTTATATTTCCTTGTTATCCGAGACATCTTATTAAGGTGCTCCCGGCCACGTGGCTTTCTCCCAACCCTCCAGATCCGCGTCTTGAAGATCCGACGGTTGCTGACTTTGTCATGGCTTCTAAAGTTGCTTCCGGCTATACCTTATCACCCGAATTCTAACCAGCAAAACCCTAGCCGCTTGGGTTTATCTTTTAAACCCTCCCAAATTCCAAAAGTGACCCTCTCTTTTTCACTTTTTACCAATTTAACCCAACAGAAAACCCTAACCCTATATAATAACTCTTGATCCTCCATTAAAACCTAGACTTGCAAACCCTCTCAATCCCTCTTATCTATTCCCATACCTCTTCTTACCTAATCCCTCTTCTCTATTCCCTTACCTTCTCTTTCTCTACTTTTCTTTCTCTAACTAAAATCATCCTCTCAATCCTCTTCTTACCTATTTCTTTCTCCAACCTATCCCCTCTTACCTATTTATTTCTCTCTTCTCTACTACTAAATCCATTTTCTCCATTATTTTTCCATCTTTCTCTACTACTACTTCTTCTCTACCACTATTCTTTCTTCCATTAATAGTCTTCTTCTTCTTTCTTCCATATTCTTCTACCATTTCTATCCCTCTTCATCTCTTCTTTCCAACTTCTTTCTACGTCTAATTTCTTCCTTCTCTTTCTTTTTCTTATTTGGGTGGCAATAAAATAGCTATTACTTGGATTTCTCGGAGCAAAATTCTTGAGCATAAATGGAGCAAATCTTGGATAAAATGGAGATACATGGGAATATGGATTTTGAACATTCTTGGTGATTTCTATCCATTAATTTCTTAGTATTTTCATTTATTTTACAATGTCAATGAATGTTACTCTAGATTCCATGTATAGTTAACTTAGCAATCTAAGGTTGTGAATGAAACCCATTTTGGATCTTTATAATACTTGTTCTTGATTAATTAAATCCTTTGATGTGCTTTAATGTCTATTGATTGTTTATCTATATGGATTGGATTTTCTTTCCATTACTCATGCCTCATAATTAGATATTTCATACTTTCGTTAAGTTGTTAGATGGAGTATGCTTTTTAGATGATGAATAATAGTTAAGCAATCCGAATCTCTATAAGGTAGACAATTAGAATTAGTAATTATAAAATTGTTTTATCTAGAACATCATCCGGAATCCAAATAGTTCATTATATTGGATCCCGAGTAAATACAAAAGAGATTTAAGTAATTAAGTGCTTGTTTTATAAAGTGAAATTGTGCGGTGGATTTCATAATCTTAGATATCTTCTCACCTCTCTTAGATAATTTAGTTTTATTTATTTTCTTATTTCTTGCAAACCAATTATCAAATTTATGAGTGGGGTGTGTGTGTGTTTTAGTCTAAGTAGCTATTGACATCTTGATTATTTGGTTAAACTTGCCTTCAATATCCGAAGTTTCCTACCTATCCCTTGGGACGATTCACGAATTTACTAATATACTATAACTTGACCCCGTATACTTGCGGGAAAAGACCTATTTTGGGCCTATCAAGTTTTTGGCGCCGCTGCCGGGGATAGGTTTAGTAGTTTGGACATCGTTTGCTTGTTCGTTCATTAGTTTAATGTTAATTTCTTACTTAGACATTTTTGCTTTGTTTTTATTTTTATTTTTTTTCTATTTTCTTAAGTTTATTTTTTTAAGGTACCATTTCAAGGAAATAGACAGAAGAGACATAGGAGCGAAGGAAAGGAAGGAATCGAGAAGTAAAGCGAAAAGTCGATAATATCGCATTCTATCTCTTCCTTCTTACTTGTGTGATTGTTTAGTTCTATAATTGTTAGTTCCCATTTTGTGATTATGTGTTACCATCTTTGAATACTGTGAGATCATGGCCCGTTCTTATAACGGTTGGCCATTCGATGTTGATGACGATGAGCTTGTTTCGAGGATTCCCCGCACTAACCGACCTGATATGACCTTAGGTGAATACCAAAGGATGTGTAGGGATGCTCCGATTAGTGAGGGGAATAGACCATTTGAGCCTGACCGATCTCGTATGACCCTAGGAGAATACCGATGGATGTGTAGAGACGATCAGATAAGTGATAGATATGGTCCGACATCAAATATGTATGAGAGACCTTACATTTCACACTTTTCTGAGACAAATGATTTTAGAGGTAGGTATCATCCTAGCGTGTATGGTGGGAATTACCAACAAGAGTCTTCATCTCGTTACACTTATGAGCCTTATCATGAAGAGACTCTTGAAGATAAATCTCAATTAGAGTCTGTGAGACGTCTGACTGAAATGATGTTTCAACTTGAAGAGACACAAGATCGATTTGAACAGACGCAGATTCAAATGCAACAAGAGTTACAATAGAGGTTTGAGTCTCTAAATCATCAGTTTGAGTCTCTAAATCATCAGTTTGAGTCTCTAAATCATCAAGTACAGATTATTACATCACAGTTATTAGCCGACGAGGAAGGGGTTTTACCACCCCAAACTCAAGAGGGTACTAGGTCCGATGGCGAGGGTAATACGTCTAACCCTAGTACTAAGTTAAATGTCGATGAATCAACTGAGAGGACCCAAGAGCTTGAACAAACTGATAACCTTGTTGTCTCGTTTCCTCACCATGTGTCGTCTCATCATGATAGGACTACATTAGACTTTGAGATTCAGGATGATGGCTCTATGAACAAGTTTGGGGATGACACTATATTGAACTTTTCGATTTTCGACACTTGTAGGGAGTCAGTCTTAGATGCCAGACATGATGTTATAGTTGACTATAAGGCTTTAGATGCCTTTGAGGACATCGATGACATAGTACCTAGAGACATGTTGGATAGTTTGTCGGACCATTTACCTAAGGAAACTATGGACCTTGACTTGGTCCCTGAGCCTATTGCCTTACCCTTAGAGTCCAGTTCAACCTTTCACGTGATCTCAGACTCGGTCGTTGATCCCTTTTAGGACATTTCAGCCGTCTTTCCTAGAATGTCTATGGACTTAGTGGATGTTCTATCCACTAAGCTTGCAGATGACTTTTTGCCTTCGACTGACCTCTTAGCCCTTCACTTATATGTCGATCCTTTTGACGACTTCTTAGTCGTCGCCCCTAGCATTTATGCTTACTTAGTGGATCGTGCATCCACTAAGTTTGGGGATGGCTTATTTTCTTTAATCGTCTTGCTTGCACTTTATATTTTTTTACATAGTTATGAGACGATTACCATTTGTATATAGCTTTCTTTGGGTTGACCCCCAAATATTTCGTCTTTTGCTTTATGATCGTTAGACCGATTGAGATGGGTCTTGATGTTTGTGGGTATCATCTCTGGAAACCCTCCACGAGACATAACTCGTGTTCTTGTGTGAAATCAAGAGAGTCAAAGGCTAATTGCATAGCTCAATGCAATCGTGTATACCCACGTTAGTGGTAGATTTGTATGTGGTCATGTCTTTTATGTGATTCATTCTCATGATATTTGTTGATATTCTACGAGCAATTCTTATATGTTTTACTTCTAAGCCGTTGTTTGTTCCAAGTTTGGGGATGGCGCGAGCTTGGCATCAACTTGAAACCTCTTTATACATGGGCCTTGGTAGTATCATCTTTTATCTCCTTCGGTTATGGTAATATCTCTCCACTCTTCTCTTTAGATTGATTTGTCTCTTTATCTTTTGGTGAGTATATGCTTAGAACATTGAGGACAATGTTAGTTTTAAGTTTGGGGATGCGGGATATGACCATAACCAATGCATGACCATGGGTTCAAAGACAAAAGGGTTCAAATTAGCCAAAATTTGAAAATTTTGAACATTTTAAGTTGATTTGCATGTGATTCTAGTGATAATTTTAAGAATTTTGATGCATATGTGTCGAGTTGATGAGTTTTGTGATTGCTAATGGCCTTTGCATGAAAGTCGAGTCTTTTAGTGTTTGTGTTGTGCCATGTGAGTTACATCTTAGTGAAGAAGAAGCATTTTTAAGAGACCTAAAATAGTCATTAGTGGAGACTTAACCCATGTGAGAGCTC
>BEHA01000040.1:229692-258575 GCA_002897215.1 Eschscholzia californica subsp. californica
CATCTATGGCCTTCAATACTCCGGAAGGAATAGAGAAAAGTGAGAGATAGTATGTCGGGAGCGCTTGAAGTACTGACTTGATAAGAGTAACCTTCCCTCCTCGGGATAAGACTGTGCCCTTCCACATTGCGAACTTTCTGTTCACTCTTTCAATGACCGGGTTCCATAGAACTTTTGCTTTGCATCTATGACCTAGTGGTAGACCCAAGTAAGAAGTTGGTAGAGTTCCTATCGGACAGCCGAAGCTATTAAGTAGCTCGTGGTTTCGATTGGCTTCCCCCACTTTCGTGGCCTCATAGATGTATGATTTTTGCATATTTACCTTCAAACCTGAAGCTAACTCGTACCAAAGAAGGATGTCCCTGAGTTTAACCAATTGATCCGATCTCTCATCCATGAAAAACAGGGTGTCATCCGCAAATTGAAGATGGTTAATTCTTCTGCTCGAGGCTGTTACCTGGAAGCCCGTAATCCACTCCTTCCCTTCCGCCAATTGCATACAATGGCTCAAAACTTCACCCACCAGAAGGAAAAGGAAGGGGGATAAAACCAAACCCAAAGATAAAGAAGTCACACATTTCTTCTTTCTATTTAGGCTTTAAGACAGATCAGGAAATTACAAATGATTGAGCTAGAAGAGAGGACTTACTTGAGCTCTAGGTTGGATTCTATTTGCTCTTCGTTTTCGACGATTTTGATTCTTGGACGAACTGAAACAACGAAAAAACACCCAATTTTAGAGATTTTTTTCCTTAGTTTCATAAATAAAAAAAGATTATCTGATAAATGTTCATAGTTAGAGTTTGAAATTTATTTCAAAAATTCATATGCTGTCTTCTTCCTGGTCCATGAATATTTTTCTCTACAATTTCTTTGTGAAAAAAATCTGAATTTACACCATAAGATAGTAAAGATTTTCAGCATGGTTGAAGAGAACGGGATTTAATGGTAATATATTTACTCGATTGGCACCATTGTTGCTAATCAATGCCACTTATGAGTCTTCTCCTCGAAGATTTACTCGTTGAAACCTAAATCAAAGCCCTAAATCACCATTGAAACATAGTGTAACCTAAATAACATAAACCTTAAATAATATCTATATCATGTAAAACTAAATAACATAAAACATATTGAAACCTAGATAACCAAAATAACATAACAGATTGAAACAATAAACAGTAAAGCAAACTATGTGTATCAGTTGAAATTACCCGTATTATAAGCCGCTCTTGAAGCCCTAACTCGTCATAGTTGAAGCCCCAACTTGACATAGTTGAAGCCCTAACTCAAAATAGTTGACGTACTAACTCTCTCTCTCTCTCGAGAGAGAGAGAGAGAGAGAGACCCTCCTCCCTTGTTATATAGATGTCTTTAGGTGTGCACGATCTTAAGTCATGGGAAGCAACCAAGGGCATGACACTGCTTGATTATAGAGAACATAGCTGTGATAACTGCTTGACTCCCGACAATAGCTGCTAAGCTAGCGATCACAACTACGGGCCAATATAGTTAGGAAATGCCGTCAAGTAAATGAAATCAGTCAAAAACTGAAGCTCACATTGTGTAGTAAATGCCGACAATAACAAGATGTGTAGCAAATGAAATCAATCAAAACTGAAGCTCACATGGTTAAAAGGTACAAAAGAGACTGCCGATAAAGCCAAGCTACACAGTGACACAACAATTCGATTAGGATGTCTCGCAAATGCAAACAACAATATGATTAGGTTGTCTCGCAATGGCACATCTTCATTGTGCATCAGTGACAGAAATCATTACATACTCTTATTGAAGAAGCCGTAAAATGTCCAAGATCTGCAAACATACTTCATCACCTAGAACACCCTAGAAGAGTTAGTGGTGAAGTCTGAAAAATCATCCTAACATAACTTCAGTAACTGCAAGATTTCAGAAGAATTCTTTGAAGCATTCACATAGTAACAAAGTGACGTAATCTCTTTGATTTGAGTTGATCTTGCGTACCTGTTATGGAAAGAAGAACTCCTCCAAGAGCGATCCGACCACCTTTATTAACAACTCTCTACTTGAATCTTACTTGGAAACTCCATGAATCTAGTTATGCATAAAGAACCATACAAAAAAGAACTAAACATTGCAATGAAGGTGGAAGCCGCAATAAACCTTAATAGACTTTAGCGAACTATATAGAGATAGAAGTGATATTACCTATTAGACTAAACTATATAACAAATTAGCTAGGCTTTGGGTGCCATGTCATAACTTGGCATTTATAAATCTTGGTCGCTCAATCTGTTTCGATCCAATGGTTTAAGTTATTTGAAATTTCGTTTTTTTGAACCTCCCATATATGTCTTACGTGATTAGCGAGGTAGCTACAAAATGCCCATTATTTCCTCCCAATCCTTGATTCTCTCACCATATAAACTGAACATCTCCCTATTTTAGGATTGCTTTATCTAATATACTCTTTTCTCTTTCATAAACGATTACTTAATTTTTTTTTTTTTTGTTGAAAGCATAAACGATTACTTAATTTGCTCTCTGTTCTCTCTCATATAATCTACAATCCTCTCTATTTCTCGGTGAGACTAGGGTTACTGTTCATGTTGTTAGATTTTTTTTCAAGTTCATTATTTTTTTTTTGGTTTATAGTAACGTTCATTATTTTGTTTTGGTTTACAGCTAAGAATTAACAACTATTCTTATTTCTTGCTCCGAAAACAATGATATTCAAATCTGTAGTCTCTTTTTTCTTGCTCCTAAAATAATTTATCAACAATATTTCGTAACACATGTGTTAATATAATTTTGGATTCAACTTCTCTAATTCTTTCTGTTTTTTGGTTTATAATGGCTATCTTTTCTAATTTGATTAAATTTTTGTCATTAAATTGTTTTTAAGGGCTCCCTTTATTTGATTTTGAAGATGGTATGGTTATCGCGATTTTCTTCAAATCTCTTTATTATTTGTCTAATTGTAAGATAGGGTTGACCGTTCTTCATTATTTTTGTAAACTAATCCTTCTTTGTTTAATGACTAGGTATCTCCCGCGCCCTGCGGGCGCGGTCAATCCCTTCGGGCTTACGCCAGTCGTGGTCGGAAATTTTAGTAGTACAAGCACGGTGGGTTCAAGCTTTCACTCAGGGTGCACGTACTATGTTGTCTACGTAATCGTCGTCTGATGTCACACGAACCAAGCGAAAACCTAGACGTGCTAGCACTTTTTTTGCTTATTTTAATATTATGTGGTGCTAGCACGTCTAGGTTTTCGCTCGGTTCGTGTGACATCAGACGACGATTACGTAGACAACGTAGTACGTGCACCCTGAGTGAAAGCTTGAACCCACCGTGCTTGTACTACTAAAATTTTCGACCACGACTGGCGTAAGCCCGAAGGGATTGACCGCGCCCGCAGGGCGCGGGAGATACCTAGTTCTTAAATATTTACCATAAATATTTTGGACACAAAGTATTTCTTCACTAATCACGGAGATACAAATATTACTCGACACAAAGTATTTCTTCCCTAATCACGGAGATACAAATATAACAGTATTTTGGACACAAAGTATTTCTTCACCAATCACGGAGATACAAATATTACTCGACACAAAGTATTTTTTCAGTAATCACGGAGATACAAATATTAAAGATTTTTTTAGCAAGAATTTATTCGTTACAAATTACATAAAGAAAGCTTTGTAAATTAAGATCTCGATTATTCATCAAAACTGTATAACACAAAATCAAAAAACTGTTAGTAATCCAGCAACATAATTATAATCTATATAGACTTTCAAATATGATGATTGTTACCTAGACATTAAACTGGTTAAAAAGAAATTGTGTATTTTGGGATGAACCTCAAAGAATTTCGAAAGTAAGCCTAAATGCAAAACTATGAAAATTAATGCATTAATTGACAAAAGATTAAGGAATGAAATAATGGTAAGAATTATATTTAAGTAATTATTATTTATTTGCGATACATATTTTCTTAGCAAAGTATTCCTTCACTGATCTGGAGGTACAAATACTACAATTTTTTTAAGCAAGAATTTATTCGTTACACATTACACAAAGAAAGTCAAATTCTTAAATGTTTACGATAAATATTTTGGACACAAAGTATTTCTTCACTAATCTTGGAGATACAAATATTACTCGACACAAAGTACTTCTTCACTAATCACGGAGATACAAATATAACAGTATTTTGGACACAAAGTATTTCTTCACTAATCACGGAGATACAAATATTACTCGACACAATGTATTTCTTCACTAATCACGGAGATAAAAATATTACAGATTTTTTACGCAAGAATTTATTCGTTACAAATTACATAAAGAAAGTTTTGTAAATTAAGATCTCGATTATTCATCAAACCTGTATAACACAAAATCAAAAAACTGTTAGTAATCCAGCAACATAATTATAATCTATATAGACTTTCAAATATGATGGTTGTTATTTTGACATTAAACTGGTTAAAAAGAAATTGCGTATTTTGCGATGAACCTCAAAGAATTTCGAAAGTAAGCCTAAATGCAAAACTATGAAAATTAATGCATTAATTGACAAAAGATTAAGGAATGAAATAATGGTAAGAATTATTTTTAAGTAATTCTTATTTATTTGCGATAAATATTTTCTACGCAAAGTATTCCTTCACTGATCTGGAGGTACAAAGAATTTATTCGTTACACATTACATAAAGAAAGTCAAATTCTTAAATATTTACGATAAATATTTTGGACACAAAGTATTTCTTCACTAATCACGGAGATACAAATGTTACTTGACACAAAGTATTTCTTCACTAATCACGGAAATACAAATATTACAGATTTTTTATGCAAGAATTTATTCGTTACAAATTACATAAAGAAAGCTTTGTAAATTAAGATCTCGATTAGTCATCAAACCTGTATAACACAAAATCAAAAACTGTTAGTAATCCAGCAACATAATTATAATCTATATAGACTTTCAAATATGATGGTTGTTACCTAGACATTAAACTGGTTAAAAAGAAATTGTGTATTTTGGGATGAACCTCAAAGAATTTCGAAAGTAAGCCTAAATGCAAAACTATGAAAATTAGAAAACTACAAATATACTTTTTTATATCCAGTTATCAAATTCTGCCTAAAAACTGATGCACACTCCACCATCCATTTTTCCAACTCCCTCCTTAGGTAATGCATGAGAACTTCATTTAAGTTCAACATTCCTTCATCTCTTTATACCTTGGAAAGTGCTAGCACGTCTAGGTAATGCATGAGAACTTCATTTAAGTTCACATAACATTAAAATAAGCAAAAAAAGTGCTAGCACTTCTAGGTTTTCGCTCGGTTCGTGTGACATCAGACGACGATTACGTAGACAACGTAGTACGTGCACCCTGAGTGAAAGCTTGAACCCATCGTGCTTGTACTACTAAAATTTCTGACCACGACTGGCGTAAGCTTGAAGGGATTGACCGCGCCCGCAGGGCGCAGGAGATACCTAGTTTGGTACAAATAACAAAGTTCAGATTAACATAGTGAGATAGACTGACTATAGAATATCACTATCAAACTAAATCGTTGTCTTTATCTATCACCCACCAAACTAATTAGGTTAAACTTTGAAAACTTGGGGGATTTCAATCAAACTAAATCATGAACCCCTAAAATTCCCCTAATCAAGCTAAATCACTAAGACAGATTAGGGTTTTCAATTTTTGAGACTAACTATAAAAGATCACCATCAAACTAAATCACTGTCTCTCTCCAACCCACTTTAGCTGAACTAAGGGTGTCTGTGAGAGAGAGGAAGAGACAAACATAAGAGTGAGGGAGTGCGTGAGAGAGAAGGAGAGAGAGAGTACGTGAGAAAAAGAGAGATGCGATGAGATGAGAAGCCAAGATGAGAGAGCGGGAAGGTGATTTCTGAAAAGAGGAGAGATCAGAAAATGTGCGTGCTGTTTGAGAGGGGAGAGTAAAAATGGCATCTCTTAAAAGATACTCTTTTTCTTTACCTCTTTAAGTTAAACCGTTGGATGGTTTCTATCCCAATCCTCAACCATCAGATCTTGGGACAATAAATCTCAACCACGTGAGATAAACTCATGAGGATAAATCCTGGCCATTGGAAGGAGAGGGAAAGATACCTTCCTCCCTTATTATACAGATATAGATGGTTGTATATTCTAAAAAAAAAAAAAGTATAGTTACTTTTTTTTTGTTGAACATATAAGTATAGTTACTTAAAATATTTAATCGAGAGCAACAACGTTTTTCAACCATAGATAGATAGATATGGTTTGACATTTTTTATTTGATAAAAATATCGTATTTATCGAAATGGGTCTTTGGATGGTTTTTTTTTTGTTAGTCTATTTTAACTGATGTTATTTTTTAATTTCGATTCAAAGTAATTCAATTTTCACCTTATCCATTTTTTCAATGGCAATTTCATTGATAAACATCTAAGCACTTTTCGATTCAAAGTAATTCAATTTTCACCTTATCCATTTTTTCAATGGCAATTTCATTGATAAACATCTAAGCACTTGCCGACAACTAATTCTCTTGACGCTACGAAGTGAAGAAAGTAATTTTTCTTCATTCTTCCACTATTATCATTGATCGACCACCTCTTCCACCGTCGATTCTCTCTTTTTCTTTCTTTCCTTCTCTCGCTTTGTTGTTGTGCCAAGGGAAACTCCCCTTAGCCAGAAAAGGAAAGTGAGGAGAGAAATGAGATCAGAGGAAGAAAATGAAAGGAGATGAACAAAAAGAAAGTGAGGTAGGTAATGAAAGGAGAAACAGGAAGAAGAAAATTTTCTTTTATCACATCTTACCTGCAGAGCTTTTCAGCAACATATAGTCAGTCGACTGGTAACGATATGTCAGACAAAGTAAAGAAAGATGACAAAGAGTGAATTACTTTGAAATGGATGGTAGAAAGTACAATATAAGAAAATACAACTATTAAAGTTAACTGAAAAATGAAAGAGGAACCCGTATTAGAAGGCAATGATTTTAAAAAGGGTCATGGGTTAAAAGTCCAAAAGTTAAGAAAAATTCGGTCCAACCCTTAAAGATCGATAGGTGGTCCTTTGTCTAAAATGCCCAAAATACCCCCAGTCAACAGATTTTATACATATGATAGTTTGTGTAATACATCTGGTAGCTTGTATAATACATCTGGTAATTTGTATATAACATCTGACAGTTTGTACAATGCATTTTTAAATGTTTAATCCGTTTTAGTCTATGATTTTAAGTTCTTAGCATTTGAAAAATTATGTTACGAATTTGATCTGTATGAGTCTTAGATGTAATGCATTTCTAATTCATCGTTCGTATATTGTATCTGGTAGTTTGTACAATTAATTTTTAAGTGTGTAATTGTATCTGGTATATTGTACAAACTATGTGAATAATGTATTCTGAAAAATGCATTGAGAATCATAAGTAATGTTTGAAAAATCATGATGAGCAATGTAAGGTACAAGTTAGGCAATGTTAGAGTAATTGTTAAATTATAAAATACAAATGAAGTATACGTTGTATGTAATGTGTGATACAACTAATATAATGCGACAATAATGGTTAAAATATCAAAGAAGCTTGAAGAAAATACATTGTATTATCATTCCTTACACATTCTTTAAAATGTACATATTGTAAATTATTAGACAATTAAAAAATACATTTTAAAAAATGTACAAACTATCTGAATAATGTACCACATTATCTGAATACTGTACCATAATTCTGAAAAATGTGTACAGAAATTATATGCATAAAGGGATAAAGTTGGAAGAAGGAAATTTTTTTTCCCTAAAGATGGGATTTACTGCATTGGGATCCGTTTTTGGATTAGATGTGGGTTTATAATTTATTTTTGGGCTTTTGATTCATTTTGGGAGATGAGTGGACTATTTGTATTAATAGGGCCTTGTATTTTGACCTCTCACCCATTTTTTCTTTTAAAAAATTGGTCATCTTAGAGAGACAACTTTGGCGTGTCATCTTTATTTGTCTAAAATGGAGTTTACCTTTTTTATTGGTTGCGGTTTTGGGGAATAAAGAGTAATCTCTAGCGAATAAATTTTCCAGGGAATTCATGTTTTTTTGGTATATTTTTGGAAAAATATTTTATTTTAGTCCAAAAACTCACTTGATCAAACATTGCCCCCTAATCTTCACCCTCTTTATCTCTTTCACCACAACAACTTCCACCACCTGCATTCCAACCACCACTAGCCGACCACCATTGCCACCTCTTCTTTTTCCTCTCTTCTCCTATCTAACTCACTATCACCTTCTCTCTCTCTTTCTCTCGCAGTCTTTATCTATATTTCTCGCAGTCTCTCTCTTTCTCTCGCTCGATCTGTATAGATCTCTCTAAGAAAATCGCAGAGTTCATGGCCACGGCCACGAAACGTTTTTTATCCACAAAATGGTAATGGCCACGAAATGTGTTTGTGACCAACAAATGTTTCATGGCCATGAAATGAGAGATCGATTGAGAAACAATGAGAGATCGAGAGCCATAAATAGTCAGGGTAATAGAGAGATAATAAGAGATAGACAATGAGGAATCGAGAGAAAGACTAAGAGAAGAAGAGGGAAAGAATAAGAGAACAAGAGATAGATGGTGCAAGACAGTGGGAGAGAGAGAGAGCAATATGAGAGAACGATAAAGAGAGAGAAATAAGAGAGAGAAAAAGAGAGAGAGAGAGAGAGAGATAGGGAGTAAGAAGATGAAGATTATAGGGCAATGTTTGATCAAGTCAATTTTCGGACTAAAAAAAAAACACGTCTTTGAGTCATATTTATTGACAATACTCTTTATTCCCCGGAGAACTTTTTTATTCCCGAAAGTCGTGGACTTATTTATTTTTGTTAAACTTATTTCACTTTTATCCCAATTATGAGCCAGACGAATGTCAAATAGACAAAAGAAAATTGGGTTAACAAAGGTCTCTAACGTGAAGAAACTGAGTTCTATTTATTAATTTCCTTTTACTTAAACTACATAAATTATACGTCAACTTTGTATATATTTTAATTAGTATTATCTATTCAAATGTGTAGACATGAAACAGCACCGCGATGCACCAATTTAAGTAGTATATAAAGATTTATCTAAAATAAATAAAGGTCCCGGCTAAAAAATATATATTTTTAACCGTAATAAAATCGATTGGAATGAATAAAGAACAAGAGAGACAAAAAACTAAAGAGAGCGTGAGAGTTACGTTTGAGCGAGAGAGAGAGGGAGTTGCTCTGGTCGTGGTTGAAACCCTAGGTTTTTTATTTTTTTAGTTGGGATATTATGTGAAGAATGATTTTAATATTAGTCATTCTAATATTTATTAAGGATAATTTTGTCTATAAATATTAAAACAAATCATTTCCACAAATGGGATCGCAAATCCAACCCTACCTGGGTTTGCTATTACCCATTTAAGGGGGAATCCCATTTCTTGAAGAAAAGGATTTTCCTTACATTCTCGCGAGCCGAACAATAATCAGGATTGCGATTCCCAAAAATCACATTTCATTCTCACGTGATTCCCACACGCCAAACACGACCCTAATGTATTTTGATATATGATATAATTACTTACAAAATTAAAATAGATATGAATTTTTTTGTAACACCGTTAACCAGTCATCACCTCTCTCTCTTCCATCTCATCACCTCTCTCTGCCACCTCACTATTTGACAAAACCTAGATGAGATGGGGAGAGAGAGAGGTGATGACTGGTTAACGGTGTTATAAAGTATGTGACGTCTCAAAAAGCTTAAAGCATGTATGTGACGTATATTCCATAAAGCCAAGGGATCTTCCACATACAAATACTCTGACTTCAGGTCATCATGTATGTGACGTCTCAAAAAGCTTAAAGCATGAGCCCGTAACATTTCATCTGCATTATTCCCTTCTTCAATAGTGTTTAGGAGATTTTTGTATTTTAGATTCAGTCTAGTTTCGACTGCCCACTCCATGTAATTCTTACCTGTTATATCTAGAGCTGCAAATTCAAGTCTAGCAAGGTTAGACATTATGAAATATAAATGAAAATATTATACCTTTCACCAGACGGAGTAGCGGCTTAATTTGTTCGATGTTTCACCGATGTTGACTTCAGCAACGGAGCAGAGTAACGACTTCTTTCAGCTGGCTAGAGACTCGTGCTGATAACGTGTCGTAAATTGTCGGTCTATTTGCTTCAATGTGTATCGATATTTGCATGCAACTTAATATAATTAAGAGAAGGGGAAGAGATATAGGTAATGAGCTATACTAAAATAAAAGAGATAACTTGGACCAACTTTATTAGATGAATTCTTTCCAAACCTTTTCCATCTCTTACCAACTTATCTCTTACAAACTCTTACCAACAATACACAAAGTACATCTATTTATAGGGTGGGAGAAGTAATAGGAAGTTGACACATACCCTATGTGTTGTCACTTGCATGGTGTGTTGTCACCACCAAGATGACACTTTGCATATGGAGTTGTAGAATGGTGACACATAACCTCATGTGTTGTCACTTGCATGATGTGGTGTCACTTAACCACAAACACTTGTCATATGGAGCTACCATAAGGTGACACCTCTCATATGGAGCTACCATAAGGTGACACCACATCAAGGTAGTATTGTAGAAATGGTGGGTGGCTATAGATATAAGTTGGATAAGAAAAAGGTATTTAAAGGCACCCAAGTCCCCTTGCATAGCCAATGATTATATGGGCAGCCACATACCATATAACACTCCCCCTTGGATGACCATCACTTGGAATAATTGTCTCATTAAAAACCTTGTCAGAAAAACCTAGTGGGACAAAATCTGATGAAGGAAAAGAGTACAAATAATAGATTCCGAGTGACGCTGGATACGCTAAATACTGCCTCGTTAAAACCTTGCCAGAAAAACCCATTGGGACAAAAACTGGACAAAGGAAAAAAAGTACAGAGCGTAGATGGCGATACATGAACCTGCACATGATAATAGACTCCCCCTGATGAATATCATATCTTGGAACGACGTAGTCTTACATCATCAGGTTATTCAAGCGTCTCATTCCGAGGCCTTCTACTAATTTTCTGAACGTTGTAGTTGGCAGAGACTTGGTGAACAAGTCAGCATAACTCATGCTCTTCAAGAGCTTCTGCCTCTTCTGGGGCTTTACCTACTTCTAGGGGTGCATTTGTCGTTTCTTCTGAAACATTACTTGCTTGTGGTTGGTTTTTCCTCTTTCGGGGAACTATATCTTTAGAACCGATTGGTCGTCCACGTTTCAGACGTGTTTTGAACGATTCATTTGCTGCAATATTTTTATCGTGTCCTTCAGGGACATCTCTCCTTGCTGGAACATTCGCAGCAGGTATATGTGATTTTGTCACTCTCGCTGCGTCATTAAATGCGTCAGGCATTTTATTAGCAATCTCTTGTAGATGTATTATCCTTTGTACTTCAACTTCAGATTGATTAGTACGAGGATCAAAATGAGACAAATTTTGTGTAACCCAAGAAAGTTCCCTTTTGGTAACATTTGCTTCAGGCAAATTTACTCCCCCTAATGGCTGGAAAACTGTCTCATCAAAGTGACAATCGACGAAGCGTGCAGTGAAAGTCTCACCCGTCAGGGGTTCGAGATATCGAATAATAGATGGTATATTAAAACCAATATATATATTCCCAGTCGGCGTTGAGGTCCAAACTTTGTGCGTTGTGGGGCTGTAATAGGAACATATACAACACATCCAAAAATACGCAAATGAGATATGTTTGGCTGCTGGCCTTGAACATATTGCAAAGGTGAGAATTGATTATTTGAAGTAGGACGTAACCTTATCAAAGTTGCAGCATGAAGGACTGCAGGTCCCCATGCAGTAACCGGTAATTTAGTCCTCATCAACATTGGTCTCGCAATCAGTTGGATATGCTTAATAAATGATTCAGCTAGACCATTCTGAGTATGAACATGAGCTATAGGATGTTCAACATTAATTCCAACTGAGAGACAATAGGAATCAAAAGAACTCGATGTAAATTCTCCTGCTCCATCTAGGCGAATCGACTTTATCGGATAATCAGGAAAGTGAGCTCGTAAACGAATTATCTGAGCTAATAACTTTGCAAACGCCTGATTCCGCGTCGAGAGCAGATTTACATGAGACCATCTAGTTGATGCATCTATTAATACCATAAAATATTTAAATGGTCCACACTGCGGGTGTATAGGGCCACATATATCACCTTGTATCCTTTTTAAAAATTTGGGAGATTCGATATGTACTTTCGTCAGGGATGGGCGAGTAATAAACTTCCCCAGTGATCAACCAGTGCAAGTAAAATCCCTATCTATCAGAAACTTCTGGTTTTGAAGAGGGTGTCCTTGAGAGTTTTGTATTATTCTACTCATAATGGTAGATCCTGGGTGTCCTAGTCGATCATGCCAAATTTTATAAGTATTTGGATCGTGCAACTTCGGGTTGACAACGACATATGATTTAACTGTTTTAATCTCTGTAAGATATAACCCTGAAGAAAGAGCTTCAAGTCTTTCCAAAACACGCTTCTGGCATGATATACTCGAGGTGATATATAAATATTCTTTATCATTCTCAGACCCAGTCTCGACGTGATACTCATTCAGACGAATGTCTTTGAAACTCAATAGATTCTTCAGGTTCTAGTCGAGTACAAAGCATCCTCAATAATTATTTTCGTACCACGGGGCAATATTATAGTAGCTCTTCCGGAGCCTTCTATAATGTTTGATGAGCCAGCGATAGTAATCGCATTTGCTTCACATAATTTTAAGGTCGAGAAATATTTTGTATTTCGAAGTATCGAATTTGTGGTCCCACTGTCTGCTAGACAACTATCTTCATCACCTTTAGATATGTTTCTTCTGGAATCCATACCTTTCATAATATAATATAAGATTCAAACCACAACTATTTATAACATAAACAAAACTATTACAGATACATATAATATACTATCTAATATCTAACAGACAAAAGTTATTATAATATAGCATTATAATAGATAGAAAAGTTAATACACTAAATATTAAACATATCATCAGTTTGATTTTCTCCTTCAGGAAGATAATCTCCAACACACAATGGTGGATCAAGTTCCATGTGGTTCATCTCTGGTGCAGCTTTATATTTCAGAGATGCTTGGTATAGGTCCACCAAATGTCTCGCCGTACGACAGGTACGGGACCAATGACCTTCCATACCACAACGGTAACAAGCTTCTTCACGAGCTTTGGGAGGGGTATTTACCCTTTATTTTATCAGGCTTTCTCGCTGCGTAATTCTTTGAATTTTCTCCCTTTTCCCACTTCCGGTGGTAAGGGGTTTGCCTGTTTCTCTCCCATTTGTTCGTGCGGGATCCACGTTGGTGGTTTCTTCCGGAACCACGTTTCCCTTTGTAATTTTGTTTCCTACCATGATCATTTGACAATATCGCATGTGCTTCAGGCACAGGTGCAGACCCTGTGGGTCGAGATTCATGGTTATGCAATAACAACTGGTTATTCTGTTCATTGACCAAAAGACAAGTCAGTAACTGGGAGAATTTAGAGAAACGTCGCTCTTGGTATTGTGACTGCAGGACAATATCTGAGGCATGGAACGTACTCAAAATTTTATCTATCATCTGTTCATCAGTGATAATATCTCCTCTCACTTTTAGTCTGGAAACAATTTTACAAAGGCTGGAATTATAAGCAGAAATGGAAGAAAAATCTTGTAGTCGAAGATTTATAAAATCATTTCGAGCTTTTGGAAGGATGACCATCTTCAGGTGATCATATCTATCTTTTAATATATTCCATAAAGCCAAGGGATCTTCCACATACAAATACTCTGACTTCAGGTCATCATGTATGTGACGTCTCAAAAAGCTTAAAGCATGAGCCCGTAACATTTCATCTGCATTATTCCCTTCTTCAATAGTGTTCAGGAGATTTTTGTATTTTAGATTCAGTCTAGTTTCGACTGCCCACTCCATGTAATTCTTACCTGTTATATCAAGAGCTGCAAATTCAAGTCAAGCAAGGTTAGACATTATGAAATATAAATGAAAATATTATACCTTTCACCAGACGGAGTAGCGGCTTAGTTTGTTCGATGTTCACCGATGTTGACTTCGACAACGGAGCAGAGTAACGACTTCTTTCAGCTGGCTAGAGACTCGTGCTGATAACGTGTCGTAAATTGTCGGTCTATTTGCTTCAATGTGTATCGATATTTGCATGCAACTTAATATAATTAAGAGAATGGGAAGAGATATAGGTAATGAGCTATACTAAAATAAAAGAGATAAACTTGGACCAATCTTTATTAGATGAATTCTTTCCAAACCTTTTCCATCTCTTACCAACTTATCTCTTACAAACTCTTACCAACAATACACAAAGTACATCTATTTATAGGGTGGGAGAAGTAATAGGAAGTTGACACATACCCTATGTGTTGTCACTTGCATGGTGTGTTGTCACCACCAAGATGACACTTTGCATATGGAGTTGTAGAATGGTGACACATAACCTCATGTGTTGTCACTTGCATGATGTGGTGTCACTTAACCACAAACACTTGTCATATGGAGCTACCATAAGGTGACACCTCTCATATGGAGCTACCATAAGGTGACACCACATCAAGGTAGTATTGTAGAAATGGTGGGTGGCTATAGATATAAGTTGGATAAGAAAAAGGTATTTAAAGGCACCCAAGTCCCCTTGCATAGCCAATGATTATATGGGCAGCCACATACCATATAACAAAGAAAACTATAAAGGTACATAATCTATCATCCAAACGCACCTCCAGAATCAGTCAACTACAATTTTTAGGGTTTATCTCATTTGCTTAACTAAAGCCCAATAAGGTGAACTGAAAGGTAAAAGGTCGAGAGAGTTTTTTTAGGAAAGAGAAACTCCAAGGTGACGTCAGCACCTTTAGAGTTCTGCCCCTTTCCTTTCTACTCTAACCCTAAAATCTTCCCCATTTCCAACTCAAATCTCCATTGCCACCCTTTGTTCGTTTAGTATCTAAAATAATTTCTTGATTCACACCAACCAACCCCAAAGATCTACCCTAACTACCCCATTTCTTGGTAACCACTAACCAGTTAAACAATCTCAGCTATCAGTCCATTAAAACCGATTACTTGCTTTCTCTTTGAATCCATAATCATCAATCTTAGCAAGAATCCTTGCAGCCCGGATTGACTGATTGATTCACAAACCTTGAAGATTGACTGGTTTTTTGAGACATGCAATCACAACACTTCACACCATCAATAAAACAAGTCTGCTCCATCATTCTCAGAAAGTAGCAGAGTAAAAGTAAGGGCAACTGATCGAGATAGATCTCAAAGAGGAACATCGATATCAGGGAAGATTATCTACTCTCTAATCATCAATTTTATTTCCTGTTCTTACTTTTCCTAATCTATTATTTGCTCATACTAGTGAGAAGTATCTACAGTTTTGGTATTTCTCTTAATTTCTCTCTACATCTCTTGGATCATCACGTTAGATTTTAGTTTCTTTTGAGATACTATTACCTTTCCTTTATATTGTGTATTTGGGCTTTAGCAAAGTTATCTACATCTAGAGAGGCACGAAAGTAAACAATTGATTTTACCTAGGCTTTATCTTTTCTGTTGCATGATTAGAGCCGACTAGCCAATATGATATAACCTAGGTTTCATCTAGTTTCATCTTTAGTTTCCACAGTTTTATAGATCTTATTGTTTGCTTTCCATGTTCATCTTTTATGATAGAGGTCTCATTATGTTTAAGCTTTATCTCGTTCTGGTCTCTTGACTATTAACTTGCTTTCGTGCGTGCTCTTAGTCGGCTCCCGATTTTGGGTCATGGACTACAACACCCAACCTCCCAATGACATCTCCATTCTATCTTGGAATGTGAGAGGTTGTGGAAACTTTCTTAATCGCAAGCATCTGTGGACCATTATCAAAGAGCATAATCCGGACATCATCTTCCTTTCAGAGACCAAATGTATGAATACCAACATAGGTAAACTCCTCAATCTACACTTAGACTATAAACAATACACTGTCGAGCCCATTAACAAAGCTGGTGGGCTCGCTATCTTTTGGAACCAGGCCCAAACCATTGACATTATCCATGCAGACCACAACATCATCCACTTTAAAGGCACCCAGACTAATAATGGTAACAATTTCATCATTACATGTTTTTACGGCAGCCCTTACAGTACCAATCGTATGAAACCTTGGGACCAGATTCATAATCTTGCCCCTGACTGTAACACCCCGTGGCTGCTTATTGGGGACCTCAATACAATTCTTCACCAGGCTGACAAGTTGGGAGGCAAAGAAGCCCTCCCAGCCCATGCGATGAAAATAAAAATCACTATTAATAATTTAGGTCTTCATGACATAGGTTTTAGTGGCCCTCCCTTTACCTGGTCCAACAAACAATACTCGGGTAACCTGATTCAAGAGAGACTGGATCGGGCTTTGACCAACCACCAGTGGCTTAACGATTTCCCTGCCTCCTCCCTCACTCATCTTCCAGGTATTGGCTCTGACCATGTTCCGATCCTGCTCACTACTAAAATCAGTCCCAATCTTGGTAGAAAACCTTTCAAATTCATTAGAACCTGGATGTCTCACCCTGACTGTAGTCAATTTATCAGCAACAACTGGCCTAACATCCCCAATTACATCCAAACCAAGCTCAATTCTCTGGCCATCAAACTCTCTAAGTGGAACAAGACAGTCTTTGGGCACCTTGACACTAAGATCAAGCAGCTCACGCTGACCATCCAAAATGTGAGTGACAAAGATACTTACCATAATCTTTATAATCAGCTTGAGGAGGCGTACAACCAGAAAGAAAGCCTCTGGAAAGAGAAATCTCGAATCGCTAATATTCAGCTAGGTGACAGGAACACTAAATATTTTCATTCCAAAGCCATCAATAGAAATAGGAAAAATCAAATCTCTTCTTCAAGAGAGATGATGGATCCTGGTCTATTGAAGCGAAGGAAATCGCTAACATCTTCTCTTCTAATCTCAGGAGTATCTCTTCCTCTACAGGCACTCAAATCTCGGAAGAGTTACTCCATCTGTTTCCTATTCAGATTAACGATGCTCAGAACTTCAATCTTTCGGTCACTCCCCTTGAGGATGAAATTAAGAATGTTGTCTTCTCTCTTAAGCCGGAGGCCGCCCCTGGCCCAGATGGCTACCCACCTTTCTTCTACCATTCCAACTGGGATACGGTCAAAACCGACGTCATAGAGATGGTCACGAACTTCTTTCGTACCACCCACCTTCCCCCTCTCTCTAACCACACACACATCTGTCTCATTCCCAAAACCAAATCCCCTCAAACCACAGCAGACTACAGACCTATCAGCCTACTGAACACCACCTACAAAATCATAACCAAAATCCTAGCCAACCGTCTCAAAAGGACTCTTCCTGACATTATCTCTCCCTTTCAAGCCGCTTACGTGCCTGGTAGACAGATTACGGATAATATCATTATCAGTCAGGAAATTACTCACTCCTTCAAATCTATTCGTGGATCCAAGAGCTACTTTGGCCTTAAGCTTGATATGTCGAAAGCTTTCGACAGGATTGAATGGTCCTTTCTTGAAAGTATCATGTCGAATCTGGGTTTCTCGAGACATTGGACTCAGATGATTCAAGCTTGCATCACCACTTCGTCCATGGCAGCTCTCATTAATGGTCGTCCAGGTCCTACTTTCAATGTTACAAGGGGAATCCGTCAAGGAGACCCCTTGTCCCCCTTCCTCTTCACTATTGCCATGGAAGGCCTCAGCAGACTCCTCGAATCCTCAGAGCAACCGAATCAATTTGTTGGTTTCCCTATTCCCAACTCTAATATTAATATCAAGCACCTCCTCTTTGCGGATGATTGCATTGTCTTTGGTCGTAATACTCTTGACAACATCAGTCACCTTAAAAAGATTCTCACAACGTTCAGTGAGGCTTCCGGCCAGATGATCAATTACACCAAATCTACTATTTTCTTCTCCAATAACACCCATCCTAAGTTCAAAAGAATGATTACCCGAGACCTGAAAGTTCATCAAGCCTCCTCTCTGGATAAATACCTTGGTACTCACTTATTTATTGGTGCTAATAAAAACCAAGCCTTCTCTTCCCTTCTTGACCAAATTCAGAATAAATTATCCAAATGGCACACCAATCTCCTCTCTCAAGCTGGCCGCTCAGTAGTATTATCTACTATTGCAGCAGCCGTTCCCCGATACCAAATGCAATGCTTTGCTATTCCTAAAGGCATAAGTAATCGCATTGAGGCCATTCAACGGGCCTTCTGGTGGGGAAAATCCAAATCCATTCACACTATTAACTGGTCTTCTATTTGTCTGCCCCGTAAATTGGGAGGTTTAGGGTTCAGACTTCCCGCTCTCGATAATCAAGCTTTTCTCAGTAAACTCATCTGGCGTATTCTCAAAAACCCAGACTCTCCTTGGGCTAAAATTCTGAAAGCCAAATATTTCCCCAAGGAGTCTAAACCCAGATCAGCTAAAACCAATCACTCCTGGTTCTGGAAATCCATAGTCAAACACTTCGATAAAGTGACGAGTCTTATATTTTGGGATGTGAACAAAGGAACGGACATTAATATTTGGCACGATTACTGGATACCGAACCACCCCCCACCCATTGCCAATACCAATAATAGTCAGTTAACTACAGTGGCACAACTCGTTAGTAATAACGAGTGGAATATGAATATTTTATCAAATTGTTTTAACAGAGAAATATGCAATGCAATTCTTAGCATTAACCTGCAGGCTACTAAGGAAGACACAATACGATGGACGCTTACCAAATCAGGTAACTTTACTATCAGCTCTATGTACTATCACCTGAGATATGTATGAAACGAAAGAATGGAAATTCATATGGAACCTAACTACCATACCGAGAATCAAACTATTTATATGGAAGTGTTGTACGAATAGTCTACCAGTTCGAGATAGAATAGGTAAATATATTGGTAACTCATACACATGTGTACACTGTGATAATACAGAAACGATAACTCATGCTTTATTACACTGTAATTACACTCGTCCTATCTGGTTTCATTTTAACATTATGACAGATAACATTACCAGTCTACAGGAATGGATACTCCTCTGGAAAGATTTAGACGAGAATATTACTAGCCTTTATGCTAGGATCCTATGGTTCATATGGAAAGCGAGATGCGATAAATGTTTTACTTCACAGGATCAAACACCTATGCAAATTATTAACCGTATCATAGGAGATGCAACTACCTCGAAGCCCAAAAACATAATCAAAATCACAACAAGTCAGATACCATGGAAACCGCCAGTAACCCCGTTCATCAAAATTAATGTTGATGCCTCCTTCACCTCTCTAACAGAACCAGCAGGAATTGGATGTATTATGCACGATGACCAGGCAGAATTCGTTGCAGCGTTAGCGGACACGATCAGAGGGCAGAATGCAGAAGAATGCGAATGTTGTGCAATTATTGGCGCAATGAATTGGGCGAAAGATCTCAAGATTCAATACCTTCACATTGAGAGTGACAACCAAAACTTGATTCGTCATCTCCTTCACAAGCAAACTTCGATCCAATGGCAGTCTGAGAAAAACATGGACACCATCGACAACCTCAAAATCAACTTCGACAGCATCATGTTCTCCTACACCCCGAGGCTGAGCAACAACCAGGCGGACAAATTAGCAAAATGGGGAAGGCAAAACCAACAAAGGCGTACCTGGCACTCCGTTGAAGACCTCGCCAACTCTTTTAGCTTGTAGTTCTTTTCTGTTTTTTTGTTTCCTTCAACAAAGAAAAAAAAGTAAAATAAATGTAGCATTTTCCAATGATCTTAAGGGTTTTTATTTGACCCTCATGATCCCAGACGTGTTTGGGACAATTCAAGAAAAAAATTCATTATTAAGACCTAATAGTTGATTGGACATTGATTGGTAGATTATCTACCAATAAATTCATTATACTTCCTCACGATCCGTTTTCGAACCCGATTTGCTCACTTCAGAATCGGGTCACGCTTAGAACCGGTTCTGGTGCTATAGTTTCTGATAAATTCATATAAAAAGAAAAGAGAGAATGATATTCTCTGTTGCTTCTTCTTCTTCAACAAAGATTATAAAATTATAAACAAGAATTCTCTATTTTGGATCTCATCTGTACTTGTTTAATCACTAACTCTTCATTTCTTTAGTAATGGCGGTTACTTCATGCCAAGAGGTGAACTCTCTCTCTCTCTCTCTATACTCTCAACTAGTTCTTTCTCTTTCTTCATTTGCTTCTTTTAGAGAAATTTACTTGGTTGTTCTTTTAGTACAAAGATTTCAGCATTTCACTGAGAAAAGTTCTTTTCTTGTTTTTTTGGAGTAAGAAACTGATTTTGATTGGAAAAAAAAGTGTAAAATAGTAGAGAAATCTACTTGGTTGTTCTAAAACTGAAATTGAGATTGAGATGAATACTACAATGTGATTTCTCATAGTTAAGAATTTAGATACAGATCCATTTTGTGCATGTTTAAAATGTAAATTTCCCATTTTTGAATTGTAGATTGTGACATTCTGTTACTTACAAATGACTTTTAGGTTTTTTTGTCAATTGGTGATTGCAGGAGAAAATATACTTTGAGGAAGTTGTGAATAAATATGAGAGTCAAGATCTTGATTCATCTTGCTTGCAGATAGTTAATTCAGATTCTAATGCTCTTAATCAAAGCTATTGTTTAGGTGATTATATATTTGAACTGAATTCTTCTAAAAAAAATTATCTTAGATATTAATTGATTTCTTATCACATTGTGTTTCATTCCAGATGTGTTACCTATTGTTCTTGAGAGTTCTTCGTTCCCAATGATGATCAAATACCCGTATCATAATTCACACGTAAGTTCCTTATTCGGCCATGGGGGTGTAAAGAATGTCCTTACCTAGTTTCTACTTTAATATGATGTTACTACTTTAGACTTCAGAGTCTTGTGTAGCTGACCATGTTGGTTAGTTGAGAAACGTTGAGAAACAATAATGAATGATCATTAGTAAGGATGTTTTAACCTTGTTTCAGACTCAGTTGCCACTCGGCACAACATGAACACATCTTTTGGAACATTTTTAATGGTTATCCACGTCATTCAGTTTTTCGTATAATTTGTAGTTTCTTCTTGATGTTTCTTCCATTCATTTCATAGTCATCCAGGTAATGTAAGAGATGCGATGTACACTGTTATTCGGTTGCTTCAAAATTTCGGTGCCTTGGAGGCGTTTCTAGTAACTGATGGTTTCCCCTTCTTGGCACTGGCTCCCCAGCAGAAGATTGAATCCATTGTCTTTAACAATTTTTCTTTTCCGTATTTTGCGCCTCGAGGCATGAGGCACCGCCTCGCCTCGTGGGAGCAGACCGCCTCAAGGCGTAAAACCGTATTTTAAAACCTTGGTGGTACATGCTACCTACTTTAACAAACTGTTCAGACCAAAACAGACCATTCAAAACAAACCCAAATGTTTTGGATCGTAAGATTTGAATCTCAAATCCTATGATTTTAACAACATTGCATGTATGATTTGGTCTATATGGAGTAATGCAACTTCTAAACCCAGTTTGAGTTTCATTACCATTTTTCCTTCCTTTTGAGAATATGTTGTTTATTGGCAAATAATGAGATACATTTAAATAAGACATCACACATTATAGTTTTAGAATGTGTTATCCTATGCCTGATGCCATAAGAATCCTCACGTAAGACATGTATGTCACTTAAATGGGATCTTTTGGTCCAAGAGTTCCATTTTTCCGTATTTCAATTGAAAGAGAATCACTTAAGAGTATATTAAGGGTTTTGTTGTTTTCCTTGGTTCCAGGCCTCAAGCGTTTACTTCTCTGTGGTATCTGATGAAGGAAACACCAATCCAGACAATTCAAGACAATTACCCTTCTTGAGCCTCTTACAAGCTCCCCAACCAACAGAAAAGCCCATGAGCTTAGTTACACTTCAGGATAGCAAGAACAGCAGTACCTCGCAATATTCTACGTGCAGCATGAATATAGATATTGAGAAAGAAACTTTTGAAACACATAAGACTGATGAGGGGACACTTGGGAGCTTGACGAAATCTGAGGATGCATTAACCGTATGACTCCCTTCACCTATATTAAAATATGTCAGTGAAATTATTTAATACTCTTCTTAATAGAAGATAATGTACCATTCACTAACACATGACTAGCCAACTGAAAAGTTTGACAGAGGAGTTCCTCGGCAGAAAACTTTGCTCATTAATTATTTTTCTTTCAATATGTATTTATGTACATGAATATAATACTACAGCCATTCCAGTGTTCCATATTAAAGAAAATGAAGAGAGAAACAAAGAAAAACAAGTATTCGGGGGGAGTGGGGGCTCAGAGGAGTTTCCAGAACCCAGTTCAGGCTACACCTAGGGTTGAGCCAAACTATTTAGCGACAAACATCCTTTTAGTTGTTATCTTTTTTCGATTTACACTTCAGAGACCAACTATTCTAATACTTGATACACTTATCACTTTTAGGCAGCTTTCTGCTGGAGGATTAGCAGACAAATTGGTGGTAAAATATCGCAACTCCTCAGGAACCACATCCTGGAACTACTTAGGTGCACCTCTAGAGGTATGGGCATTTCCAACACAACTATTCTTTGTGACTACTATTTTCTGTTAAGTTAGTCTCCCGATTCCTTGTTTGTTGTGATTATATGTGCAGGAAAAGTGTTCCGTAGTGTATTTATATTTTCTTTCTCTTAGTAGTGCACAATATGTGTATTCCCATATAGTATACGCTTTTATTTGCTCCGATTAACATCATGAGGTGATCGTTTACAAATGGACATCAGGCTTGACAGACATTCTATTGTTCTGAATATTTGGTAGGCAATTCAACAACTGAGAAGACACCTGAGACACTTAATAACAGATTGGGGAAATTTAAACGTTCCGCCACGTTCAATTCAAGAAAAGTAGCCTGCCTCTTCTCAATATTGTAAGTAATGGACTTAATAGTATTACTAGTAAATTAATAATGTTTCCGTTTTTGCTTAATACGACAATTTTTACCGTTGTACTCTTTCAAAGCTATAAGGCAAAACTTCGTCTAGGCTCTCACCTATATTTAACATATGAACTAAAATAAGTTTTTAGCTCCAAGATATATCACATCACAATTCGTTTTTCATATTGGTTGTCAGAGCTTATTCCTCTTGATTTCAATACAAAATATAAAATAGCATACCATACATAGTCCTGAAGTTCCCAAGTCTCCATTTTTTTCTCGGAAACAGAAAGATTCGAAGCCTGATCTTCTAAATGGAGAGACATACATGTTACAGTAGACCAAGGCTCCATTATTTGGAAGCTGGAATTTGATCACGTAGGGAACTTCAAACGCGTGATGTATTGAGGTCTATTTAGACCTATAATATGGCCAATTCCAGGGAGCTTACTAGCTCCTTCCTGTAGGACATGGGGACCAAAAATTAGTTCTAATGTTTCCTGCCCGAATTGTATTCCAACCCATTATTCTGCTTCCCGTAGTAGTCGAAGAAAGAGATTTAATCTTGTCTCGTACTTCTTTGCATCAGAATCTACACCAAAATTGCTTAACATTCTGCAAATTTAAAAACACCTGCTTACCAACAGATCAGTAGATGAATTTTCGTTTATGTTTCTGCGTTTCCAGGTCCAGCATTGGAACAATTGTGCTGATATATTTGACACTTCGCGTCAAACAGATGAATGATGCGCTAGTTTATATGCAGTGAGCGAGTTTCTATTGTTTCTTCACCGATTTTAGCATTTGTGTTGCTTTCTTGCTTCGATGTTATAGTTTGATTATCGATAAGTTATTTCCTTCCTTGTTGTACATAAGCTATGTCTATTTAGAGTTTTGTAATCCCTTAACTACTCTTTGAACTTGTCATGGAGTTTTGATTTGTTCGAGTAGTTTGCCTTACTAGATGGCTTTGTAACATTGATCATGAATAAAAATGGGATGTTTTTGTATCTGTATTCTGAGAGGAAACTGGTTATCTGTTTGAACTATGGATTTTCCATGAATTATTAGGGATTTCCTTACTTGGTATATAGACCAGTGGGATTTTACAACCAAAAGAAAAAGTAAATATTCTTCTAGTTTCAATTCCTTGGTCCAAAAAAAAGAAAGGGTTATTTCTTTATAGGCCCCCTACTTTGTGACCAGCCTCCCGTGTAGCCCCCTACTTTATGAATAATACCGAGAAGGCCCCCTTTTTTTTTTTCTGTTACCCTTAAGTGTCCGTTACTCTCTCTCCTCCATCTCATTTCCTCTCTCTGCCACGTCAACTCTCTTGCAACATCATCATCTTCTCCGATAGAGTCGCCGGCCGGCGAAACTTTTACCAAGTGGAATTGGAGTACAAATTGGCTTTCTACAATTTTACCTAGAAGACCAGCTTTCTGAAGCAACTTTAGTATATACTTATTTTGCATTAACCACTGAAAGATGAAAAAGGTTGAACCTCAATTCCCAAATAATAGTGAATAAGGCCAGATCCTTCATGCAGATTCCAAATGCAATTGAGTGATTAAAGCAACAAGAAGAGTGTCAGAAGAACCAGTAAAGGATCATATGATCCACATAGAGAAACATCATTGTAGCTTCACCAACAGTATAGACACACATTAAGTAATTTGGTAAACTATTCTGAAACCCATGATCCAATAAAAATCCAAGAAATCTATTGAACCACGCTCTTCGAGATTGACCTGACCATGTTGCCAACTAGCTCCTCAATTAACTCAATGATGTGACACTAAAATGTCACATTTGAGGCGCCTAACTTAGACTAATTAGTCCTTTTCGAGTGTTATGAATAATATTTTATGTGTTTTTCTTGTCTAGGTACCATATTTGGAGCTAAACATGGAATTCGGAATAAAGGGGGCGAATTATCACTATCAATTCATGTGCCCAAAATGAGAGAAAAAGACTTCAAGCAAGCCATATGAGAAGAGGAGTCAAAGACGAGCCAAACGGTGAAAACGGAAGTCAATTCCGAGTTCGGACGGGGAAGTTGTGAAAGAAAGAAGTCGAGGTTCGGTCTTAAAGCAAGCATTCTATGAAGGCACCCTCCTTTGGTTATAATTCTAGAAGGCACCCTCTTGACTTCCAAGTGAAGATTAAAACCCAAACCCAAAGAAGATGAAAGAAGGAAGAGATTTTGGAGGCACCCAATGGACTCAAGTTTGAGTCAAAGTCAAGGTTGACTAAGTCTAGGGTTTGAGTCAAATACACTATTCATCTTCTTCCTTCTTCATTCAATCAATCAACAAGATACCAAGTAAGAGAGAGAAGAAGGGGAGGCAAGAGGCTAGGCTTTTGAAGCTTCTCCATCACTAAAGTTCAAGGTTCAAGAGCTTGAGAGAGAGAAAAAGAGAGGAAAGAGAAGGAGGAGTGCCGGCCAAAGCTAGGCCGGCCAAGCTCAAGGCCGGCCTAGCCTTGGCCAGCAGCAGCTCGGGCTGCACGGCAGCAGCTCGAGCTGCTCGGGAGATGCTGCAAAAGAGCACGGGACGGCAGGAGCAGCTCGGGCTGCTCGGGAAGCAACCGATGTGCACGGGCAGAACAGCAGCAACGCGGGTTGATGGCAGTAGCTCGGACATGGACGGCAGCAGCTTGGCGCATGTGCACGGGATGCTCGGACAGTACACGGGATGGCTGCATATGCTCGGATTTGAGCTATTTGGCCGGATTTCTTGATTTTTGGCCGGAACCCTAGCTTTCTTTTGTCGGATTTTTCATGGTGTTCCGGCAACTTTCTTGATCCGAAACCTTAGGGCTTTTACTCCCCATGTCTTGATCTATCTTCCCATGTAGTTTGATTTGATTTTGGGTGAAAAATCTTTAGAGAGAGAAAGCTTGATGAAGCTTTAATGGAGGTTGTGTTCTAAATGGAGAAGATGATGGTGGTCGCTATGGGGAGATCTGATTTTTGCTCGGGGACACCCAAAGTGCACTCTTAAAGGGAAATCCAGAAAATTGCTACGGGGAGATCGACTACACTTAGAGACTCATTCTTTTCGACGAACCTAGCCTCGAGCCACATCGAAAAAGGGGGATTTCTCATCATCTCCTTTTCATTTATTACTTATTCACCATGTTAGCTAAATCAAGTATGTCGATTATATGAGATGAAATGTGATGAATTTGTGATAATGTTTGATATGAATTGATGTTTTGATTATGAATTGATGTTCATTTGATAGACGACACTTTCGATGACTCGGGATTAACCGATTTAGACGTTTGTTTGACTAAGTATGATCTCCGGATATACGTAGTACTTAGAGACATCTACTTTAGGAGTCGAACATCGATTATACTTCGACACATTAAATCGGACTACACATAGTCGTAGGTTTATCATTATGGATTCCCGGACTTCGACACCTCTCTCGCTTATTTGTTGCCCGAATTGAGTCTTACCGCCTCCCGACTCTTGTTCCTCCGACTCTTCTCTCGAATCTCTCTTGCCCATTTACATTTACTGTTTAGTTAGTTTTACTCGCTTTATTCTTTTTGTTATTCTTTCAATCAAAACCCCTTATTCATCTTTGTTTCCTTTCCTTTTTAGTCTAAGTTAGCTAGTGATACCTAGACCGAGGGACAAGACCCTTCGATATCCAAATCACCTTCCTATCCTTGGATCGACTCCGGTTTTACCGGTTACTACTTGATACCTCCGCTTGGGTGTGCAACCTTTTCGGGTGCATCACTCAAATATATAACTTATGGCAGACTAATCCGATTCGTAAGAGAGTAGCTACATCAGAGATCTTAGAAGATGAAGATAACTAACTTACTCAAAGTTAGCACATATATTCTCTAAGAGCACTCCCCTGCCATGTGCCTTTGACTCGTGTGGATTAGTAGCTAAGAAGTTAGTTAATTGTAACTAATCCTCTCTTTCTCTCTTTTAAATTCTGTAAATGTAAAACTCTATATAATCAGAGATTAGAGATCAATGAATCATATTATTGATTGAGAAGTTAATGAATACTTTCATTCTAAAGAATTTTACGAAAGTTTACAAGATTGATGCTTATGCAAGAAAGGTAATTGCGTAACTACCGAGCACTTGCGTAACCAAAATCAATCAAAAATGACTTAGAATCAGTATCTTTTAGTCAAACATGAGTCTGAAAAGTCCAAATGATCTATCTATATGATAAAGATATCTCTGAAAAGCATTTTCATTTCAGTCATGGTATAAATTGATAAGGACCAAAAACCATCTCCCACATACTGTCTAAGCATAGCTAGGGAATTACATCAAATGATTTTTGAGGGATTGGGTATCATAAACCATTGCACTTTCGGTTCGAAGATGAGTGTGGGGAGGATTGGTTTTGTGGGTGACCTGTTACTACATCATTGTGTGGATTATTATTATTATTACAATAGGTTGGACTCAAGAATCAAGATAGTGAAACAGAAGAGCCTGCTGCTGGTATATATAGAAGAAGTAAGTGATGACTTGACATTGTGTGGATTATTTTACAAGTTTATAACCAGACCAAACAAAAGGTGTCTGGATTTCTAACTCTCTCTGCTCTCACTTCAAATTGTCTATGATAAAACCAAGAATAAGACATAGTAATAAATAAAAACAATCACCCTTTTCTTAATGTAAACCTAGTTAATTATCTCTAGTAGAACACTAGAGTCACAAAATTACTTACAAACAAAAATAGGAAGCAATAAAGAAGAGGAATGAAAACAAAAAAATAACCATACAAATATGAGAATAAATTTGTCAGAGGAGGACCCCCTTAAAAAAGAAATTCTTAAAACGCCACCGTTCATCGCCTGCGTCACGGTTAGATACTTGGCATTCATTCGATCCACCCAACATTATTCCATCAGAACTACTAGTACTATTTGATGAAAATTGGAACTTGATATCTTCACATAAAACATTAATCACTTTTGTTCCCTTGTAAATCCCAAACTTATTATGTCTTTCCAAAATCGACATTCTCAGATCGAAACTCACCACACTATTATTACGATCCCGAACAATTTCTCTCCTTGCTGCTTCATCAATGTATACCGAAGAATCAACGAAGAAGGAGAAAGTAACATTGTTGTTGGTTTTCTTTTTTTGATGGAATGGTGGAAGTAAATTTTGAGCGACAAGTTTGTCTCCGTAAAAAACAGAACCATTGATTTGTTCATAATAGAATGTGAACATATTGTCATGGTTTCGAACAAAAAGATCGAATTCCCAGTTTGATGATCTCAACTCTGTGGAAGAAACGTTGAAGTTAGAAAGTGAAGCATTGTTGACTCGAAGTACGGGAAGGCTATGAGAGTCACTCAAGTAAGTACGTAGCCAGATCGCGGAGAGCAAGATGATAATATAGTACAAAAATGATTTGTGCATTAGAACACCGTAATCCTTTTCGTCGGCGTCTGAGTTTCCTCGGGTAGATTGGGGTTGTGGGTAGCTTTGTGATAGTATTGGGTAAACTCTTATTATTACATGATTTTGTGGATTATTATTCTCCATCTCTTAATTCCTTCAAAACGAAAAGCTAGCTAGGGACAACCTTTAGATAGAGAAGAGCCTTCTGTTTGGAAGAAGCAAGTTACTGTTAAGATGTTTCTTCTTATCATATATAAATAGTAGTAAGTAAGGCGGCTGAGTAACTCTAGTTGTTAGTTCAACAAAAAAAAAAAAATAGTAACTCTTCTTGTTTTTTT
>BEHA01000040.1:258784-270813 GCA_002897215.1 Eschscholzia californica subsp. californica
TTTTAGGAAAGACTATTTTGTTTCTATTTCAACAAAAAAAAAGACTATTTTGTTTCTATTTTTTGTTTTTGTTTTTGTTTTTTTTTGGAAAATTTCTATTTTTTGTTAAAGAAGGAGAGATTCCCTTTCAACAAAAAAAAGAAAGAAAGAAGGATTCTTTTGGATGACTCTAACAAAGTGTCTGTTAATACAAGATTCCTTTCCAAATTGGAAGTAGAAAATGGGTTGCTTGGATATTAGGAGGATCCTTTATGATCCGGTACTTGACCAACCAAGAAGAGGTTCAACAACATATCATTTCGTCTCCTGCTACCAGTGTTGATGTTGCCGCTCTTGCCGTCGGTAATCCTAACGGAAACTCTGCCTCTCAGTTTGAGAAGCCTCGGTTTAAAAGACCTAGACCATATTGTGATCACTGTAAGGCCCATGGTCACACAATCACAACGTGTTATCAAATTCATGAGTTTCCTCCTCGAAATGGGCCTAATCTCGCAACTAGGAACAGTCGGGCACTATGGCTGATTCTGTGGGCACCGCAGGTCCAAACTCGGTGCCCCTAGCTACCTCATTTACTCCAGAACAGTACCAATCTCTGCTCTCCTTGCTGGCCCAACAGAAACCTGCTCCAAGCACCTCCTCTGTAGGCACTCCAGAACCTCATATCAACTTAACAGGTAAGCCGATTTACACTACTACATGGGTTATTGATTCCGGGGCAGCAAAATGTATTTTCTCATCCCTCTCTCGTTTCTCTCATTATGTACTTGCACCACCTAATTTTTTCGTGAGATTACCCGATGGTACTCGAGTACAAGTACTTCACATTGGTTCGGTTATTTTTTCAAATAAGTTTTACTTATCTAATGTTTTTCACATTCCTTCATTTCAATTTAACTTAATATCTGTTTCTGAGATTTCTAAATCTCTTAATTGTACCGTCCTTTTTTTATTTTCAATCCCGTGTCTTCCAGGACCGAGTAACGAAAGCGACGATTGGACTTGGTGATCCGTATGATGGTCTCTACTTTCTTCGCACGGAGCCTAGGATTTCTTCAATTTCTTTTTTAGTTAATAATTGTGCTAGTGATGTCTCTTTTGATGTATGGCACTGGCGATTAGACCATCCCTCTGTTTCTCGATTCAAGTATTTTGTTTCTAAATTACCTTGTTGAGAACGATTTCTTTCAATAATGATAATAAAGCTCCGTGTTTCATTTGTCCACGATCTAAATTAACACTATCACCTTTTCCCACAAGCACATCTTTTACTTCTCGACCTTTCGAATTACTCCATGTTGATTTATGGGGACCATTCTCGGTCCCATCTTTTTCGAGTTGTCGCTATTTTTTAACCATTGTAGACGATTATTCCCGTTGCACTTGGTTATTTCTTTTACATTGTAAGTCCGACACCACCAAATCGCTTATTAACTTCTTTCATTATGTTTTCACACATTTTGGTTCTAAGGTATCTATTTTTAAATCCGGCAATGGGCCTCCACTTTTTTCTCAAATACAACCCATTCGATCGGATAATGGTTCAGAATTCTTAAATAAAGAATTACAATAATTTTTTCATCTTCACGGTGTTGTTCACCAACGTAGTTGCGTTTACACCCCTCAACAAAACGAAGTGGTCGAACGTAAGCATCGCCACATTCTTGAAGTGGCTCGCTCTATACGCATTCAAGCTCACCTCCCTTTATCTTTTGGGGAGAAAGCATTCTCACCGCGGTTTATTTGACCAATAAACTCCCCACTCCAATCCTTAATGGACTTTCTCCTCATGAGAAGTTATTGGGTTCTCCCCCTTCTCTTTCTCATCTTCGGGTTTTTGGGTGTCTATGTTACGCTCGTAACCCTTTAGTCAAAACCAAACTAGATCCACGTGCGTCTCCCGGTCTATTCATTGGCTACCCTCATGGACAAAAGGGTTATCGTATTTTTGACATCACTTCTCGTCGAATTTTACTTCTCGGGACGTCTCCTTTTATGAACATATTTTCCCGATGCATTCCCTTTCCCATTCCAAATCTACCAATGTTACACATCCATTCATCTCTATCTCTGACAATGGGTCTTTTCAATACCCATTACCTCCATCACATTCCCCTGCTAACATTCCATCTCAATCATTGATTCCATCAAGTTCAGCCAATGTGACACATTCGGCTTCTACTTCTCCTGACGTTGAGGTGTCTTCAGCTTTACACCCACATGGTCAGTCCACGAT
The DNA here is from genome assembly GCA_002897215.1 of Eschscholzia californica subsp. californica. Lineage (NCBI taxonomy): Eukaryota > Viridiplantae > Streptophyta > Magnoliopsida > Ranunculales > Papaveraceae > Eschscholzia > Eschscholzia californica. The sequence continues at coordinate 261,018 of BEHA01000040.1, forward strand.
GGTGCCTCAAGACACCGCTCCTTTTGAGGTACTTCAAGATTCCACTGGACCCACTAATGTTTCAATTTCTCATGCTTCCACATCCCTTCCTGTTTTAAATTCAAATGAATTAAACTCTAATGACACTACTGATCTTATCGATCACCCTCCCACTAGGCCACAACGATCCCGTCGTCCGCCTTCTCATCTTAACGATTATGTATGTATGACGCAATCCAACGTTCCTTATCCACTCGAGAATTATATGTCAATCAATTCTTTCTCGGCCCCTCATCGGGTTTTCTTATACTCGGTCATCTCAACGACCGAGCCGTCTTCATTCACCCAAGCCATGAAATTACCTCACTGGCGCGAGGCCATGGCTAACGAAATTAAAGCTTTGGAATCGAACAACACTTGGTCCGTTGTTCCTCTACCCTCCAGAAAACGACTCATTGGATGTAAGTGGGTTTACAAAGTAAAGTTTAAATCGGATGGGTCCGTCGAACACTACAAAGCTCGTTTAGTAGCAAGGGTACACTCAAATCGAGGGCTTGGACTACCATGATACCTTTGCCCCGGTTGCCAAGTTAGTAACGGTTCGTGTCCTTCTTTCTATTGCTGCCATTAAAGGTTGGTCTTTACATCAACTTGATGTAAATAATGCATTTTTACAAGGTGATCTCCATGAAGAAGTCTTCATGAAACTCCCACCGGATTTTTCCACTAAGGGGGAGTCTAATGTTTGTCGTCTCAACAAATCATTGTACGGTCTAAAGCAGGCTTCCCGACAATGGTTTTCCAAATTTTCTTCGGTTCTTCTTTCCAAAGGTTTTCTTCAATCTAAATCAGACTACTCTCTTTTTACTTTCACTTCAGGGTCCACTTCACTCTATGTCCTCATCTACGTGGATGACATAATTATTACCGGAAATAATGACATCGCAATTTCCACTCCCAAACATTTTCTTGATCAAACATTTTCCCAAAGATCTCGGTCGCCTCCGATACTTTCTCGGTATTGAAGTCTCTCGTTCGTCCAAAGGCATTTTTTTATGCCAACGAAAATACACGTTGGATATTATCAAAGAATCTGGTTTGACTGCGTCCAAACCTTCTGTTTTGCGATGGAACAGAAATTACGCCTTGGTCCGTCTGATGGTGAACCATTACCTGATCCTTCCGTCTATCGTCGTCTTATTGGCCGCTTATTATACCTTACTGTTACACGTCCAGATATCACCTACTCCGTTAATAATCTGAGCCAAGTCATGCAATCTCCTTCTACAATACATCTTGATGCAGCTCATCGTGTCCTACGATACCTCAGAGGTTCTCTTGATAAGGGCATTTTCTTGTCTACGGATAGCTCTCTCCACATTTCTGGTTTTTGTGATTCTGACTGGGCCGGGGGTACTACTAGACCTTCCATCACAGGCTATTTTACCATGCTTGGTTCCAGTCCTTTATCTTGGTAATCCCTTAACTACTCTTTGAACATCTCATTTTTATTCATGATCAATGTTAGCACATATATTCTCTAAGAGCACTCCCCTGACATGTGCCTTAGACTCGTGTGGATTAGTAGCTAAGAAGTTAGTTAATTGTAACTAATCCTCTATTTGTCTCTTTTAAATTCTGTAAATGTAAAACTCTATATAATTAGAGATTAGAGATCAATGAATCATATTATTGATTGAGAAGTTAATGAATACTTTCATTCTAAAGAATTTTACGAAAGTTTACACGAGTGATGCTTATGCAAGACAGGTAATTGCGTAACTACCGAGCACTTGCGTAACCAAAATCAATCAAAAATGACTTAGAATCAGTATCTTTTAGTCAAACATGTACTAATATTTCACTATGGATAAAGGTTAATTGTTCATATCATAGACCTAATGTCTCCACATAACTATCTGAAAAGTCGAAATGATCTATCTATATATCATAAAGATATCTCTCTAAAGCATTTTCATTTCAGTCTTGGTATAAATTGATAAGGACCAAAAACCATCTCCCACATACTGTCTAAGCATAGCTAGGGAATTACATCAAATGATTTTTGAGGGATTGGGTATCATAATACCATTGCACTTTCGGTTCGAAGATGAGTGTGGGGAGGATTGGTTTTGTGGGTGACCTGTTACTACATCATTGTGTGGATTATTATTATTATGGGAAATGATAGAGTGACTTAGAAATTGGTACTTAGAGGGTGACATATTTCCTCATTTAGAAATAAAAGCGGTCCCCACCGTAGTCAAACTCTGAAAAAACCTTGTCTTTTAGTGATTCCACATCAGCTAGGCATTAAAATGCCCAAAAAATTTGGGCTCTCTAGCATCTCCCATTATTATTATTACAATGGGTTGCTTGGATATTAGGAGGATCCAACGGATCCTTTATGATCCGGTACTTGGCCAACCAAGTACTCAAGATTGACTTGGTCCACTCAGTTAAGATTTGTATGTTTGAATTTTGAATTAGTATAGCTTATTCTTACTTGTATTATCTACTATATAAACACTTGTATTACTCATTAATCAATATCAAGAGAAATAGTTTTCAACTCACTGTTTCTTCCTCTCGGCTACATCTCCCTCCATCCCTCTCGGTTTCATATTTGAATTATAAGAGGGAATTCCCTCTTCACATGGTATTAGAGCAAACTCATTTTTTTTTTGAAAAACAAATATGACTACTCCTGGTGATGGTTCTTCTTCTGAAACAAATCTTAATAAATCAACCCAAACCAATCACGGTTTCGATGTTCATCATTCGGACTCTCCCACCACCGTCTTTATCACTCCACCTCTCTCTGGAGATAACTATTCATCATGGGCTCGTTCCATGAAAATGGCTCTTCGAGCCAAAGACAAGCTCGGTTTTGTGGATGGTTCAATCCCAAAACCAACTTCACCCACTGAACTTCATTCGTGGGAAAGATGCAACAATCTTGTTGCAAGTTGGATCATGAATTATGTCGCCACAGACATCCGCTCGTCTATTCTCTATGACGAAAGTGCAGCCGACATTTGGCAAAACCTTCATGATTGCTTCTATCAAACAAACGCTCCTAAGATTTATCAACTTAGGCGAGCTATATCATCTCTCAAGCAAGACGGTTCTGATGTGTCGTCATATTTTACAAAACATGAGTAAGACAAAAATAACACTCCCAGTTTATATTATTATTATTATCTATATAACAAAACAGGGAAGGAGGTAAGATGACTAGGACAAAATAAATGCTCCACTTTGCTGACTAGGATCCTAATAGACGTCACATGTATAAAATCTTAAACTCAAGATGGATTTCAACCGTCAATAACATACTCCAATCAAACTCTCTTTTGGTTATCTTGACGGTTACATTTCTTTAGTATAGAACCCTTTCTTCCTTCTTTCATCCTTTTATCTTCCTTCTCCATGAATTGCTAAATTTCTTCACAAAATTAATGCTCTTTTCTGCCCATCCATTCTGCTTTTTAAGATAGAATCTGACTGTCAATGTGCACACCGAAGTCCCTTGAGCTACTACTTTCAAATATCTCATTTGGTTACCAAAAGTCAGACCCTTCATTTTCCTCTTCCCTCTCAAAACCTTACTCTTTGTCTCCGCAAAAAAAAATGACTATTTAACATATCTCCTCATCTTTAGTCTCTCTCTCTCTCTCTCTCTCTCTCTCTCATGTCTTTTCCGTCTTCTGAAACTTCATTGATGTATCTTAAGTAACCTAAACCCTATTACCTCTATTGCGAGAGCATTAATTGAAGAAAATTGTTAGGAAGAAGCATGAATTCATTTCATCTCCTTCATCTTCATACGCCCGAAGAAAATTTAAAACTTGATTTTGTAAGGTCCATTTGATCTAAGACGGAAGGGTATTTCATATATAAGGTCCATTTCATCTAATACACAAGGGTATTTCATATGACTTTGAGATATTTGAATATCCAGTCATGAAACGACGTCTTCTGGCTAGATAAATCATCTTAATATGTCATCTTAATGAGGCCTAAATTATGTTCAACCCATCATCTTAATAGTGTATTATTACCTGTTATGATCAGATCTTTAGTTTATTTGGATTGAAAAGTCTGAATATCAGAACGATTTTGTTACATTTTAGTTTGATTTGCGAGGCTTAGGAGTTCTAAGTTTGTGGTTCCATTTGTTTTGAACTTCAGAGTATAAATCTTATTATTGTTCTTCAAGGTTACTTCTTTATTATCGTTTTAGTCCTCAAGTTTGTGTTAATTGGTTTATCACTTTTCTATATGATTTGGATCACATGGATTTTTCAAACTAGCTAATGTTATCAAATTTTCATATGTCGATCGATTTAGAACGAACAAATACTCTTAAATATGTACGGAAGAACTCTTTTATTTTGGGCCTTTAATTTCTTTTTTTGATGAGAATAAAATGGCTTCTGCAATTCTTTTTCTTTGATTTCGAGTTTCGCTGCCAGTTATGAAGTCATAAGAGGGTGAGTTGACGGACATTAAAGACGCCCTCGACCACGAGTTCACCATTGACACGCTTGCCTTTTATTATATTCTATATTTGATTTGTATCTATCTATACCTAAATAGTTTATCTTAGTATTGCTGTAAATTTTTATTTTTGGGCAGAAGAGAGGTGAACAACTAAGAGTGATGCTCCACTACATGAAGATTCATATGTTTTGAGTGCAAAAACTGCATATATACATTGTGAGAAAAGTTTTAACACATGTTTGTTGTTATTGAGTTTTTTTGGTACATGATGGTGGAGCTTAAATTGTACATAAGCCGGTTATAATGTGGTATGAAGCGTATTACAAAGTGAGAAATTTCAATTTGTGCACAAACAAAAATGATGTTTGGAGTCAATTCATGTTTGTTGTATGATATTTATATTTACATAAAATTTTTTATAGTCTTCTCGCTCCCTTTATTTTTTGTATTTGGGATAAATTCTCCTTGACCTTTTTGTGTATAACAAATTAGATGTATTTCTATATCTCTCTTACTTTAGTCAACATATTTCTCCCTAAGTTTTTTTGCTTTTAACAAAATTAATTAGACTATACTTTCACTTTGAAAAAAGAAGTATTTATTCATTCAAACTTATTTAAGGTCTATTTATCAGTTAAAATTCATGAAAAAGACTATCAAAATATATTCTGCCACCACGGAAATTGATCTAGGTTACATGTTCAATGGATTTCGTCGTGCCGAAGGCACGGGCTATACCTAGTCTATTATATAAAACACAATGTTTTGTGCTGACTGGGACAAACTAAAAGACAAATCCAGCCGTTTATCGCGTTTTCGGTTTCGTCCTCACCTTTTGATGTATTACCTACCCTAAAAATAAAAAATTAGTTAACCCACTTGATCCAAGAGAGTAAATAACACTCAACTATGAATCTAATGGCCCCAAAATTATCCCCGTTATATTATCTCGATCTCGAGTTCATCCAATTTAATCCTACGGTTAATAAATAAGGTTGCAAGGAAGAGCCAAACTCCCCACCCCTACCTATCATTTATTCTCATCTTTCTTACCTGACAATAATTTATTACACAAAGAAAATGGGTATGTGTATTTACTCCAATCATAACCACTATCCATTATTGAATTTTTCTTTTAAATACCCAACCTCTCAAGTCTCATCTTCTTGTCCGTTACGGAAATTTTGTATAATATATTTATTACCCAATCTCTCATCTATTTTGTATAAATAGGTTTATTACCCAATTTCTGGAGAGAGAAAATGTCTTCAACAACTTCAATGCTATACTAATGGATTCAAGGTAAAGTTTGTCATCTTCCTTTCCTTTTCTGATGAATTCTTAAAAGTTGCTTGTTTAGATACTATTTTGTGTGAAATTTCTATTTTTTCATCATCTTCTTTGTAACCTTGTAGTTTCTATTCTTTGTTTTCTAGATCTTCAGTTGAAACGGTAAAACGTGTAGGATTTCTAGCACATAGATAAATTTCTACACATTATATGGGAAGGTATATATATTTTTTTATTTTAGTTTCTTCTTTATTTAATTTTCTTGTAATTTCACTTTTTTTAGTTTGTAAATCGTATGTTTTTATTTAGGTATCATTTTTTTGTGTGAAAGTTCTAATTTCTCATCATCATGTTTGTAACCTTATAGTTTCTATTCTTTGTTTTCTAGATCTTCAACTGAAACGGAAAAAGGTGTAGGATTTCAAGCAAATAGGAAAATTTCCAAACATTATATGGGAAGGTATAATTTTTTTAATTTTAGTTTCTTCATTATTTAATTTTATTGTAGTTTAACTGTTTTCTGTTTGTTAATCGGTATGTTTCTATGTAGATATCATTTTTTTTTGTGAAATTTCTAATTTCTCATCATCTTCTTTGTAACCTTATATTTTCTTTTCTTTGTTTTCTAGATCTTCAACTGAAACGGAAAAACGTGTAGGATTTCAAGCACATAGGTAAATTTCCAGACATTATGTGGGAAGGAATAACTTTTTTAATTTTAGTTTCTTCCTTATTTAGTCCCCTTGTAGTTTCACTTTTTTTGTTTGTTAATTACTAATCTTTTTTTTCATATTTTGCTTCGTAGGCAATTGTGTTAAAAAACTTCAGAGTTGATATCAATCAGTCTCTATCGGTGGTTTTCAGATCTAAATTTGAGTGTCTTTATACTCTCCATCTATCTTCAACACTTAGTTTTGAATTTGATTTGCTAAGTTGCAATTCTTTTTTTAATATTTGTTATTTTTGTTTTTTACCATTCTTTGTAGTTTAATCTCCTTTGTTCCAAGATTTTCACTTTAGCGTCTCTTCAATAACTCAAATTCCAACCATTGTCTTCCCCATTTTCTTTCAATAACTTATTTAATTAGTCTGTTAGTTGATCTAAGTTATACAGTTCGAATCTCATGTATGTCTCTTACCTCACATCTACGTTTTAGTTTCAAAGTCACATAATAATGGAAGCAAAATAGTAAAAAAGATGTGTTCTTATTGTTCTTTTTATTTGCAGAAAGTTTTTTAGAATATGTCGTTTTCTCACGTATTGGTATAATTCTTTTGCTTCATGTAGTTAACTTTAAAAGCACTGAACATACTTTTTTTCTCTGTACATTATTTATTCATAGCCTTCTCTAACGTGCGTTAAATAATTGCGCGTGCACTTTCAACAAAAAAAAAAGAAATTACCCGTGCCCTTAGGGCACGGGTTATACCTAGTATATATATATATACCACAATAGAGCGAAGCGGTTATTAAAATTGACTTAGAGGACATATTTAATTTTAGTCCAAAAATTCAATTCATTGAGTTTTACCGCCTAATCTTCGTATCCTTTATTCTTCCCTTCTCTCTCACTAAGGCTCATTACCTGTCTCTCGGTCTCTCTCAAATCACTGTCTCATGCTTCTTTTCTCCCTCTCATTGCTACTCTCTATATCTATACTCAAATAGTTACTTTCTCTTGTTGTTGCAGGACAGTTGTAGTAGTTTGACCATGGTGACCATAATTTCAACTCCAACAAGTTATATTCAATCAATCCCATATATCTCCACAATCTCTTCTTCGACATCAAACTTCAACATGACACTTCCTTTATCACTTCTTGTTCTTCTTTTACAAGGTTGTTTTTGTTAAGATCTAAGAAAGAGTCAAAATTAGGGCTTCTCCAATTCAGAAGACTCGATGTAAGTTGGGGTTTTACAGAGATTTATCAGACTTTGCTCTCTGAGACTGTTTGAAATTTGTTCTCGTTGAGTTCGTCGTTGATTGGTTCGGTCCCTGTAAATTGATTTCTCCCCCTATCGATTTTGCTTTTATATAAGGTTTGAAATTTCTCCTCATTTTTCTCTCTTTATTAGTAATTTCAATGCAAATTTTGTACTTATCTAAAGATTGGGAGCCGAAAATGATTCGTGGTGAAGTGCAAAGAAAATCGGAAGTGAAGAAGACAGTGAGAATTTATTATGGTTAAGATTACAAATCTCGGGCATAGTATGTGTTCATCTTGTTTCTTCTAGATCTTGTTTTGGAACTTCTAATGGAGATTTCAAGTTTTATAAACCATAATATTTTGCAAGAAGCACCAGGAAATTTAAGGATATACAGTCAGAAGGATTGGATGCGACATTAAGTGGAGAGAGAGAGAGAGGCCGATAGTGAAAGACAATAACTGTGGGAAAGAAAGGAGCAAGAAAGGGAGAGACCGAGAGAGAGGGCAACAGTGAGTGAGAGAGGAGAAGAGAGAAGTAGTGACAATGGTGGTCGGAATGGTGGTGGTGGAAAGTTGTGGTGGTGAAGGTGATAGAGAAGATGAAGATTAAGGGGCAATGTTTGATCAAGTGAATTTATTCTATGTCTAAAACCGCGGATTTATTTTATACTTATGAAAGTACCATATATGCAGCTATAAAACTAATAAGAATACAATATTAATATAATTTTCATTTCATATACATTGGAATATACAAAAGTACATACATTAAACTAGAGTGTTACTCCAACAATGAGGGGAGACTGCTATTTGATATACAGATGATAGATATAGTTAGGATCTTAGATTTAAGTTGGACCTTAATGGTTCACGAGTTGTCAGTTTTTGGTGTTATTAAACTAGAGTGTTACTCCAACAATGAGGGGAGACTTTAGGGCTGTGGACAGGAAAAGAAATAAAGGACCATTACTGGTACCCTAGTCTCTTTTGGAAGTTCATTATAGGCCATTTACTAATTATCAACCAGGATTTCAATATTTACTTGATTGCAAGAGGCAAGTTTGTTAGAATTAGGAAACTAGAGTTTATTAGAATTAGCAAATAGTATTTTTTAACATAATTAGAAACCCCAAAAGATTAGGTTCAATATTAAATAGAAGTGAAATCAACATGTAAAACAAAATGACAGAAGAGAAGGATGAAGTAATTAATATTTTTAGATGTATGCATCGATAAACCTGACTTGGGTGTTTCAGCAACCAGCTCCAATTTGGCACCCTTTAACCATTAGTTGATATCGATTGTTGCCCCTGGAGATTACACCAACTAAGCCAAAGGTAAGCAATTTCCATGGAAAAAAAGTTCAACAATTTGGTAGTTTAGCTACCTGGAGATTTAACATCAAAGGTTTTTCCATGAATTCTCATCAGTTTCAGAACAAAATTGCTTCTTATCTTTCACCAAAAATATACAGCATGAAAACTACAACCAATTTACCATATTTTGAATAATAAACTAAACTAGATCAAAAGATACTTTTCAACTCCTAAACATTTTATACACTTGAGGCCTTGAGCTTTTATATCATGTTGAAGTCTAATAAACTTGCATTTTCATGATCAAACACAAAAGCCATTTAAAATTTCAAATCCGAAAATGAAATAGTCTTTTTCCAATTCAACGGAGAACTTCAATAGAAAAAACTATTAACTGCTCGGGATATTTGCACTATACATTGATGATCTTATCATTCCTCTCCAACGAAAGAGTCCAAAAGATAGCAAATAGATAACAACCAATTAAGAAGGATCTCCAAACTTTGTTTTTAATTTTCGTGGCAACAACAATCACCTCTTCAACTGAAACACAAGAATTTAAATATCGTAAGAAATTTTACACGTTTTTTATTCTATATTCGATTTGAATAACATTTTTGAATCTAATTTTACAAGTTTATAACTATATTTTCATGACAAATAACATTTTTGAATTATTCTTCTAACCAGACCAAACAAAAGGTGTATTGATTTCTAACTCTCTCTGCTCTCACTTCAAATTGTCTATGATAAAACCAAGAATAAGACATAGTAAT
>BEHA01000040.1:288145-323155 GCA_002897215.1 Eschscholzia californica subsp. californica
GTGGAGAGAGATAGAGAGAGGTGAGGTGGAGAAAGAGAGAGATGACGTGGAGAGAGAGAGAGAGGTGAGGTGGAAATAAATATGTTTTTAATATTTTAGTTAGAAATTAGGAAGGGTATTTACGCCATTTACATAAAAATAGGGGACCATATTTGAATTTACGAAAAAAAGGGGGCCATAAAGGAAGCTGGTCACAAAGTAGGGGGCCATATAGGAATTAACTCCTTTTTTTTTCTGGTGAAGGAACAACTTTTTAGTTAATTTATTTTTGGGATAATTTGACATGGACCCCCACTATTATATGAATATTAGGACTACACCCCCACTTTTTGAAAACTTTTGATATATACCCCCACCCGGACAAAGACCGTCAACTCAGAGTTAAGTTGGGCGTGTGCAAAACACACGCGCCAACCATGACGATTTTACCCTTTTATAGTTGTTGAAATATTTTGAGAGATTTTGACATACACCCCCACTATTATATGAATTTTTGGACTACACCCCCAATTTTTGCAAAAAACAAAATTTTCCAATTTGCCCTCCAACGATCATCTTTTACCTTTCGTCTTATAAACTTATTTATCTTAGACAAACTAAAAGATCAAAGCGAAAGAACTATTTGAGATATCAAACTATAGAAAAGAGGGGAGGAACTATTTGGGATATCAAGCGAAAGAACTTATTTATCTTATATGTAAAATTCTCTGTTTCTCACTGTTCCCAAAAAATTGTTCTTTCTTCTCCCTAAAGACAGGAACAACCGAAACCCCTTTCGTGATTGTCTGTTTCTCTCTCTAAAGGCAGGAACATTAGAAACCCCTTTGGCGATTTAAAAATTTTAGTTTTCTTGTAAAGAATACCATCAATGGCAGAAGAAGGAAGGTATATCAGTCATCAGTAAGTATTTTTTTGTTGAATATTTCATCAATGACAGAAGAAGGAAGGTATGTCAGTCATCAATAAGTTAATTCCTAACTTTTTTAGTTGTTCTTATTAGAATTTTCATGAAACCCATTCTAGTACAATCCACCAAACAATTAAAACAACCACCAAGAAATGGTGCATCTACCTCCCATCTTTTCTATAGTTTGATGTCCCAAATAATTCTTTCGCTTTGATCTTTTAGCTTGTCTAAGATAAATAAGTTTATAAGACAAGAGGGAAAAGATGACCGTTGAAGGGAAAATTGAGAAATTTTGTTTTTTCAAAAAATGGGGGTGTAGCCCAAAATTTCATATAATAGTGGGGGTGTATGTCAAAATCTCTCAAAAATATTTTAACAACTACAAAAGGGTAAAATTGTCATGGTTGGCGCGTGTGTTTCGCACACACCCAACTTAACTCTGAGTTGACGGTTTCCGTCCACGTGGGTGTATATATCAAAAGTTTTCAAAAAGTGGGGGTGTAATCCTAATATTCATATAATAGTGGGGGTGTATGTCAAATTCTCCCTTTATTTTTTATATTTTGTTGAAATTTATTTCATTTATTTGTCTCATCGTTAACATATAAAAATACTCATATATTAACAAAAAAAAAAGAATATATAAAAATACTCATAGTATCAAGCACTCATTTATTTACTCATCTTAATGGGTGCCGACAGTGATATTAGGCACGTGTGTAGAAAAGCTGCTAGGCGTTAGCAATAAAGAGGCGCCTATAGTATTTTTCAAGGAAAATTTTATGTGCAGGCACCACTTGTTTTTCTTTACATTTTCTTTCTAGAGCTGTCTGATCTAACTGGTGGACTACTTCTGGTACAGTCGCCACTAACCATCTGAGGGTAGTTTTATAACCAATGCTTCTTTCACCTTCTTCTCTTCTCGCCGTCAACCGTCGGCGCGCAGATCTCTGGTTTGCGCCTCTGATTCTGGTACATTGGTAGAGAGAGTTGTAAGTTGATGAAGAAACTCCCAATAGTGGTCCATGATCAAAACACTCGAATAAAAATGAAAATAACAAAAGGGTCGTAAAGACCAACAAAACAGACCCTAAAGACCAACAAAGAAACATAACCTACTAAAATAATCTAGAAAAATACACTAGTAACTGCTCCAAATATGTCGGTAAATTTGTAATTGCTTGAACCCTTCATGCTCAAACTGCTCCCAAAAAATTGATTTATGTGTGGCTGCTTGAAATATTGAAGACGTAACCGCTATTATACCGGTATCGGAGAAGCCATAAAAAGAGTTACCGGAAAAAGCCATTAGAAAAGTATACTTGAAACATGAGTCGGTACATCCATATCCTTTTAAAAGTAAACAGAAGGCGGAATACAAAGAAAAGAGTTGTAAATGGATGATGAGATGAGATATGATATACCGTCAATGTCAAGAAGATAAAATCGAACGAAACACCAATTATTGCATATAATTGAAGATTTAAGTTGTGTTCAATCATTTGCCATGAGTGTCATGAATACACACTTATACTAATCACCAATCTGACGAAAATTATTGAAGCTATGTCTGATGAAATAAATGATGAATCACTCATCTGCTGTAGATAAATTTCACACATGGTACTTACAAGAAATCACATACTCCTGCTATATCATCCATAACAACAACAACCATCTTCACTCTCTCCACTTCCTCTTACTCCTAGTTTTCTTTAATTTTTTTTCGATAATGATGAACCTAAACATGAAATCCAACACTGTCAAGATTTGAATCAGTTCCCTACTTATTCAACATCACATCTTCTAATTTACATAATGAAAATAAAAATAATTATATTATAAAACTTCTTTCATATCGAAGAAGTATCCGACAACGGATGTACTCCTTCGCGGGAGAATTCTATCAGAATGAAACGGTATGTTGGTTTTTTAATTGAACGGTTATGCAGAGCAAGGGATAGAGGATATACTTTCACATGTTGTTAAAGCCTAGAAAACTTGCCCACCCAGGGAAACACGTGCGAGCTTGGATAAATTTGTCCCGTCTCGGATGCCATGTCGCTCCCGCCTGAATGTGTTGCCAGTGACTGAAACCTATACGAGAAAGGAATCTTGTTCGTGTATGAGCCAAAATCCGTCACCATGAGCGCCCTTAGAAATCTACGATTAGTGGGCTGACACGGCAACCGGGACTATGAATTAATGGCTAAATGGATCCGACCCATTTATTTTCGGGCACCCCGAAGGAGCGAGCGTATCCAACCCTGGATGAAGAGGTCGATCCTCACTTCCTCGGTGAACCTCCTTCCGTATATCCGTTGAAGAAATGTTATAGTCACCCAAGACGAGTATATCTCGAATACACCCGTTAGGAGGTTACAATATCCGTATTTATTGTGGCAGCTCCGGACGTTACCACATTAAAGACGACAACACTTCACAAGGTGACAGTCGACCCCCAATGCTATAAAATGACTGGGAATAAGATGATCGCAATCAACTAACCACTTATTTTCTCTCTCATATCAATCATCCAAACCTCTGGCAGACAACCAACGACTGCTACTATCATCCTCTCTCCTGACGACCACCTGATTAAGGAAGACGAGTGATCTTATTAACGAAGACGAGTGCTCTTTCTCTCTCCTGGCGACCACTTGATTAAGGAAGACGACTGATTTTTCTCTCTCCAGGCGATCACCTGATCAAGGAAGACGACTGATCTTTCCCTCTCCTCACGACCAAGGGGTGCTAGCACTTTATTTCACTCGACGACCAGAGAATTAGGCAAGCATACACCCGGTTGTATCACCGTTTCTCCCAACGATCGTCTGGCTCAGATAACATATTAAACTCGATAGCTCAATCTCCGATTTACTATTCATATTCAGTATTTGCATAGTTTACTGACTTGACCTTCGGAGACCCCTTAGACCAACACCATCCCGGCGTCCCAAAGATCTTACGGTCACGTGTGTCTTGTCTCTTGTCACATGTTAAGCTCAAAGGCGTCGTCGGTGTCCATAAAAATATTAGCAGGTGAAGGTTTGACTTGCGGTCAACGGTCAGGTCCTCTTGACTTTTTGACCCGTAATTTCATACCCTCACAGTTCGCGTCTCCCCAAAGTGTTAAAGACACTTCTAAGACAAATTTTAAGGAGTATATGAGAAAAAAGGTGGGCATTTGACAAAAAGAGAGGAGCCTGCAACACTCCCCATACGGGCAGTATAAGGTCTATGCAACTCTATGGGGACTGCTCGACTGGGTTAGGTCCTGGTTCGAGACACGGCGGCATACCCCTTAAGGTATGCTAACCATTAGGAGAAAAAGAAAAACTCTATGGGGCCTGGCAACAGAAAAAGAAAACCTCTAAGGGGGCGCCTTCAAAACTCTTCTTCCCTTACACCAAGTAGCATAGGGGAGTTATATGGGCACCAAGATTTTTACATTGGATAGGAAGTGTTGGTCATTGATGATACCATTTGTCTCTCAGTTTAAAACTTGCATACTTTCAAAAGGCAATTGATGAACTCTGTCACATAACCTTACAAACTAAACTCTCAATAAACTTCAAAGGAATGAAACAGTTCTTGTTAAAATATGTCATCAGATGGAGAACCAAGTGTTTATTTTTAGGCATTTAATCGACCAAAAGATACATACATTCTTACACCTGCAAATTTTTGGTTTTCATAGTGTAATTGTTTTATCGAATGTATTATTATTACATGAGTACAATAGACGTCATACATTATACTATAGCATATAGTTTGGATACATATTGAAGAGAGAATATGTTCATAGTTGCTATGAAACTTTTATTTATACCATACCAGACTATAATTTCAGGTTGATCTAATTATATGTGACGCGAGTGCAATATCTATGACGTGTATAGCAATTGGGGTTGGGGTTTTGGACTTTGCCACCTAAATACTAATTGATGATTGAGTTTACACACCTAAGCAATTGGTAATTGAACTTTGAGCGGGTTGGAAAACAAATATAATTAAGATTCAAATAGTAGCACAAATTAAAGTTGAGGGGGGCCAGAGGTAAAATCAAAAAACCCTAATTCTTAAGTATATCCGTCCGTAATGGAAAGAAAAATAGTAGTGAAGAAACGCGGCGAACATTGAATGAGTTTTAGGATTTCAGCACCTCAGTCACGGAGTTTGAGATTAGACAGCGGGAATCAAGCTTCAATCTATTCCACGATGATGCATGATGAAAACTAGGGAAACCCACTTGATACAATACCTCAACCTTCATCAAAATGCATATACTCCTCTCTCCTATATCTACTAAGCTCTTTCACCACCACTTTGACTTATCAATGTATATAGTGTGTTTAGATGGCGGATTCATGAATCCACGAGTATTTGGAATTTATTATTACTTGGATTCATCAATCCAAGTAATATTTTTTGGTTTGTTTGGCAACTCATAAGAATCCTATTATTTATTATTATTTGAATATTTTTAAACACTTCTTTAGAAAAAACGGTCTTCGAAAAAAACGGGGTTTTCTTTTTTTTGAAGAAAAAAACGACTTTTGAATAAAAAATTGACTTTAAAAAAAATAATGATTTTTGAAAAAAATATATTTTAAAAAAATAGAAATAATTAGTTTTCAAAACAATCATCTTCTCTTCTTCTCTCTTTTTGAAAGAATTTTTCATTGTTTCATCTTTCGGTTTACTCTCTCATAATATAATTACAAAAAATCCGTTTCCATAGGGCATCTTTTCTTTTTGTGTTGCAAATATGTAGCATCTCTTCATTCATCCAAAATTTTGCTTGACCTACTTATGTAAGAGGATGCATATTGGTATTACCTGCATCTCCAAAGCCATTAGTTATAATTAGCTAGTGAATTTAAGGAGACATCCTTGAATGAGTAGGTCAAGATGTGGTAGTATGACATAATATCCATGAGACATAGAAAAAACATAAGGCCATTTGAGGTGGGCGTAAGAAATAAAGTAGACACCTAATGAATTGACATTTAAGGGACCAAACAAACATGGTGACCCGCTTACTCCTTCCCACCCTTTTGTGGGTCACTTCCCCAACTTCATAAAACACTCTGGCAAACTTTGGTTCCATATCAATCTAAGATGGCATTTCTTTTTTCTTATTTGCGTCAGGAAAATACCATTAGTGCCTCCACAATTTCCTTGGATCGAGCCTACGAAAAAAATGGTACGTTGTTGTGACAATATATTGACGTTACAACAATACAGACAATGAACATAAATCATAATTTACTTTTAAAATTTAGTGCAAGTGGTGAGACATGACTAAACAGTAAAATGTAATTTAGAAATACTATTAACGATCTTTATGTAGACGACAAAACTATTTCTTTTTCCTAGGAAGTGCACAAAAAGATTAGGAATAATTACTGCTTTGTTATTATGGGGATAAAAAAGGTAAATCATAAAATGGAAGGGACAAGAAAACTTGGAGTGAAGATGATGTTGGTGGAAATGGAGGAAATCAAGAGGCAAAAACAATATATTTTTTTTCATAAATACTGTATCTAATTTATTAATTATGTTATCTCAGTGTATTTCTTTAGTTGCCCATCAAATTAAATAGAATTTATAATTTTATTATTTATTTTTTAACTATATTATGAACTCAAGGTGTTGGTATAAAATTCATCTTCTCCACCTTTAAAAGGGCTCCTTCTTCTTCAACTATTTTGGTACAATATTAATGGTGAAAAGGATGAGTTGTAAATGCAGTTTTTTGCTAATTTTAATACTTGTTGTTTCCTCATCTTTGTTTGATTATAGTTTAGCCTCTAGGTTTAGAAGTAGAAGGGAAATGAAGATTCATGAAAATCAACATAATTTTCCTACCAAATCAGTTACTCAAAGTTTGGATATTGAGAAGCAAAGAAGTTTATCTTCCTTAGATCATGACAAATTTCATGTAATGGTAGATACTTCAGTTCCAAGTCCTGGGGTTGGCCATTGAAGATAATATCTATGCACCAATATATGTTTCTATAGTTCCTCACTTCCTTGTGATTGTTTGTTTCTCTTTCTTTGTGATACTCTTGTTCTTCCTCACTTAGATTAAATCTAGGAATTTTTATTTTTCGGTTTTGCAGATAAGTATAGGATCGATTAATGGAGGAAGCGAACACAATGTAATAATTAAAGTAGTGAAATCTTTGATGTATTTTATGTCGTTCAATTTTTTGTTTTTTGGATATAATATAGCTAGGATAGTAATGATGATTCGACCAATACATACTCACATCTAATATATTTCGTGATCAAGTCGAAGGAGATGTGAGTTGAGTGTGGGCTCTAGTGTTCTAAAATGTGAGTAATGGTAATAGATGGTTGAGTATTTGTTAATCGTCCTCTGCAAAACATTTTTTGGCTTAGTTTTTTCAGGTAGTCTGTCCAAACGACTTCAAGACATTAACATTTTTTTAACTTTGGTTACTAAGCTAGTTCTCAATATTTAATTCGTGGGTCTATTAACTAAAAACTTGAAATAAAAAAATGTAAATTTTAAATATTTTCATGTAAGACACCAATTTTAGTAACATCCCACTTTTGTGTTATTCACACACTACTAAACCACTTGACTTGGTCAATTTGCTAGGACCATATCAAACATTATACACACCTCAGGGCTCAGGTCATGGTCTCAAGTCGAGCTCATAAAAAAAACCTCACGATTTCACCTTCAACCTCAATCCCATCATCTAGTCATTGAAACTTCGCGCATTGATGTTTTTATTGTGGAAACCATGGAAAAAGGTACAAGTTAAAATCTTATATTGGTAATTGATCCATGCAAACAATATAATAAAAAGTGAAGATTCACCCATTAATATAAACCATTTAGCTAATCTTTGTTTCAATTTTTTTTCATTGGAAGACCCAGGTTAATAGGAAAAAACCCTAGAATGAATTATATTCAGAAATATAAATCCGAGTGCAACTCATATGACTCGACTCGACCCAACGTACGTTGTCGGACGTATGGAAAAAATTGGTGAGATCTCATTGACTTGGATATAGACAACTCGGTTAGATGCCTGATGAAACATGAAAATGTCACATTTGGAGCGCCTAACTTAGACTACTAGTCCTTTTCGAGTGTTACCAATAATATTTTATGTGTTTTTTCTTGTTAGGTATCATATTTGGAGTTAAGCGTGTGATTCGGAATAAAACGAAGCACTAATCACTATCATTTCATGTGCCCAAAACGAGAAAAAAAGACCTCAAGCAAATCAAATGACAAGTGGAGTCACTAACGAGTCCGACGGTGAAAACGGAAGTCGAATCGGAGTTCGGACGGGGAAGTTATGAAAGAAAGAAGTTCGAGGTTATTTTAGTCCTTTGTGACAATTTGGAGATGTAGAGACAAGGATGGAGGCACCTCTTGGTTTCTAAATCAAGCCCAAAACCAAGCCAAAAAGGCCACACAAACTCAAAAAAGAATGACAAGGAAGAATTATATGAGCACCCTCTCTTATGGATTCAAGTCAACAAAGCCTAAATGAATTGACCAAGTCAAAGGACTCTAGGGTTTTAGTAGTCTATTATACTATGCATCTTCTTCTTCATAAAAAAAACAAGCAACAAGAGGAGAGAGAAAAAAAGAGGCTAGAGGCTATAGCTTTAAGGTTTGTTCTTGAGAAAGTTTTGATGGTTGAAGGAGAGAGAAAGAGCCGGCCAAGCTAGGCCGGCCACTACCAAGGTCGGGCTTAGCTTGGCTGACCAAGTGTCACGTCCATATTCTTGAAGGTTCTATATGGCGTGACGAGTGCTACGATGGCACGCGAGCATATAGGCCGGAGGGCCAAAGACGAGGTCGAAGGGGCCAGAAGCTTCTTGGAGCTATGCACGGAAGGTGTCCGGTGCATTCAAGTCTAAACCAAGAGCGAGTATGCTTGGTTGAAAGGATTGATGTTTCCTTGTGGAAAGAGGCTAAACAAGAAGTTGACTTTATAGGAGGGGGTGGTCTCCCTTCCTCATATGCATCCTGCATATGCCAAGACCTCGTGGATGGGACGCTCGCCCATCTTAGCTAGTGTGCACGAAAGTGAGCATCCTCATGGCGCAACCCATGAGACCGGCCTAGCATATGTGAGAGAAGCATATTGCATGAGTTCCTTTGTCATAGGAGATGGCTTGGGACAGTACCTGGAGATAGGTTACTGTGGGTTCCTTTGGAGAGCTTGTTACATGTACTCATGCCATGTCAAAGCGTGCGACGTGCTAGCTTCTTCTGTAAGGAGGATTGAGCTATTCAAGGGGCCAGACCTTGATGTGCTATGTTGGGCATATATATATATATATATATATATATATATATATATATATATATATATATATATATATATATGTATATAATATAGAGAACATACCAATCAAATTGACTACACAAAATCCTTAAATCAAAACCCAAAACCTGATACACTAAATCGGTTGTGTAATGGGAGAAGAAGATGTAAAATGATAGAACTGGAGAGGTAAAGCTAAAGGTTCAGGAAAGAAAGAAAAAGATGGGGGAGATGAATCGGTTAAATCATCTGTTACAAGAGAGAGATGGCAATGAAGTGGTTGATTGATGTATAACCCGTGGATTAGAGCTTATAATTATCTATTTTGGGAGTAGAAGAAGAAATGGTAACTTAGCGATAGTCAGATGCAGAGAGATGAAAATGGTTAGATTGAGGGACAATCGTTTCAGAGGAAGATTAGAAGAGGGTAACGAAGGGTTGATGGGTAGCACGGATCCGTTAGATATCAACTGACATGGCGAATAGGACGACAAGATATTTTCAAACAACCCATGTTCGATCTCAAGCATAAGTTAGTTTTTTACCAATTCAAAAAAAAACATTAAGTTTGTCCTAGTCAGATTGTTTTAGTCACAACCTTTCTGTTTTGTTATATAGATTCTTTCGATCGTGGGTGATACTGTAATTAGAAATATCTTTCTATTCTTAGTTATCGGATTCCATTAGTTTATCTTTTGGGCATGAGGATGGGGTTGAATGAAGCTCTTTACGTGGTGTGAAAATTTTGTCAAAATTATTTGGTAGACAATTAGGCATTTATATTGGATTCTAAAGAATCTGTTCCTATTGAATGTTCTTTACTTATTTTCTCAAAATATATTGGAATAATACTCCCCACTAAATTGTCTATGGAAAAATGGAGTTTTTATCTATTTTATATTAAGTCTTAAACACAAAAGCTTTATGTTGGGCGCACCTCTGAAAACCGTGATAAATCATTAAATAAATATTTTTAAAAATAACTGAAGAGTACAAAATTGGTTGTTATTTCTTTACAGGTTTCGTGTTTCGATCTTCACACGTTTCTTTATTTTTCTTGTTAAATTATGTCGTCTCACACAGGGGCGGAACCAGGATTTTATGTTAGACAAGGCTAGTCTAAAGTTATTACAAAATAACCTTCGACTGAAAACTTTGGACAGACTTGCAAAATATAGCGTGTCGCAACTCTGAAGTTAATGTGACATCTTTTTGTATTACGATTCTCACACGTATCTTATTTTTCTGAGGCAATAACTTAATGGAGGATTTTTTGGTTTAACTTTATAAACTATAAAATATTAGACGATCGTATGGCGAATTATTTTGACAAATATTGTACATCTAAAAAAAAAATACATGTTTTTAGAAACTGCTGTCAAATTTTCTAAAATATCTGTATAGAATTGTTTAGTAACACTTCAAACAAAAAATACATACAAAAAAACTTAATTGAGCACAATAATGTGAATCTTTTAAGTTTATGTCATCTCATTTTAAAGGAAGTTCAAACCAGTAAGAAATTAGGAAAATAAAGAGTGTGATTGAGTAAATAACAATGCCCTTTAACATTTCTTCTTAAAGGTGAAAGATATTAAAAGCAAAAGATGAAACAATGGGGTTTGAACTCTGGTCGCCAGAGCATTGAGAAATAACGTCCACAACTAAAGCTAGATACACTTGCATTAAAAGAAGCTTACAACTAATATAAATAGAAGTCAGGCCGGCAATTCCAAGTAGGTCCGCCACTGGTTTCACAAAAAAAAAGTAGGTTCTTTCATCAAAAAAAAGTACGGCGAATTTTTTTTTGACAAATATTGTACATCTAAAAAAAATACATGTTTTTAGAAACTGCTGTCAAATTTTCTAAAATATCCGTATAGAATTGTTCGGTAACACTTCAAATAAAAAATACATACAAAAAAAACCTAATTGAGCACAATAATATGAATCTTTTAAGTTTTTGTCATCTCAGCTTAAAGGAAGTTCAAACCAGTAAAAAATTAGGAAAATAAAAAGTGTGATTGAGCAAATAACAATGCTCATTAGCATTTCTTCTTAAAGGTGAAAGATATTAAAAGCAAAAGATGAAACAATGGGGTTTGAACTCTGGTCGCCAGAGCATTGAGAAATAACGTCCACAACTAAAGCTAGACACACTTGCATTAAAAGAAGCTTACAGCTAATATAAATAGAAGTCAGGCCGGCAATTCCAAGTAGGTCCGCCCCTGGTTTCACAAAAAAAAGGGTTATTTAGGCCAAGACCCCCATTTATTTAGCTATATTAGGGGGACACCCCTAAAAACATTTTCGTTTAGGCGTTAACCTCCAAAACTCATTTTCTGTCCAAATAGCCGTGAAGTAGTGGTCGTGCGAATCACATGCTCGCCTACTGACCAAAATACCCCCGTTCTAATTTTTAGTATATGTCCCCCATTTATTTAGCTATATTAGGACTACACCCCCAACCAAAATACCACTTGGAGCTTCACAACCACCTATTTCTCAAGTATCTTCTTCCTCTCAACCATCAACTTCACAACCCGTAGTATCTTCTTCTTCCGGAAGAATAAGTGATGCTTCCAATATTTAAATTTTAGCTATAAAATCCAGATTTTTCTTCAGTTTGTGGATCTGTTGAATCTAAGCAAATAGGTTCTGGTTTCAATCTAGAGTTCACTAATTTCTTGTTTTTGCTTTATTGTCAACTTGGGTTCTGTTTTTTGCTCTGAATCTTGGTTAGTTGTTGAAGGACAATCTGAGAACCGATTTTAACATGGATGAATTTTATCCTCGGTTTCTTTTTCTTTGACTGTTTCTCCTTCTTCTTCAATTTCTTCTACTTCTATTCTAGATTTCAATTCTTCTCTAGCAAAATCTTCTAAGATTTCATCTTTTCTTCCAAAACCCATGTCTAAGAAATAGATACCAACTCCTTAAAACATGACTAAAAGATTCAAGATCAGATTTTTGTGAGAAACAATAATAAAACAGAGACTTTTGAAACCAATTACACCATTTTTCGGTACAAACACTACTAGTTGTTCTTCCATTCTTTTTTGGGTTCTGTTTAGTGGATATTATAGCTTGAACTTGACCCATACAAATAATTTTTGGGTACAACTACCTCGGACTGGTAAAGACACGATCCACCCTATCATCGGAGTACAAGTGACACCTCGGCCAGAGTTACTCGCTGATTGGCTCTAGCTCGGGGAGAGTATGACCCAGTCTATAGCCGAACCTAAGACTTATGAGACAGAGAATGTAACATGGGTGAACCAACCGGAGTCACTCGTGGATTGGATCTAGCTCTGGCCTCTATCTAGGGGTGATCATGACCCAGTCTATGGGCGAACCTCGAAGTTAGTGGTTTGACATGTAACTAAGGTGATTCAACCGATCGTGAGATGAGAAAGTATTGGCTCGGGATAAACTATTCGAACGGACAAAGTATTTTGGTTAGGGGTGTAGTCCTAATATAGCAAAATAAATGGGGGTCATATACTAAAAATTAGGACGGGGGTATTTTGGTCAGAGATCGAGCATGTGATTCGCACGAACACTACTTCACGGCTATTTGAACGGAAAATGAGCTTTGGGGGTTAACGCCTAACCGAAAATGTTTTTAGGGGTGTCCCCCTAATATAGCTAAATAAATGGGGGTCATTCTCTAAAAAACCCAAAAAAAAAGTAGGTCCTTTCATAAAAAAAAAAAAGTACTGCGAATGTTTTTTTGACAAATATTGTATATCTAAAAAAAATACATGTTTTTCGAAACTGCTGTCAAATTTTCTAAAATATCCGTATAGAATTGTTCAGTATCACTTCAAATAAAAAATACATACAAAAAAACCTAATTGAGCACAATACTGTGAATCTTTTGAGTTTATGTCATCTCAGTTTAAAGGAAGTTCAAACCAGTAAGAAATTAGGAAAATAAAGAGTGTGATTGAGCAAATAACAATGCCCTTTAGCATTTCTTCTTAAAAGTGAAAGATGTTAAAAGCAAAAGATGAAACAATGGGGTTTGAACTCTGGTCGCCAGAGCATTAAGAAATAACGTCCACAACTAAAGCTAAACACACTTGCATTAAAAGAAGCTTACAACTAATATAAATAGAAGTCAGGCCGACAATTGCAAGTAGGTCCGCCCCTGGTTTCACAAAAAAAAAGTAGGTCCTTTCATCAAAAAAAAAAGTACGGCGAATTTTTTTTGACAAATATTGTACATCTAAAAAAAATACATGTTTTTAGAAACTGCTGTCAAATTTTTTAAAATATCCGTATAGAATTGTTCAGTAACACTTCAAATAAAAAATACATACAAAAAAACCTAATTGAGCACAATAATGTGAATCTTTTAAGTTTATGTCATCTCAGTGTAAAGGAAGTTCAAACCAGTAAGAAATTAGGAAAATAAAGAGTGTGATTGAGCAAATAACAATGCTCTTCTCAATTCGAATGCAGACAAACTAGCTAAATGAGCGAGAAAGAAGAATAGAAGTAAAAAGTGGTGTAATATTCCCTGTATTTTAGTTAATAAATATTGTAATAACGTTTATATTAATTAATGTAAGGATAGTTCAACAAAAAAAAACAATGCTCTTTAGCATTTTTTCTTAAAGGTGAAAGGTATTAAAAGCAAAAGATGAAACAATGGGGTTTGAACTCTAGTCGCCAGAGCCAGGGCCGGCCCTGGTCCCAAAGCGAACAAAGCGTCGCTTTGGGCTTCCAAATTTAGGGGCCACATTTAGGAGGAAATCGACTTGAGGTGCCTTTAAAATCTTCCGTCAGACTCACAACTTTGTATATGAAAGGGCCACAATAATATATTTTCTTGAAAATTAGGGCCACAAGCCCACAACAATGTTGTTTTAATTAAATCCAAAACAAAGTAACCATATATGGACCCACAACAGTGTATTTATACTCTTACTAATCTCTCCTCCCCTCTCCTCTCATCAGTCTCGTACTATTTCTCTCTCCCACCCTTCTCTCACATTCCCTCTAGTTATATATATTTTAATTAATTTTATTTATTTTTGGCTTGTATTTGATTTATTGACACATATTCAAGGAATTATAATTGTTATCACTATCATCATACTAACTATCATTGTAGAGCTTTTAACCAAAAAAACTATTATTATAAAATTTCAACAAAAAAAAAACTATCATTATTGATATTATCATAAATAGAAATTTTATTTTAGTTACACAATCATTACAAAGGTCATCAAACTACTTTATTTGTACTTTACTAACTCCAGTTCGATGAACCATAGATTCCACATCTGAGAATCGAACTTGGGAGCTCCAGAGTTTCAGAATACTTGCCAACTTACCTATTAGTTCTTGGCTATAAATTTTTATTTCGCAAATTTAGTAATAGACTCAAAATAATTTTTATATAACAATACACGAACTATTTTCTTAAGTAAATGACTCTAATTTATATAGTATTAACTTATTATGACAAAGCTATCACTACAAGAAAGTTGCATTACGAGCACAATTAATTTTTACAAAAAAAAAAGGCTATTTAGTTATGACTAAATTTTCTTGTCTCTAGTCTCTCCTAAACAACTATCAAATACCACAACACTTATGCCTCAATTTTTTTCCCTACAAATCTTGTTGAACCATTGAATCAGA
Organism: Eschscholzia californica subsp. californica; assembly: GCA_002897215.1. Lineage (NCBI taxonomy): Eukaryota > Viridiplantae > Streptophyta > Magnoliopsida > Ranunculales > Papaveraceae > Eschscholzia > Eschscholzia californica. The sequence goes on from BEHA01000040.1 coordinate 303,038, forward strand.
GGTTCGATTAAGGACTGACTTCGAATCCGAGCGGATTTTCAAGTACCTCGATTAGACCGTTTGAGTCATACTGCATAGTAATTGATGTAAGTTTCATGTTTAAACTCGACATTAGAGGTAAGGAAAACGAAGAAGTTCCAATGTATAATTTTTTTTTATATTGTGAAACACATGTGGGCCACATTCTTTAAACTCGCTTCGGGCCTCCGAAATCTCAGGACCGGCCCTGGCCAGAGCATTGAGAAATAACGTCCACAACTAAAGCTAGACACACTTGCATTAAAAGAAGCTTACAACTAATATAAATAGAAGTCAGGCCGACAATTCCAAGTAGGTTCGCCCCATGTTTCACAAAAAAAAAAGTAGGTCCTTTCATAAAAAAAAAAAAGTAGGTCCGACCTTGGTTTCACACACGTGACAATTCTTCACTTGTTACATTTTTACACCACTAGCTTTATACTTGTTGGCTTCTTTCTACCTTTTATTTCTCTTCTCTTCATTCTTACTCCTAATTTACTTTTGTTCTATTTTCTTTCTTCTCATTTTTTTTTCGTACAATATTTTGGTTATTGAGATGATAACAGAGACCTAACTTGTTTATTATTTTGTGATGACGGTCTCTCTTAGTTAGCCGACTCAACAATAAAAGTATAAGTGATGCGTGTTAAGATACTCTTTGTCATTTGAAAGTAAGGCGCACATTACATAATAGGATTTAGATGAACCACGATCACCTAATGCCTACTAGATACACATATATTTCAATAATATAAGAAAAAGATAAGTGTTTCAATAGACCTGCCAATAGGTCTATTTAATTTTTTTATTGAGAGCTATAAGACTGATTCCCATATTGGATATTACATTTATAAAAGATGCATCTACGTTAATTTTACTGAAGTGATTAGCGGGGGGATGCCATTTTTCAGTGGGATTTTGTTTTTTTCCTTCATAGATTTTGTTGATTCTAGGAAATGTTTTTATCATTCTGATGATCTTGCCCAGATCATTAATCTCATGCTGGAAGCAGTGGTCGCATCTCACTTTTCATATGATCCATAGGATGCTCGAATAGTGTATGTTTTCACTGGTCGCATCTCACTTTCCATTAATCTCATGCTGGAAGCAGTGGTCCCACGAGAAAATCCAGTCATAGATGGATGTAATGTTCTTGGTAATGATATTAAAATAAAACCAAACATTTTTAGCCAGTGCACAGTGTAAAAGTGCATGTTTAATAGATTCTATATTATTACAATTAGGACAAGACATGTTATTATCTATGTATTTACCGATTCACTCTCTGACTGGGAGAGCTTTTGTACATATTTTCCAGATGAAGGTTTTTATTCTCGGGATGATAGGTAAAGACCATATGAACTTCCAGTTCTGAGAGGTAAGAGTTTCGTTGGTGTTGTGGGAACTGAGATGTTGGTACATAGATTTTACTGTAAATTTACCTGAGTTGGTTAGCTTCCATTTGAGATGGTCTTTGCCTTCACTATTCACAGGGATAGCTTTGATTAGATTCCGAGTCGTGTTATCAAAGTTTTCGTTAAGGATCTCGTTGTTCCAGTTGTTGTTAGTGATAAGCTGTGCAACCTTGTTCAGTCTAGAGTGATTGTTGTTTGGCACTGGTCCGTCGATTTCCGGAATCCAATTGTCTTCCCAAATGTTAATATCTCTGCCTGACTGCACTTCCCAAGTGTTAAGGTCTTCAATGAGGGTGTAGTGCTTCCTGATCGTTTTCCAACTCCAGGAGTGATGTGGCTTAGCTGGGCCAGGTTTATCAGTGTGGGGGAAGTATTTAGCTTTGAGGAGTTTGACCCATAAATTCTCAGGTTCCGTCTTGAGCCTCCATGCCAGTTTAGAGAGTAACACCGTGTTGTCCAGCTCTGGCAAGTGAATCCCTAGGCCTCCGAGCTCCTTCGAAAGGCAAATGTATGACCATGCTTTGGTGCATATACCTTTAGACTTACCCCACCAGAACGTCCTCTGAACGGATTTGATGCGTTTGCTGACTCCTTTAGGAATAACAAAGCATTGCATCTGATATCGGGGTACGACTGCAACAATGACCGAGATGACCACTGTGCGACCAGCTTGAGAGAGAAATGAGTGATTCCATTTATTGAGCTAGTTCCTGATGTGATCGAGGATATAGTTGAATACTTTGGTTTTCTGGGCTCCGATAAATAGCTGCGCCCCCAGGTATTTCTCAGAGGTGGAGGCATATTTGACTTTAAGGGTGCGCATAATGAGGCGTTTAAACTTGGGATTAGAGTTCTTTGAGTAAAAGATGTTGGATTTAGTGTAGTTGATCATTTGTCCCGAGGAAAATACGAGAATTACGAAGAGAATTTGAAGTAATTCAATTCAAGTATATCAGGAGGGAACTCAACTCACAAGCAGACAAGCTAGCTAAATGGGCAAGAAAGAAGAACAGAAGCAAAAAGTGGTATAGTGTTCCTTGTATTTTAGTTAATAACTATTGTAATAACGTTTTGATTAATTAATGAAAGTCTAGTTCAACAAAAAAAAAAGGTCTATATGATTTCTTTCTTTTCTTCTTTTTCGGACAATAAAATAAAAAATCCATTTAGTCATCACTAAACCAAACGCACACAAAAGAAACAAAAAGTAGATCTGTAATTTTCAATGCTTTAAATAATATATAATATAAGAAAGAATGGAGACAAGAAATGAATCTAGAATTTATAATTATCTAAAAATTAAAATTATATAAGAAAGATTCTATGTGGTAAGAAAGATCCATGGTCCTCAAGTAGTCCTTGTGTTTTTCACTACCGAGTAAAGACCACAATTTTAACAGATCAAAACTCTCTATGAGATGCGCGTCTCTTTACCATTTTAGGTTAATTCTGTTTTGGCCCCCGATTTGTGACCAATTTTGGCCCCAATAAGTGTCCGGCAGTTCGTTTTGGCCCCGCCAAAATCGATTTTTCGGACAGTGCTGCCATCATCAGGTCAAACCGATACTTTTCAATATCCAAAATACCCCTCTGACCAAATTTTCCTTCCCCACGCCAAATCTCGTGTCGTCACATCCTCTATCACATCCCTTCGGTTATTTAATGCCTCATCCCTTACCTTTCCAACCTAACTTCACCTCAACTTCATCAGGTAATACTTAACTTCATTGAATGATTTTCTTCTTCCTTCATCTTAATTTAACCCCTCTTTCTTCATAATTCTTTATCTTCTTCACCAACACACTCCAGACACCAGCAAAAATCAGTCAATAAAGTTTCATCTCTCTTTAGCTTCTTCATCTTTCTTTAACTTCTTCTTCACCAACCTTGTGGCCGAAAGAGATGGGCGACAGTTCTTCATCCCCACCAATAAGTTTCACAGTTTCCTGTCAAATGTGTGATGAACCATTTTATTCAGCAATTGAATGTCTTTGGGTTTACAGTCAGTGCAAAAGCCCCAAATGCATTGGCATCAGACGTCTTGAGGTTGCTAAGACTAGAGAAGGTAGGGTTAGGAAATACCTTACTTGCTAATTTCATACCTGTTTTGCTTTCCAGTGGCTTGATGAAGCCAAGGACGAAGAGAGAGTTGAACAGAAAATGGTAGAGATAAATGAAAAGAAATCCCCTCCACAACAAATATTGAAAGATCTTGGTTCTTACATCAAAGATGAATCATGCTTTTATTGTTGTCTTCACGGTCACTGGGCGAAAGATTGTCCATGGGTAGACACCCCCTGCCCAAGATCAAATGAAAAGAAATCCCCTCCACAACAAATATTGATGAAGCCAAGGATGAAGAGAGAGTCATACAGAAAAAGGTGGAGATAAATGAAAAGAAATCCCCTCCACAACAAATATTGAAAGATCTTGGTTCTTACAACAAAGATGAATCATGCTTTTATTGTGGTCTTCATGATCACTGGGCGAAAGATTGTCCATGGGTAGACACCCCATGTCCAAGATCAAACTGCCAAGGTAGAAAGAAAATTCGAACATCGCTAACATATCTGAATTTTGAAAATAATTTTTTTCTTGTGTTGTTTGCAACAAGTTCGATTGGGTTCATAAGACTAAAGCAAGCAAAGGAAAGATGGTTACTATCCAAGTTCCATATGACCAAATGTGTAAGAAGTTTAAGGATTTACTTTGAGATTGGGGCAAATGGGAAATGGGGGCCAAAAGGTAATTGTTATCCAAGCTATTATGTTTCTGTTTCATTTTTATCAAAGTTATTATGTATCTCTTTCATTGTTATCTAAGTTATTTAGTGTCTTCAACTGTCTTCAACTAAACAAGTTATTATGGATATGGGGGCCAAAATGGAGTAAAGCACATAAACTATCTGGAAATTAAGTCATAAAACTGTCTGGAAAATAAGTCATAAAACTGTCTTCAACCACCAACTGAATAAATCCGTAAGATACATCCACAAAATAAGCAAACACAAAACATTGTCTGGAATAAAACCATATGATCAAAGTCAAAACACAACCACAAATTCAAAACACAACCACAAAATGCCCAACAAAAACAATTGTCTTGAAACAAATATACTAGTCAGACCCCCTTGGGTTATTACGGGTCCCTGGCCTTCTTTCCCTCCTTGCACCTCCACTGCTCCTAGTTTGTTCTTGACTACCAACCCTGCTACTTGAAGATGCCTGCCCTGATGTGGGACTTGTGGGTCCTCTGCAAGATTTTGTTATGTCCATGACTCCCACAAGTGTAGCAATAATAACCACGAACGTTACCACCCTGCTTCTCTGAAGCATCTCTCCTCCTTTGAGTTCTATGTCTCCCTGCTGGCCTAGTCATTCTTGGGGGTTTGACAACATATCGAGGCTACAAGGATACACATTATTATCAATTGTTGTCTATTTCCAAACAAACACGTGCGAAATAAAGGAAAGTAATTTACCTGCCCCCATGTTGCCTCATCTGGGATTGACACAATATGATGACCATACGTGGCTCTATAAGCTTTGACAGTATAATAGTAGTTACAATACCTACATAAAAGGAACATATGAACCAAAACGTATAAATAGGGCCAAAAAGGAAAAGGTTATAAACCAAAACATATAAATAGGGCAAAAAAGAAAAAGGGGTCATTGGACTTACTTTATAAGATCTTCTCTTCTAGGCACCGATACAGCGAGAGCATGCAAACAAGGTAATCCAGATATTTGCGACGCACAACAGGTGCATGTTTGATTACCCAAATCCACTTGCCATCGAACTCCAGTCCTCACGTTCACATTCCAATAGTTCTCATCAGAGGGTTGGACATAGTAATGCCTGATCGACTTTTGAGCTTTTCGAGTGAGGCTTTAACCTTTGCCACCAACCCATTCTCTGGCCACTCTTTCGCCTGCATACGTCTCTTGTAGTATGTGGCCATGACCATGTTGTGGTGATGAAAAGGGGTTTGTCTTTAAGCTTCATAATCTTACTATTGAAACTCTTAGAAAAGTTGTGGTGATGAAAATGCACTTCGAATCAGTATCGAAGTGTGACCTTGCCCATGAAGAAGGAGTTTTCCTCTCTAACCATTATTTTGCAACCGGACTAACAAATTGTAAGACTGTCATCCATCTCCTAAAATCTGTAACTGAATGAGACCTTGCCGCATTCCAGATCATTTCCTCAAGATGAAGCCCAGGTGGACTTGCTTGAAATTCTTATACATGTGACCAAAACAATATCTGTGTCTTCCATTACCAAGACAGTATCAACAGCCTGAATAAGACCTTTCTGTTGGTCAGATAAGATAGTCAGTGGTTGCTCGTGTCGTCGCAATTGTGGACCCACTGCCTGTAGAAAAGACAACCATGTCTCCTTGCATTCGTTTCTACATTTGTAGATAGCTATTGGAAAAATTCCATTTGTAGCTTCTACTCCCAAAACAGTTAACAAACACCGGCATATTTGCCATTCAAGAAACATCCATCAAGGCCCAAAACTGGTCTATATCCTTTCACAAATCCTTCAATAGATGTTCGAAAACAAACACACATGCGTGTAAAGGATTCTGTCATATCATGTCTTGATACTGTAGCTATACTTCCTCTGTTTGATATAAGTATTTGTCTTTCCAACTCAATTGCAAGTTTGTACCCTTCTTCAAAGTTTCCATTAATTCGCTCTACCATTTTAGTTCTGGCAACCCAAACTTTCTTGTAATTGACATTCACACCATGATGAGTTTTTACCCAGGCTTGTATGTTCTCCGGAGTTAGATCCAGATTTTGAGCGAAGGTCAGTTTATGAGCAATCCAATTTCAACTAACCATTGGGTTTTTATCATCTTGATCTGCAGTACATGTATGCTCAAAGTTGGCTTGGCTGAGCTTGTACGTGTGTTTATCACTTAGCTGCGGTACGTACACAAACTAGTCACATCCCTTTTCTTTGCATTTAAATCTCAACCTTTTTGTCTCATTTCTTACCTGAGTATATGAAAATTGATTGTCAATTGCAGTGTTTCTAATTGCTACTCGAGCCTGCTCAATCGTTGGCCAAGTCTGGCCAACATACAAGTCATTTCTAATTTGGCCCCCATTTCCATTTTGGCACCCATTTTCGTTTTGGCCCCCTTCCTCGTTTGTATTGTACAAGTCATCTTCTGCATAAAATGATCCAGATTCTTCAAATCTTGGATCATAATGATCATTTTGTTCACCATCCTCACCATCACTGGAGTATAAATCCCCTCCCTCATTCGACTCTTCCCCATTCGATTGATATCTTTCTTCAGGGTTTACATCATCACCGAAGTCCTAACATTCGTTTTCTTCTACAGTTGTGGAAGGGGTCGTTTCTGATCGACCCTGTGAACTGCTTTCAAATACCTCTGATTGTAAAGAACTAAGTAAGGCATCACTTACTCCCACCATATCTCTCAGAGTAGCCCTCCACTGATCAGAATCCGACATCATAAACTCATTCCAATCAAGTGATTCCCGGTCAAAATTATTCCCAGTTTGGCCCCCAGTTTGAGTACCATGTTCCATCTGGACACTCATCTTATCATCTTGATGTAGAAACGCAGCGGAATTAAAGAGATGAAATAACTAAATAAGAACAATGAAAATAAAGATCAAATAACTCTAAATACTCAACTTTATTAAAACTTCAAAGGGGTTTTTCTCTCAATCTGAGAATAATAGACAAACTAGATATCCTTTTATAGGATTCTGGACTTTCTTAGATAGACTTGAATTAGACTTCCTAAATAATTAAAATACTACAACTGCCTAAATAACTAGACTCAATTCTGGACCTTTCCAATTATTGGAAATATTAAAATAGCATAATTTCCTAAACCTAAATTATCTAATAATCATACTAAAATAAGGACTTCCTAAATCTACTATCTCTGGCCGGTTGGTCCATGACCGGGTTCGGTCATGGAAAAAGTCTCCACGCCGGGTGCCCCTGCATCAGCATCCCCTTCCCTCAAGAGGTTCGTCTCGAACCGTTTGTGAAGAGAATGTAGTTCCTCCGATCCATCTTCAATTGGCAATAACGTCATGATCTTCTTTTTCCACGAAAATTCATAAACATTCAAACGACCACGGTAAGTGGCATCAACATCAGATTGCCATGGTCGTCCTAATATGATGTGGCATAAATCCATATTGGTGACATCACAATTAACTGTAGACAAATAAGAAGAACCAATAGAAAGATTAATAGTACACATGTGATCAACCCGTGTAGTAGTACCCGACTGAATCCAAGCGGTTTTATACGGGTTTGACTTAATCATTGTAGGAATACCCAAGAAATTGACAAGCTTTGTAGAAATTAAATTTTCTACACAACCATTGTCAATTACTATAGTACACACTTTATTCAGTACTGTTCCCCGTGTAACGAACAAATTCTTTCGTTGAGATAAATTCCTCCCGAACGGTGTAAAAAGAACTTTCTGAGTTAGTAACATAACACGATCACCGTTATCTGGAGTAAGGTTAATACGTTCCAACTGTTCTTCATCCGAATCAGAATCTGATTTCTTCTCTATAATATTTGCTTTACCGCGAGAGGGGCAAGCATTAGAATAGTGTCCCGTTTCATAACAACGATAACACTTTACTGGTGGAGGTTTTTTATAAGGATTTTCAGCTACTGATTTAGTTCCCTCCTCCGATTGCTTTGGTTGATCTAATTCATCCGGTAAAGTTCTTACCGATTGACTTTTAGTACTGTGTCCCCGAAAGATGGAACGAGAATCTGATTCAAAAGATCGAGCTACACTGATACATTCAGATACGGAATTGAAAGACCTTAAATTAACTAAATCCTTAATATCATTCCGAAGTCCGTCTTTGAATTTTTCCACTTTCATTGATTCTGAATCGGGGAGATTAAGCCTTGTGATTAGACGTTGGAATTCTGAAGCATATTCCTCAACTGAACGTCTTCCTTGACGGCAACGCAAATAATCAACACACAATTGATTCTCATAGTCCGGAGGGAGGAATCGGGAGAACATCAATGGTTTAAGCTCTAACCAAGAAGAGATAGGAGGTAGTTGTGATAAACGTCTATTTTCGGATTCCTGTTTCCACCAAGTCAGAGCAGTTTTAGATAAATAACCAGTAACACAACGTACCTGTTCAGGACCTTCCACTTGCATAACATCAAAGAAGATCTCGAGTCGTGAGACGTAATCTAAGAAATCTTCGATATTTATTGAACCATCATATGATGGTACTTCCATTCGAATACGGTAAGATGAGTTTGGATGGGGACAATCGGTTTCGGTTTGTTGATGGTGGTGTTCGAGATTGGTTTTAGGGGTTTGAAAAACAATCGGTTGTCGTTGGGTTTGGGTGTTTGTACGGTGGAATGGTGTGGTTGGTTCTCGGGTATGGGTAAGGGTTAGGTTGGTCTCTCGGTTTTGGGTGATCGGTTGGTATGGGTCTCGGTTAAGTGGAGTTGGGTGGGGATCGGTTTGGAGATGATACGGTAAGGCTGGTTCGGTAACTTGGGGTCGATTGGTGTGTGGGATTTCTCGGAGTTGATATAGTTGGTTAGGTGGTGGTGTTGTGTCGCGAGTTTGGGGGTAATGGTGGTTGTCGGGTTGTTTGTTTGGGAGGTAGGGATGTGGTTGGTATAGAGGATGGGTGTCGGTTCGGGTGTACGGGTTTTGGGTTTGAGGTTCGAGGTACGTTGGTGAAGGACGTGAGGGACCGATAGGTTGGGATTGTTGTTGGTGTCCACTGTTTGTGTGATGGTTGTTGGTTGGGATACGGTGGTCGGGTGATGTCGAATAGTGGTGATGTTCGGTAAGTAGGTAGGGTTCGGTTTGTGGTCGGTTTTGGTTTATGGTGGAGTTGGTGAAGGAGAATGATGATGGTTGTGGGGCGAGGGGAGCGGTTGAGTGTGGAATGTTATAGGAGGGGTATGTTGTTGGTTTTACTGTAGGAGTCGTTGGTTTGTTTGTGATGAAGGGTGGAGGTGTAATTGGGCAAGGGTTGCTAATCGTGTGACCGAATAGGGGTATGGTGGTATCGGTAGGGAAGCTTATAGGTGAAAACCGGTTAGGGAGTGAAGTGGTTGTGAGGATTGGTAGTATATTGGAACCGATAGATAACGGGTTTGAAGTGTGGGAAGAGGGTTGATTGATACACATACCTTTGAGTTGTTTTGAAAGATTGTTGATGGAATCGGTGAGTTGATCGAAACGTTTATCGATTCGTTCAAATTTTTCTGTTGTTTCCTTCTTGTACTCCATGAAACCTTCTTCCAACTTTTTACCTGCAGATAACCCTTCTTTAATGTTGTCCCATTCAGATGAAAAGGTTGGTGTTTTCTCCTTAGTTGGTGTAGCGGTGATAGTAGTGTTAACCATGGTGATGAAGAAAAAAAAAAAAATTCTAGCTCTAGATACCACTTGATGTAGAAACGCAGCGGAATTAAAGAGATGAAATAACTAAATAAGAACAATGAAAATAAAGATCAAATATCTCTAAATACTCAACTTTATTAAAACTTCAAAGGGGTTTTTCTCTCAATCTGAGAATAATAGACAAACTAGATATCCTTTTATAGGATTCTGGACTTTCCTAGATAGACTTGAATTAGACTTCCTAAATAATTAAAATACTGCAACTGCCTAAATAACTAGAATCAAATCTGGACCTTTCCAATTATTGGAAATATTAAAATAGCATAATTTCCTAAACCTAAATTATCTAATAATCATACTAAAATAAGGACTTCCTAAATCTACTCTCTCTGGCCGGTTGGTCCATGACCGGGTTCGGTCATGGAAAAAGTCTCCACGCCAGGTGCCCCTGCATCACATCTTTAACTACATCTGCTTCCCGTTCAATACACTGGCCCCTTTCAACATTTTCAGACTCATTTTGGACTTCCATCTGGACATCCATCTGATCATCTCTAACCATATATGTATCTCTTTCAGACTCCATCTCCACATCACTTAGATCCAACACGATCACTGGTGGTTCAGACATGCAAGGAAGATCGATCACCGGACGATCTCTATTGTAGGGCCATCTCTTAACAACAACTTGTTTAGGATACATGATTGGTTACCACCCCACTGACGATTTTGCCTCGTCAAACACCTTGATTTAGTCCTAGGTTGTCTTGGTTGTGGAGGGATTTCAGACCAATCGACGTAAACATGAATATGGCAAATGATTTCGTAATCATTAGGAATCCCAACTTCAACCAAGGTGTCCAGACTTGTATCATCCATAATCGGAAGAAGTTATATCTCGAATAGACCAACCCGATTCTCACTCTCTACAAGAGACCAGAGTTCGATGGTAACACCTCCGTCTAACCCTAACTTTTTTACCAATGATATCCATCAGACGATGCAACGTCACTCTCTTTGAAAGGGAACTTGAATGCCTGGCATCAAGAATATATCCCCCCAATGTAATCAGACGACCTCACGTCAAACATGTCTTCGTTGTCCTTCCACTCGCCACCATAATGAACGATGATGTTGATAATCTTCAACATTTTTAACTGAGATTTACAGAGGTTATGATAGAGAAGAAGAAAAGAAGACTGATGAAAGAGAAGATGAGAAGAAGAGTAATGAAAGAGGGGAGTTATGTTATGAAAGATAAGAATATTAATGAAAGATAAGAATATAGTGGGTTTGTTTATAACTGCCTCGGGAAGGTGAAGTTAGGATAGAAAGGTAAGGGATGAGGCATTAAATAGCCGAAGGGATGTGATAGGGGATGTGACGGCTCGAGATTTGGCGTGAGGAAGGAAGATTTGGTCAGAGGGGTATTTTGGGTATTGAAGAGTATTTGGTTTGACCTGATGATGTCAGCACTGTCCGAAAAAAAAAATTTTGGGGCCAAAACGAACTGCCGGACACTTATTGGGGCCAAAACCGCGAGTTAGTCACAAATCGGGGGCCAAAACAGAATTAACCCTACTATTTTAGTATGAACTTTGCTTCATAAAAAAAATCCAAAATGGTTCATCCAGTCATACTCTAAGCGCCTAGATACCATTCATAAACAGAGCATATTGTTGATAAAGAATTGAAGGTTAATTTTCTAGGGTTTATATTCTGAAAATCTATTCTCCCATGATATAAGATTGGTCTTGGAAGAGATTTAAAAATATTAACATCACGAAAAAGAGTTATTATGGGAGGGACTGAATATATTCTTATACTTGAGTTATTTCATCTAACCAAGATTCAAAGTAGTGTAGTTGTTATGGAATTTGTGATTTTTTTATATAGATAGTAGTAGGGGTAGTTAAGTAGTTTTGCTATATTTCAATCCTTTTCTTCCTTAGGGGTCTTCGTACGGGTTGGAGACTTTTGGTTTTCGAGAGGTTAGGGTTTGGAGATTAGTAGAAGTCAGGCGATTCAATTCTTGAAGGATTGGAAGTCCGAAGGAACCCTAGATATCTTGGAAACTTTCTTATAAATTGATTCAAAGAAGGATCAGCCAAGCAGGTTCCTTCTTCAATCCTTCTTGAGTTTTGAAGTCTTGCGAACCCTAGATATGGATTAGCCGCTGACAATTTTTTTTCCTTCAACTTCTCTGTAATCTAGACTTTCTAGATGCAGCCTAATTATGCATTTCAGTCGATGTTATTTTCACCTGAGTTCAGATAAACTGATAATGATAGGTTAGGGTTTTTTCATATCGTGTAATTTACTCTTTGTCTGCTTCCTTTATGAATTAGATTAACTACGAATGTCGAATTGGCCATTCCGTTTATTAGTGTTATATGATGAAAGTTTATTTTGGATAGATCAATTTAGGTTATATAGTTCATATGTATTTGATCGTTGATCTCTATAATTTAGTACCTTAAGAATACATTTTTTTGTTACAACTGGAAGTAAGGGTCTGCCCTCCCGGACCTGAAATCCTGGTTCCGCCCCTGAAATAATTCGAGGTGCATATCAATGATTCTTGTTTTATGGTTAGGATTCCTATTCAATAACATCTTAAAAAAGAATAAATATAGTCCGCAAACTAAATTAAATTCGACAGGACTTATAAATATCGGAGTCGGTTCTGGTGTTGGAGTCGGTCCCGGTGTTGGGGTTTATAGTAGATGAGTTGAAGTTTGCATGTGTTTAGGGTAGTTGAATTGATTTTATATGAATTTAGGTGATCATTAAATTTAATAACTTCAAAAATAAAATTAGAAATGTGGGAAGTTGAATTTCATCTCTAAATTTGGATTCATAACTTGAAATTGGTAGTCTAAGATCCGGATAATTTGGTAAAAATGATAAGTTACATTCGAGAGGACTTATCAATATCGGAGTCGGTTCTGGTGTTGGGGTTTATGGTAGATGAGTTGAAGTTTGTAGAGGTGTAGGGTAGTTGAATTAATTATATAGGTTTTAGCGTAGTCGAATTAATTTATAATTTCAAAAATAAAATAATAAATGTGGGAAGTTAGATTCAAACCCATTACCTCAAGGTATATATACACGCACTGTTTGATATACAGTTAAGACACATATATATGAAAAAAAAAAAATTAAATGCCTAAGGAGGGATTCAAACTCATGACCTTACCGTCATGATGAATTATAACCCATCTTTTAACCACTACACCAATCTCTTCTTTATGTCATTTGGATACTTCATTATATACAGGATTATATATACCTACATATATATAAAAAATACTACTACTACATTTTTTTCGGGAAGGATCCAAGGGGTGCGACCGCACCCCCTCTCACCTCCATGGATCCGCCCCTAGGTGCTACGAGATGGATGATTGTTCTTCAAATTCATTAATTGACCAAATTTCGTAATGTGTCATGTGTTGGTGTGCTATGTGTCATGTGTTAATGTGTTATGTGTCATGTGTGGAGTTTGTTTCAGTCTCTAACTCACCTATATAATTTTATCATTAAATACCTACAATATCTTATATCTCCCAGTCAAGTAGCTTATAACCTTCTATGCCGACCAAATGAGCATCTTTTCCGCCATTCACATCTTTCTTGAATTAGAATATTCTAGTGTTGACTATTTCTGCATAGTGGTACGGAGCTTTCAATTTTAATTTATCTGTGTGTGGGTATTTGAACTTCACTCACTCCAAATAATGTCACATTTGATCTTAGTCATGTTGTTACCAAAATCAATAAAACTTGTGCAATTGGGAGATCCCAATTGAATGCTATGTCTTCCACCTATAATTCTTATAGGTCTAAAGATTTACAAACGTATTTTTACCCACAAACTCTCGATCATTTCAACTATAGACCCGATAGTTATACAATTTTCCAACAAAAATATGTCCACTACTCTAAAAATTGGGGTGGTGCTAAGATTGGGGCACCCATCTTTGTGTATTTAGGAGAAGAGAGTAATATTGATGGTGATATTGATGGCATTGGTTTCCTTATTGACCATGCCCCTTTGCTTAGGCTCTAGTAGTCTTTATAAGGTAAACTAGACAATTAAAACATTATTTATTTATTTTTTCTAATTATTTTATTAAAGTTTTGATCAAATTACAACACCGATATAATGGAAAATCAATACCGTTTGGATCGAGGGAGGAAGCATATAGAAATGCAAGTACCTTGGGCTACTTTAACTCAGCTCAGCTTTGGCGGATTATGCCGAGGTCCTTATAAGTCTAAAGATGAATTTAACGGCTAAGTCTTCTCCTGTTATTGTTTTTGGAGGTTGTTACGGTGGAAGTAAGTCATCGTTTAAATTGCTATTTTCCACATAATCTCTCTTTTTTGTGGTATGTGTTATGTGTGGAGTTTGATTCTGTCTCTGACTCACCTACATAATTCTATCGTTAAATACCTATAATATTATATATATATATATATATATATAATATCCTATATGTCTTATTTGTCTTATATCTCCTAGTCAAGTAGTTTATAACCTGGAGGAGAGAGAGAGTCTGAGCTGACGTCATCAGCGATTTTTCAATCTCTCCTTTCCTGCAACCCTAAATCTCATCTACCATCAAGATCCAACTCATCGAAAACCTAATCAAGTTAATCCCAAGCACTAAAAACTCTCAATAGCATCAACTGCTTTACCAATAATCGAACCACTTAACCACTATCAAGATTTTCATTCATGCCATCAAGTCTAGGTTAAAGGAACTCAAAAGAGAATAATCAAGTGATAATAAAAGCTGGTAATAAATCTCTCAAGGCATGATATAAGGTAACCTGTAGATTCGGGCGATCCTATCCTCGGGAAGGAGCAAAAGAGAAGATCAAGCAAATCAGATAAGTACCTCTAAACATTCTTCTATTTACATCTGTCTCGTTTTAAGTTAGTATAATTAATATGGGGTATAACTAATCCGATTACCAAGACGGGCTACTCATTAGAACCTCACGCATGCGCCGGATTCTGAGGGATTGAAGACGCTCGGCCTTCCCCCTCTGGTCTTCCTTCCCTTGATCTTCCAAGTGGTTTCGGTCTGGTAGGTTTCTCGAGAAGGTCGGCTTCCCAGCAGCTTAACGCTTACACGTGGGTGACATTCAAATGTAGAACATTAATTAGGCTCTATCCTCGACATGCAGAAGACTGATCATCCTCCCTCTCAACCCCTTTTAAAAGGAGTTAAGTGCTGTCTTCATGTTCAGAGAAGAATACTTCTCATCTTCTGGCTTCTCTCTCTTTCTCTAATGTCGTCTAACCCTCAAGCTAACCTGGAAGAGCTCTCTCAGTTGATGTCGATCCAACTTAATCTCTCGGACTATGGTAAGTTGACCATCAATTATCCCAAACCTTCAGAGATCAAGCAACTTCCTGTCATATCGTCTGGTTTTCTTGCTCGATTATGTTGTCAATATGACTATGGTATTGGCTTCATACGAAAGCATCTCTCTGCACAATCTAGGTTCTTTCGAGAAAGTCGAATCACTCCTTCTGCTACAGGCCCCAACCACTTCATGATTAAGCCGAGAAACCTTATAGCTCTTAATGAAATCAATCAAGGACGACCATGGGTCATTCGAGGTTATTTAATAGTCATGCAAGAAGTTGACTTCCCTTTTCATGGTGAGGTTCCTGCACTAATGCTCGAACCTATGTGGTGTAGTCTCTCAGGTTTGCCTTCGTCCATTCAGAATCGCCATGATCTTAAAATTATTTTTTCTTGCATGGGTTTCATAATGCAGATTCAACCTCGTAATTTCAGTAAGGTCACGAACACTAGCTTAAGGATTCAATTTATGTATGATGTTCGAACACCTCTTCTTGCCACTCTTAACTCAATCTTTACGGATGGAGGTAAGCCTATCAATTTTAGCTATCTCAAGTTTCCTAAGGCAATCTGTCATAAGTGTAGGATCGTAGAACACCCCATTAATCCATGCATCCAACCTCAAGACCATCTTAACAGTGTACCAATGGAGGTTAACTTTGTAGCCCACGGTCCAGCTGAGAATTGGGCCCTAACTGTGGTTCCTCCTCATATAGCTCCTTCCAACCCTATTCCTCCCCATGAAATATTTAAGCAAAAAGGGAAAAGGAAGGACTTAGATAAACTAATTGATGTTAAGATCGAAGTCGATGAACATCATCAGTTTATGAGCAAAAAGTTTAAGGAGCACGGATTGGGTAGGAGTTCATCTTTTTCGGGTTATCTTCATGGTTGGAATTCGGGTCAATCTTCTGGGTCTTCCTCCTTCACTGGATATGGTCCCCCTAGCTGGTACACTCCCCCTCCAGAGTCGATAGATAGTCAAGAAGAGCGTCGGAGACACATCTTTGCAGACTCACTCTTGGAATCCTCGAGGCAATTAATGGAGAACAGAAGTGAAGGGGATAATGAGTAGTCTGTGTCTTGGTTCGGATATTAAGTTTGTTTGGTGTTTTAGTTTGTTGTTTTTACTATTTCAGTTTAAGTGATGAACTTTAGTTAGTATTTTGTTAATCCTCTATCGATATTCAATGATAGAGATCAGGTTTAGATAATCTTTTGTTCAGATATCTTTTCTTCATTTTGATGTTTGGTTGATAGTAATCCATGTGGTAATATCATAGTAAGTTTAGAAGATGAATTTTAGTTATATTAATGCTTAATATCCATATTATGATATCTGTCTAGCTTTATCACTTCTAAATCTTAATGCTTAGAATGTATATTTTGTAGATTCCTTAGTTATTTGGCTTCCTGTTGTTCTCGGCTTCTGTTTACACTTTGAGTTCCGAGAGAAAGGCCTTAGACAATTGGTTTTTCCAGTGATAATCTCTCTCGTAGGTGCCTTTAGAACCCCAAGTCAACACTAGCTATTAACAGTAGCTTTAGTACTAATCTAGTCTTGGGCCGCTCTCATAAGGAGTATCAAGATTCACTATAGTATTAGGAGTAAGAGTGCGCCTATAAAATTAGGTCCATCCATTACATAACCAGGACTATTAAGTTTGAATTATTAATCTAAAACCCCCCCTCCCTGCAAACCTTTAGAACGAGGACTTGGGCATTTGGGTAATATTTTCATATATAGTAAGTGCCTCTAGACCACCAGGTTAATCTTTAAGCTCTCAACTATAGAAACCGAACTTCAATAGTTTCTGGCCAATCCCTTTGGGTGCCTTAAGATTAACATAAAGTTCAGGTGTTGGAGATCGCCTTTAAAATTAGGCCCAACTCTCGGCATACCCAGACGGTTTTGACTATAG
Organism: Eschscholzia californica subsp. californica; assembly: GCA_002897215.1. Lineage (NCBI taxonomy): Eukaryota > Viridiplantae > Streptophyta > Magnoliopsida > Ranunculales > Papaveraceae > Eschscholzia > Eschscholzia californica. The sequence goes on from BEHA01000040.1 coordinate 320,199, forward strand.
CTTAGCCTAGACACCCCCCCGTCCTTTTTTATCTCATGCTCAGGTAGTCAGAGATGATAAATAATTTAGGACCCACAGTCCTTAGTTGGAACGTCAGAGGCATCACTTCTTTTAGTACTCGTAAACACCTTATGAGCCTGATTAACAAGCATAACCCGGATATCATTTTCTTAGCCGAAACTAAAACTAAATCTTACAACATTAATAAATACATAAAGATTAACAAACACTATGATCATTTTTTCGTGGAGCCGACCAATAAATCCGGTGGACTAGCGATGTACTGGAAACACAACCTTACCCTTAAAATCCTCTACTCGGATAATAATATGATTCACGTGGAAATCCATAATACCAACGATAACCCTGATTATGTTATCACTGGATTCTACGGTTGCCCATACCATAAAAACAAACATAAACCTTGGAAAACTCTAAAAACTATTAAATTTCAGGATGAGACCCCTTGATTAGTCATAGGGGATCTTAATGTAATCCTGGACAACCAAGATAAAGAAGGTGGTAAGGCGACCTCGAATTCTAATACTTACAAAATTCATTCCTATATCAACGAACTTAAATTAACGGACATGGGCTTTAAAGGTTATCCATTTACGTGGAATAACAGACAATTTGGAGAAAACTTCATCCAAGAAAGATTAGATCGAGCACTAGCCAACCTTCCCTGGCTCCAAAAATTCCAACTTTCTAGTATCTCTCACTTAGAATCAGTAGGTTCTGATCATCTTCCTATTCTTCTGGCCGACACAGACTTAAGCTGCAATAAACCTAAGCCCTTTAAATTTATCCGTACCTGGATGTCCCACCCCGATTGCCACAAGTTTATCTCAGACAAATGGACTAACTAATTATCATAATATTCAAGTTAACCTGAAAAATCTCAGTAGACATCTCACGAAATGGAATAAAACAGTCTTCGGAAACATAGATAATAACATCAAAGTATTAATCACTAAGCTCAACAATACAACTAATAAAAAAGAATTCAACTTAATAAATAATCAACTGGAAGACTTGTATAGGCTTCAAGAATCCTTATGGAAAGAAAAATCTAGAAACAACTTTCTCTCGGTGGGGGATAAAAACACCAAAATTTTTCACTCCCAAGCCATCCAGCGTAATAGGACTAATAAAATTATAGCTATTAAAGATACCAATGGTGAGTGGCAGGAAGGATTAGAGAACATCCAAGCTGTCTTTACCTCGCATCTTCTCAATATTAGTTCTTCTCAAGGCCCCAACAATAACCATACTATTCTCAACCTATTCCATCAAACCATAACGCTGGAACAAAACATAGAGCTATCTAGAATCCCTGACCAGGAAGAAATTAATAGTGCTATTAGTAGTCTTAAGAAGGAAGCAGCTCCGGGTCCTGACGGATACCCCCCTACTTCTTTCAATCTAACTGGGACACGGTTAGTACCAACATTTATAGCTTAGTCCAAGATTTCTTTGAGTCGGCCGAGCTTCCACAAGACACCAATCATACACATATCTGCCTCATCCCCAAAACCACAGCTCCCCAAACGCCAGCAGACTATAGACCCATTAGCCTACTAAATACCACCTATAAGATAATAACAAAAATCTTGGCTAATAGATTCAAATCCTCACTTCATAATATCATCTCTCCTTCCCAAGCTGCATATATTCCAGACAGACAAATATCAGATAATATCATCATGGGACAGGAAATCATTCATTCTCTCAAAACCATGAAAGGTGCTACGGGTTACTTTGGACTCAAGCTAGATATGTCCAAAGCTTTTGATAGGATTGAATGGAGTTTCCTGGCGGATATCTTGGCAAAACTAGGCTATTCGGATCATTGGATCAAAATGATTGCCCAATGCATGACCACCTCTTCAATGGCAGTTTTAGTCAATGGGCGTCCGGGACCCATATTCTACCCCTCTAGAGGTATCAGACAAGGTGACCCCCTCTCCCCTTTTCTGTTTACACTAGCAATGGAGGGGCTTAGTCGTCTGCTAAAAGAAGAACAAGATAGAGATAATTTCAAGGGTTTCCCTACTAATAATCCTAACCTCACTATCTCTCATCTCCTCTTCGCAGATGACTGTATAATTTTTGGTCGCAACTCTCTGGATAATATCCACACCCTCAAAACTATTCTTGATGCCTTTTGCAATGCCTCTGGTCAAATGATCAACTACGCAAAATCTAATATTTTCTACTCAAAAAATTCTCATCCAAAATTCAAACGTATCATCATGCGTTCGCTCAAAGTTAAATATGCTTCCACGTCGGAGAAATATCTAGGAGCACAATTATTTATTGGTGCTAATAAAAAGCAGATCTATAATGATATTCTTCACAAAATAAAAATGAAATTAGAGAAATGGAATCACAGCTTCCTCTCTCAAGCTGGTCGTACAATAGTCATCTCGACTATAGCAGCAGTCGTACCCCGATACCAAATGCAATGCTTTGCCCTTCCCAAGGGCATATGCAAGAGCATTTCGACTTTGCAAAAGTCGTTCTGGTGGGGTAAGTCCAAAGGCATATGTACCAAATCTTGGTCTTCTATATGCCTTCCTAAATTCCTTGGTGGCCTTGGAATTCACTCCCCAGAACTAGATAATCATGCCATGCTGAGCAAATTAGCCTAGAGAATTAAATCTGAGCCGGAGTCCAAGTGGGTACAACTCTTGAAGTCAAATACTTCTATAAAGCTGATAATCCAGGTCCAGCTAAATCCCATCACTCCTGGATTTGGAAAAATATTAATAAATATCTTAATACCATAGAGAATTATACTATGTGGGAGGTTCATAACGGAAAGAATATAGATATATGGACTGATAATTGGATTCCCACTCTCCCCTCTATCCCCTATAACCAGAATTCTAACCTATCTAAGGTATCTCAGCTTATTGACCAAGGTAACTGGAACGAGAACCTTCTAAATAATG
>BEHA01000040.1:340814-361046 GCA_002897215.1 Eschscholzia californica subsp. californica
ACCCCTAGCCGGTAAGTCCCTCTCCCACTAAGGGACTCCGCAATCATTGAAGAGTTTACCTCATGATACATATATACCTTAAGTATCTAAATAAGTTTTTGATCACCGAGTTCGAATAAGAGAGCCGTCCTCCAATACCCATGGAAGGACCTGAACCTCATTCTCTTCGGTACCCTGTCATGCATCTAATGCGATCTTTTAAAATCAGTTTCATTCGTATATCAAAACCAATATTCATATTCAATTCATTATCTTATCAAACACGGAAGTGGAACAACCAAGAGTCATATCGCCACAAAGCAGAGGGATTCCTAATCAATGTCACCTCCCAGACGAGCGGTCAGGAGTACGTCCCTGAGCCTCGAACTGGAGGCACGAGCACCAATGGCCAGCAAGTGAAGCACTCTACTCCCACAGGTCTCATGACTAGTGTCGCCCACCTCACCGGTCTCACACGGATCACAACCGTGTCCACATGTCATCCTACCCTCAATGGCTACGTGCCCGTAGGTTGACATAATCCGCAGTCGGGTACATACAAGAAAATCCCAGTAGTTCACAATAATCGTAAAATCAGTTCGAAAACATTTCTCATATCGCATCAACACATTTCAAGCATATTTCAATTCATCACATAAATCGAGTTTCATGCGACCTAAGCTCTAGTTATAATGGCGCATATATAACTGTATAATCTAGCATATTCATTATCTATAAAACCATGCTGGATAAAGGATTCAGAACCCCTACCTCAGTCCTTGCATCACCAAAGACTCCCGCCTACCAGACGACCCAATTCCTCCTCATTCGCAAACTCTGGGATAAGGAAGAATAACCAAAAATCGAATAGAAACATCAGGTTCTAAACGAAGAACCTTGCACGACAAAAGCAATAAAGAAAAGAAAACATCGAAAACTTAAAGCATAAAAGCAATTTCGTCAACTCTCGAAGACTTCAAATATAATCCGATGTCGATCGATCTCTTACTTCGTATCTATGTCTCCTGAATATTGGAAATGCCTACGAACCCGTCAACCAACTTCCCATAATTTCTATTTCTCATTTTAGTGTCTCCATAAGCTGACAAATCATATAATGAATTCCATACTATAAATCTATAGCTGAAACTGTCCATTTATATGAAATATGATAAAATTCGGGTAACTATCTCTATTCCAATTTATTCCAAAAACTAGTCCAAATATGAAATTCGAGCCGTAAAATAATTCGGCACACCCCGTCTATATATGGTCACTCCAAAATAGTCCATAACATTCTAAACATGATCCTGAACATAAATCATTAGAAGAAATCGAATAATAATCGTCTAAATAGCTCCAAATTTCGATCCCAAATGAAATTAGTGCAACTATACAGTATACGAAATAGCTATCATAAAACCACCAAATTCGGACGAAATTGGAAATTTCAAACCGCTAACTATGTAGAACAAGTCGAATAGGTTTACCTGGAAGAAATTTCATTGAATTCCGACAACCGAACAAGAAGAAATCAACCGACGAAGTCGAACCACTAAATTTCCTAAGCAACTCACGACCAAATTAGATTAAACCTTCTCTGGTTTGGTGGCTTTGAAATGGATTAAAAGAAAAGCTTTTTAAGTGGGTTGAGAAGATGGGGTCCACATTTAAATATTAAAATACATAAACCATATCCCCTATGTAACACGTCTCACATGCATGCACGGTGGAAGGAAATAGTGGGTTGGATTCATTTTTGAATCCTACATTTACAACACCTCCTAAACAAGTCCCTTGATTTGGCCAGATTGCAAAATGACCCCTGAAATCAGAACAAGTTGCAAATTTAACCCCTCTTTTGACTTGACCCAATTGTTAAATAGTCTTTCAACTAACCTTGAAAACATGGGATGTTACAAATAGTTATAGGTGATAAATATATATATGGAGATATCATATACACATTAAGCAAACCAATACAGCAAGCTAATTCTTCTAGCTTACTAAGATCACGACTAAATACGACCTTAGTCGGGGTCACCTACTATTTGGCTAGGAAGAATCGATAGGTCTTTGTTAGTGTGTAGGCAGGCGGCGCCTTATCTGATAGTTGACTACTACAGTGTACACATGGATCCACATAACACCCTTGTAAGAGCTTCCGTAACTCTCCATTCGTCATCATTGTCCATCAGGCTAACTTGTGATCTCAATACGCATCGAATAATAAATCCCACCCAAACAGTGATACACTAAGAATATGTCATGACTTACCCAGACGACTATAAGATCATCGTCGTGTAGCAGAGTCATATACTCACGGTAATACAACGATCTCGTCTTGAGGAGTGTCTTATCTTTGACAGATCTGACGCTACTTCGCAAGGTAATTCATTAACCATTCGGAGAATACCCAAATATATGCATGAATATATAATAATATTAAATGATCTGGATGGTTACCAAAGCTACAAAAAAAACCCTCCTAACTAGTAACCTCCACTAAAGGAGAGAGCGTTCTTGTGTCTCAAGGTAGGGTAAACCCTATTTAAAGCCAAACTTTTACGAGTTTCCACTTTCAAGGATTAAGTATTTTCTTGTTAAGAAAACTAGGGTAAAAACTCTATTTCAATTCGGTGAAAACATTGTAAGTATCAACCACAAGTCAAAACGACACACACCAGTGGCTTAGCAGAATAAATAAACAAAGATGGTACTAGTCAGTCTCCTCGTCACTTCAAGGGTCGGGATACCCCAATTCCCATCCTCTCTTGGACTTCATTCTGGGTAAACTGACATGGTTATTCCCAGACGGCTGACCAAACATCGAGTGTAACCCTTGACATGAATTCATGGCTAGCCCATAACAGAAAAATAAACAAGGGGACCAACCAATGCACACCGTCAAACAACCATTGCACTTAACACGGTCCAGGCGTTTCCGCCACCACTATCACGCAACTCAAACGATTCCGCCAACACGTGTTTGAAGAAGATGTCCTTCGACCAAAGATGCAATGCGAGTAATTTGTTAGATAGAACAATTGATGAAGAAGATCATCAAGTCCGGACGATTTAGGTATCATAGTGTTTAGCTAGAAACCAACTACGATCGTCGAATCACGAAGCGATTCGCGACTAACTTCGACCGCATCCTACATCGGGTTACACCAAAGAGTGTCGTCTTGATCGGAAGATATGACTAGAGGGACGAGACATGTATACATGGGTTATACCCATAAATATGTCCAAAAGGCCTAAAGAAAGTTTAGGCAAGGATAGTACAAAGGCCGAACAAGAGGGTTTTGAGTCAAGGCTTAAAAGGTGATTTAAGACCCATTATCGGGGTCGACCATGCTTGGCCGACTAGTCTATAAGGGCCGGCCAGATCTGCTCTTTTTGGGCATGTCTTGGCTGGCCAAATTTAGGAAAGAGAGAAAATAGAAACATGATTAAGATTACTATAACCTTAATCATGTTTCTATTTTCTACAAAATCCTAAACCTCCTCTTTTGGACTTTTTGGGAACTTGATTAAGGTTACTCTAACCTAGGGGATTCTACACAAGGCTATTATTAGAGTTGAATAAGGTGTAGAAAATTCTCAAGGAGCTTTCTTACTCTACAACATCAAGTAGAGTAGAGAAAAAAAGAGAGAATTAGTTCCCAACTATATTTCTATCTAGTCTAAAGAAGAAGGTGTTCTTCATCTAACCTCCATCAAAGTTCTAACTAAACGTGAGGAGGGAGATCAAGTTGATTACTCGGGTGTCTCAAGTAGAGGAGCAACAATTGGGGCTCTTGATCTTCGCATTCGATTGGAAAGGTTCGAGGGAAAAATATCGATTAAGGTAAACAATCTCTATTTTACTTAGTTACATTATTAGCTTATGCACGAGATCCTGGGGATGCTAGTGTTTACAGTTCACACAAAACATTAACGCGGCTCAAGCGATTCCGCCACCACGTGATTATTTGTTAAAAAATCCAATTTATTTTGCAAAGATAAAAACCATAACACAGAGCATACCACATACATTCATATATATCACAAGTTTTAAATTCAGGTTTCTTATGTCTGGCTCAAATGGACTTAAAATTAGTCTGAGTCAGACATTTAGATGAGTTAGATGCACGAGGCAGATAAATATTAAAACATTCTAAAACTGACTCGAGTCAACTTGGATTCCGAGTCAAATTCAGAACCGTCTATTTTGAAGTCAAATCTGTTTCGAGACCGAGTATCGTTTTTGGTTTATACCGATACAACGTGTTTACACATTTGATTTGATCCACACTACCTTTATTTTAGTGAAAGTGCATATCAGGTTTTTCTATCTTTCAAATCGATAGGAATTTCTTTAATATATATTGATAAAATCTTGACTTAGTTGTTACATAAAATTTATGGTAATGAAATTGTAGACCATCCCCTACTTGAAAAGCATATTGAACAACTGTTATGAGATACAATACTATATTAGTTAGATTAATTCTACTCGTGTGCTTGCTAATATATTTACAGAAAAATTTCACTAAAATGATCTAATTAAGAATGTTTTAGTACGATATGACCCAACTATTTATTTTAATATCACTTTAGAGGTCAAGGGTTCAAGGTACGCATAGAATCCCAAAAAAAAACTATTTGTTCTAGTATATTAATCCCAACATAAGTACTAAGAGGTTAAACATTTTAGAATGTGATAATTAATGATAAACTAGTATGATCTTGATGGCGACCATCCAACTAGTTGGCCTCTCGGCCAGATTATTAGTGGGCCTAACGGCCAGGTTACTACATTAGCATAGTTTCAAGATTTTAATATTTAGGGTTTCCATGTTTAGAGTCCTAGCAATCAAGGAAAGTATCCTTAGTAGTTATCTTCTTTCTTTATTTGAGTCTAACTAGGAAAATATAATCTCTATATAAGAGAAGTCCAGTCTGTCTTGTTAAACATTGAATTGAATTATAAACAAAAACTCCTTGATTGCATCTTCTTTCTTTACAGTTATTTCAGTTTATCGTTATTATTTTCCGTTTTTACTTTAGTTTAGTAATGAATTCTACTTCTTTTACGCTTCCGCAACAATCTACATCAGCTGGTATCATGAGCCTACAAAATCCTGAAATTTTTTCACCAACAAATCACCCGGAAAGAAATAAAGTCTTCAAATCACGACTTACAATTAACAACAAAGTCTGTGATTTCATCATAGACAATGGTAGCGAAGAGAACATGATTTCCCAACGCCTTGTCAATGCTCTCCACCTACCTACAACCGAACACCCAACACCGTACAATATTGGTTGGATTTCTAATCATAAAGAATTATTGGTACGAACTCAATGCACGTTCTCGTTCTCCATTGGTTCTCACTATCGTGATTCAATTTGTTGTGACGTCGTAGACATGGATAATTGTCATCTTATCTTTGGGAGACCATGAATTTTTGACGTCGACGCCACCTATCATTCCCGGGCTAACACATTCGAGTTTTCTTGGTTCCGACGAATTCTAACACTAATACCATTAACGGAGGAACAAACAACTATAACCGGACCAACCGGGACAGCACCACCACCGAAACAGCAACTACCACCCAACCGTGACAGCACCACCATCGATATCGTGACAGCACCATCACCAAAACAGCAACAACCATCCCACCATAACAGTACCACCACCGAAACCTTGACAGCACCACCACAGAAACAACATCTCACACCAAACCGGGACAACATCACCACCGAAACAGTGACAACATTACCAAACCGGGACAACATCAGCAACGATGAAGAAGCAGATGATAATGATTCAAAAGAAACCCAATCGAAGCTACAGAAAGATATTATTCATCTAATATTCACTAGAAATTGTGGTATGCTTGAGTATACTCTTGGGAGTTCCTTTCAAAGATCCCAGATGAAGGTTGAGTCGGAGGATGACTTTTCTAATCACTCAAAGGGTAAGATGTTGGAACAAATTTCTTATTCTTCTTCACTCGATAAAGAAAAAAGGTTTTCACGATACTTTGTTACGAAACCAGGAATTCTGAATTTTAATCTTCCTGCTGCAATGTCTTGTTCGACTATTCCTGATTCAGTGTCATATATACCTGCTCTTGTCGTGACCATGCACCCTACTGCCGCACCACTCATCCTAATCCGTGGTGCACCCAAGATGATGATTGTACCTAAACGATCTCCCGGATTTCTTTTCATACTCACAAACATATACAAACCATTGAAACTGAGTCTTGTAGAGATGTGGGAAGATCTTATACAAGATGGAGGAGTTGATTTTACTGATACTTATGTTTTTTGGAATAAACATGAAGAGGCTCCTGGGAATTACTATTTTGATGGAAGATATGATATAGTTAGGTTTATTAAAACAATACAACAACCTGGTCTTCTTGCTCCTCTTATAATTGGACCTTATGTTTGTGGGCATGGTGATGAATTCAAGACTGTCTTTGAGACAATTTTGACGACGAACAATGATGATGAAGAACTTTTAATTTCAAATCATAAAATCCCTACACACCTACACAAACCAGTTTTTGGTCGACTTTGGGAATCAGTTTTGGAATTATCTAAGGGAGATGTCAGGGTTTTGATTCATAGAGCTGTTGAATACTGGCATCTACATGTTGATCTTTGGCTTGCTTTTGAAACTTATTACAAGGCAAAGCAAAGTATTAATACAACACAGGAACCAACTAATTGGATTCATGACGCTAAACATAAAGAAGCTTCCCGTTTTCTATTAGGCGATGGCGTCAAAGAGGTGTATCGTTTGGTGGGTGTGATGTTGAAGCATCTAGAGGAAATACCAATAGAAGTGAGCATGCGAGAAGAAGAGTGTTTCGTGTTTGATAAGATAGTACTATTGAAGCATGGTTTGGGTTCTTTCACAATTTATTACGGGAGTAAGCATCAGGTATGTGATCCTTATTCTAATTTTACTTTTATGTGTTTGAAAGAACATGCATGGGGTGATTTTCAAACTTGTACTATCAAACCATTGATAATGAATTCTTTAGTTACTGGTGATAATATAAGATCACTTTTGAATCCAAATACAACACAAGGAGGACTTGATGCCCATCAAATATATTTTCATGATATGAGTACTGAGGTGGCAACGCTTAAATTCAAGAACAATGATTCGTTTGTAGTATTTCACAATTACAAAAGAATTGAGAAGTTAGAAGACGACAATCACCTGTATCGTACATTGTTCCTACGAAGTTTTTCTATTCCTCGATTGTTTTCATTCAAGGAAGAAGTCCATACGGCATTAGTTATTGACACATTAATTCTTTCGACAGAAACAAGGTTGACTACGTATTGCATGAGGACACAAGATTCATTGATTTTCTTCCCACAAAGAAAAATGTTGTCTTTATGGTATCTTTAATCAAACTAAAAGATGACAAAAAATTATTCAAGAAGGATGTGGTATTTTCACTGATTTTGTTCAAAGATGATGGGAGATGGTATTTTCAAGTTGTTATTAAACGTTCCAAGTTCATATACGTACATGATGGGAGTACGCCATTAAATATTTTTCCAAGAACGAAGACGGTAATAATTGTGGTGTCTTTCATCAAACTAAAAGATGATGGGCGATGTCGCAATTTATTGGACTTTTATGCACCATTACTGTTTTTTCGAGTTTCTTGGCATCATAGGATTCAAATTATATTTGGTGATATGGTCCTTATTTGTCTTCAACGAATTTTCGGCACATGTCGCGCAAAGTGGGAACTCAGGATTGCCTTGGTGAAGTCATTGTATATGGTACCGCCAATCTTTTCTTTTTTCGAAAGGTTCCGGAAAAACTTTCTCTAGCGATATCTACCAGTTTTATCCGAAGGAGTCAATTTACGACTACACCAACTTGGGGACAAGTTGTTCCTCAGAGGGGGAGTATGATGGCGACCATCCAACTAGTTGGCCTCTCGGCCAGATTATTAGTGGGCCTAACGGCCAGGTTACTACATTAGCGTAGTTTCCAGATTTTAATATTTAGGGTTTCCATGTTTAGAGTCCTAGCAATCAAGGAAAGTATCCTTAGTAGTTATCTTCTTTATTTATTTGAGTCTAACTAGGAAAATATAATCTCTATATAAGAGAAGTCCAGTCTGTCTTGTTAAACATTGAATTGAATTATAAACAAAAACTCCTTGATTGCATCTTCTTTCGTTACAGTTATTTCAGTTTATCGTTATTATTTTCCGTTTCTACTTTAGTTTAGTAATGAATTCTACTTCTTTTACGCTTCCGCAACAATCTACATCAGATCTCTATGATGAGATATTATTGTCAAAATTAAAAAAGAAAAGATTAATTGGGTAGACATATCTACATACACGTCTTGCAAAAGAGGTAATGGGATGCCACTCTTTTAATAAAATATTGTTTCCTCATTGATGCTATAAAGGGAGTACAATTAAATTGCAGCATCTCCACAAATCATTAATTAGAGGCTAATTAATTCAAAGTAATTGAGATTATGGCAAAAATTTCTCTTATTTGCTTTCTCTTCGTTTTGGCCTTCATCTTCGTTTCAGGTAAGTAACGTTTCTCTCTTGTATTAGAAGTTTATATTTTTCTTCACTTAATCACGTAAATGCAACATCTGTCTTGAATTCTCATTCCAACTTAAGATAAATTTCATATTATTTCTTTTAATCAGTTTTACTTATCCAATATTTGATGTGAGAACAATTGATTTGAGTTCTCGTGTCAACTTGAATGGTTGTGAATCACTACCTACAAGAATTTGGTTGGAGTTTTGAGATCTGGTTTAATAATGTTTAGGTGCAAGTTATCAACACTGAATGTTGTATGATACTAGTGCATATTTCTTACTTATATCCAATCCAAATAATATAATGAATTTTCAAATTGAAACTAATATGTTTCTTTAATTGTGACTAATTTAATTATTGTAGAGATGGGAATAGCTGTGGAGGGACTACAACATTTAGAGGGACATGTCCAACTTCCGGTTCATGTGCAGATATGCAGCCACCTGATTATGGGCTCGCCGGAGTGGCACCGGTATCGTTGTGGGAATCGAAATCATGCTAGGCGACTGTTATCAGCAAACATCCATAACGCGTCCGACAACATACTCTTGTAGTTGTGTATGTAGCAATTATTTTAAAAATCAATATTTTCTTTCTATGTACGCTCTTCTTTTGGAAAATTTTCTCCTTTTCTTATAAAATCCTATATGAAGGGAATGGTGTTGTGCAAGTGGGATGAGCTATGATTTTTCATAAGAACTCTTTATTTTGTTCAACAACAACAAGACATTAAATTAATTTAGAATATTTTGTAAATTGACGTTCTTGGTATTATTGTTGTAAGAGCATATTCGATGCATGGAAAGTTGTTTATGTTATCTCTAACATGTCATCTTCAATTATATTCTCTCACATAATTGTAATCGAGATTTAATTTTGTGCAATGTTGAATTGTACTCACTTACTGTCTTCAAATCATGTATACGTAGGTACATCCAATTATAACGAACTTTTGGAAATATGACAACCCTTTGATGGTCATGTATGATGATTCAAAATACGGTCATCAGTTGACTACGGTCAATAAGTCAGGAAAGATCTTAAAACCTAGCGGAATAATCCGTATTAAGTCAGCAAACTGACCAAAATCGTGAACACTCTAAATATAATTGATAATGCCAAAAGGAATACGAAACCGAGTTTGGCAAAGAAAATAAGACTTGATGGAAATTTCAAGAAATCTCTTACTGTAAATATGACTTAGAAAATGAGAGAGAGAGAGAGAGAGAAAGAGATTTCGTTGGGTTGTTGTGTGTATCCAAATGGGGAGGATGTGCTTATTTATAAGCCACCAATAGATGCTATTTGAATGGGTTTATCCATCAATGGGATGCGCCCATTAAATTAGATGCATGGCTACTGGTTGAATGGTGAGGGGTTATACCCATTCAAAATTCAACTAACTGTTTGAAAATCTCCAACATTCCCCACCATTTTCAAAATTCAAAAAAAGCAACGAAAACAAGACAGTGAAGACAAAATAAAATGAAACTGACATTGAAATTAAAAATTAATTTCTTTTGGCATTATCGTAGAAATTTGTACATACATGATAGGTATCTTATGGATTTGAACCTTTACTTAGTGCAAACAACTCAAAGCTTTATCAGAATGCTATGGTGAACGTATCTTGAACCAAGAATCCTTTTGTGATGAAACCAGCTCGTCGCACATACTTGTTTCGGTGAATCAGAGTGTTCATACTCCGCACTTTAATGGCCATGTGCAATATCCCTTTCATGAGTCTTCTTCGAAAAACGGTCTTATTTTCTTAGGAGGTCGCCTGATCTCCACACTCACTTAGGTAAGTCCACTTGAGGTGTTTCCGCGAGGCACCACTTAAAGATTAGGACTTATTAAGGATTTATCATCCATCCTTCATCTTGCAGAAAACCAATACTAGCTCAGAAATGGGAGAATATAAATTGCTAGTATTCCATAATCGCGAAAGCTTTAACTTGTTGGTACCCGTTGAACTTTGCCTATATATTTCAAGACATAAGTTGGGTTTCCGTTAAAAGCGATCAACCTTCATTCACAGACCTGAGTCCCATTTCCTTATTCTTAACCGAAACCATTACTTTAGGAAGTTCTTTAGTTAATGGGTCCGCTGAGTTTTTCTTTGTTTCTACATAGTCGACTGTAATTACTCCTGTCTTGAGTAATTGTCTCAAAAATTGATGTCTGAGACTCACGTGTCTCAACTTGCCATTGTAGGTCTTATTTGCAACATTATAAAGTATTGCCTGGTTGTCACAATTTATCATGACTAACGGAGATGGCTTCTTCCATATGGGAATTTCTTCTAGTAGGTTTGTAAGTCATTCCGCTTCCTTACTTGCATCTGCTAATGCAATTAATTCTGAAAACATAGTTGAATCAGAAATTATGGTCTGCTTTTTGGATCCCCAAGACACAGCACCACCACTTAAAGTGAAAATATATCCAGTGGTAGACTTTGACTTTGTCTCAATACTATTCCAGTTGGCATCGCTATATCCTTCTAATATAGTGGGGTCTCCTTTAAAATGTAAACCGTAATCCATGGTTCCCTTCAAGTAACTTAGCGCTCTATGATGTGACACGAAAATGTCACATTTGGAGAGCCTAACTTAGACTAATTAGTCATTTTCGAGTGTTATCAATAATATTTTATGTGTTTTTCTTGTTTAGGTACCATATTTGGAGCTAAACATGGAATTCGGAATAAAGGGGGCGAATTATCACTATCATTTCATGTGCCTAAAATGAGAGAAAAAGACTTCAAGCAAATCATATGAGAAGAGGAGTCAAAGACGAGCCCAACGGTGAAAACGGAAGTCAATTCCGAGTTCGGACGGGGAAGTTGTGAAAGAAAGAAGTCGAGGTTCGGTCTTAAAACAAGGATTCTATGAAGGCACCCTCCTTTGGTTATAATTCTAGAAGGCACCCTCTTGATTTCCAAGTGAAGTCTAAAACCCAAGCCCAAAGAAGATGAAAGAAGGAAGAGATTTTGGAGGCACCCAATGGACTCAAGTTTGAGTCAAAGTCAAGGTTGACTATGTCTAGGGTTTGAGTCAAATACACTATTCATCTTCTTCCTTCTGGATCAATCATTGAACAACCAAGAAAGAGAGAGAGAAAAAGAGGCAAGGGGCTAGGGTTCTTCATCACCAAAAGAAGAGCTTGAAGAAAGAGGGAAAAAGAGAGCAAGAGGAAGGAGGAGCCGGCCCAAGCATAGGCCGGCCAGCACACTAGGCCGGCCTAGCTTTGGCCGGCCGAGCAGCAGCTCGGGTTGCTGCTCGAGCAGCTACCGGAGCACGGGATCTGCAGCACGGGAAGACAGCCGCATGCAGCAGCTGCAAGACAGCAGCTCGGGAGCTGCTGGACGCGCACACGAGCAACAGCTGCGGGAGCTTCCTCAACAGCTCGGGTGGAAGCTTCTCGGTTACTCGGGCGTGCACGGCTGCAGCTCGGACGGTACTAGGGACGCGCACACTTGCACGGGACAGCAGCTCTTGGTTCGGGACAGGGTGCTCATGGCCGGATCTAAGCTTCCTTTGGCCGGAAATCTTGATTTTGGCCGGAAACCTAACTTTCTTTGATCGGATTTTCGTGGTGTTTCGGCAACTTTCTTGATTCAAAACCTTAGGGCTTTTACTCCCCATGTCTTGATCTATCTTCCCATGTAGTTTGATTTGATTTTGGGTGAAAAATCTTTAGAGAGAGAAAGCTTGGTGAAGCTTTAATGGTGGATGTTCTTGAGATGGAGAAGATGATGATGGGTGCTATGGGGAAATCTGATTTTTACTCGGGGACACCCAAAGTTCACTATTAAAGGGAAATCCAGGAAATTGCTACGGGGAGATCGACTATACTTAGAGACTCATTTTTCTCGACGAACCTAGCCTCGAGCCACATCGAAAAAGGGGGATTTCTCATCATCTTCTTTTCATTTATTATTTATTCACCATGTTAGCTAAATCAAGTGTGTCGATTATATGAGATGAAATGTGATGAATTTGTGATTATGTTTGATATGATTTGATGTTTTGATTATGAATTGATGTTCATTTGATTCGATTATCGTTTTGATCGTATTTTCATGTGTCTTGTCAAGCACTTCACATAGTTAATAGACGAAACGAGGTATTCGATATCGATAGTAGTCTAAGTCATAATTTCATGTGTTTTGTCATGCACTTCACATAGTTAGGCGACTAGGCGACACTTTCGTTGACTCGGGATTTAACCGAATTAGGCGTTTGTTTGACTAAGTATGATCTCCGGATATACGTAGTACTTAGAAACATCTACTTTAGGAGTCGAACGTCGATTATACTTCGACACATTAGATTGGATCATACGTAGTCGTAGGTTTATTATTATGGATTCCCGGACTTCGACACCTCTCTCGCCTATTTGTTGCCCGAATCGAGTCTTACCGTCTCCCGACTCTTGTTCCTCCGACACTTCTCTCGAATCTCTCTCGCCCGTTTACTTTATTGTTTAGTTTTACTTGCTTTAATTGTTTTCTTTATTCCTTATTCGATCAAACCCCCATTTATCTTTGTTTTCTTTCCTTTTTAGTCTAAGTTAGCTAGTGATACCTAGACCGAGGGACAAGACCCTTCGATATCCAAATCACCTTCCTATCCTTGGATCGATCCCGGCTTTTCCGGATTACTACTTGATACCTCCGCTTGGGTGTGCAACCTTTTCGGGTGCATCACTCTAGAAATAGCTTTCCAATGCTCTGGTTCTGGATTACTCGTAAATCGACACAGTACACTGACAGCGTAGGCTATGTTAGGTCTAGTGCAGTGCATCGCATATATTAGACTACCTATAACACTAGCATACTCAAGTTGAGCTTGGGCACGACCAGTATTCTTCAGTAATTTAATACTAGGGTTGGAGTTGGAGCTGGTTTATGATCAAAGTGATCATACCTTTTAAGGATCTTCTCGATGTAATGTGTTTGACTTAAAGCCAATATATTATCCTTTGTTAGAATTTTAATTCCTAAGATAACTGTTAAAAGTGACTCGAATATGGATTGGTATCGAATCCGGTTTATGACCCGCCAACCCGTTTACAAGAATTTTGGACCCGTTAGCGGAGCTGATTACTGAGACAGACCTGGTATGCGAAGCAAGATTGTGAGGTAGAGCTGGACTCCGAGACAGAGCTAGAATGCGGAAGCTAGGCTTATGTCGGTGATTATTGTTATCCGTGTATAATGTCGGTTGTAGAGAGAGTCGGTTGTAGAGAGTCGGTGAGGCAGTGGGATTAAGGTTCAGTGGCTATATAAACTAAACCCTAAGGAGATATCAGTAGCACAATCTCACGAATCTCTTGTGTAAATTTGTTTGCTTATCATAGTGCAAATCATCGCGCCATTGTCGCTGTGGAGTAGGTCTCACCAACCGAACCACGTAAATCTTTGTGTTCTGTTCTTGATTGTTCTTTACTATTCCTATTTCTTGTCTTGGATTACTCGTATTGTTCACATTAACCCCGATTTGGCATAAGAAACTGGTATCAGAGCTGAGGTTTTGAGGTTTCTGTGATGGCGAAATACGAGATAGAGAAGTTCGATGAAAGTAACGATTTTAATCTTTGGAAGATTAAGATGCGAGCAGTATTAGTTCAACAGGATCTGCTGAAGACGTTGAATGGGAAGGTTGCACTCGCTGAATCACTTTCAGAAGCAGAGAAGGAAGATCCCATGGAGAGAGCTCATGGTCAGATTCTACTCAATCTGAGCAATGAGGTCTTGCGGGAAGTAGCGACTGAAACTACGACCGATGGGCTATGGAGTAAGCTGGAGACAAGGTATGTGAAGAAATCTCTAACTAATCGTTTGTATCTAAAGAAGAAATTATTTAGTTTACAGATGTTAGAAGGGGAATCGTTGAAATACCATATGGATGAACTCAACCGAGTATTCTTCTATTTGGCATATATAGATGTCAAATTTGAAGAAGAATATAAGGCAGTACTATTGCTTGCATCCTTGCCACCATCATATGAAAGCTTTGTTGATTCTTTTATGTCTGGTAAAACAACCACAACCTTTGAGGATTTTAAAGCAGCATTGAACTCGAAGGAGTTGAGACAGAGGTCAACGGAAGAAAGCAGATCAGGAGATAGTTTGGTTGTAAGGGGAAGGTCGCAACATGTGGTCGATGGGAAGGGTTGTTCATGGTCTAAATCGAAACCTAAAAAGTACAGATGCATTAACTGTAAGAAGTAGGGGCATTTCAAAAGGAATTGTCCTGAGCTTAGGAAGAAGCCAGCAGAGGCAGCAGTCATAGAAGAAGATGATGGTAGTGTCTTGGCAATCATTGAAGAATGTGATGAAGCTATGGTTCTGGCGATCAATGCCTGCTTCGTTGAAGATAGGTGGATTTTGGATACTGGTTGTGCATTCCATGTATGTCCTCATAAGGAATGATTTTCCATTTACACAATCATTAATGGCGGTAAGGTGTTAATGGGAAACGACGCTCCTTGTAAGGTAG
The DNA here is from genome assembly GCA_002897215.1 of Eschscholzia californica subsp. californica. Lineage (NCBI taxonomy): Eukaryota > Viridiplantae > Streptophyta > Magnoliopsida > Ranunculales > Papaveraceae > Eschscholzia > Eschscholzia californica. Next base: position 355,906 of record BEHA01000040.1, read on the forward strand.
TTGGAATTGGTACTATTCAGATTAAGATGCACGATGGTGTTGTGAGGACTATAACAGACATCAGATATGTTCCATATTTGAAGAGGAATTTAATCTCTTTGAGAACTCTGGATGATAATGGTTGCAAAAGAATGGTCTATATGTATTCGGATTTCTAAGGGGAGCCTTACAGTTATGAAGGGGTTGAAAAAAAATGGTCTATATGTATTACAGGGTACCGCAGTTACCGGATCTGTAGCGATGTCATCATCAGACAAGGAAGTTGAGACTACCAAGCTATGGCATATGCGGTTAGGGCATATGAGTGAAAGGGGGATGGCTATACTGAGCAAGCAGGGTTTACTCTGTGGGCAGAAGGTTGGAAAATTGGAATTCTGTGAATAGTGCCTCTTCGGGAAGCAATATCGGGTAAAGTTCAGTACATCGGTTTACAATACCAAAGGAACTCTGGACTACATCCATTCAGATATTTGGGGTCCCTCTCGGGTCAGCTCACAAAGTGGGGGTAGATACATGTTAACGCAAAGATGAGGCATTCATCAAGTTCAAGCAGTGGAAGACCTTGATCGAGAAGCAGACTGAAAAGTCGATCAAACGCTTAAGGACTGACAATGGCATGGAATTTTGCGGAAACGAGTTTGATAGGTTCTGTGTAGACGAAGGGATAATGAGACACCATACAGTCAGAAAGACCCCACAATAGAATGGGGTGGCGGAACGTATGAACAGAACTCTATTGGAATGAGCTCGTTGTATGCTTTCAAATGCAGGGCTGCCAGAGGTGTTCTGGGCGGAAGCAGTGAACACGGCAGCGTATCTGGTAAATATTTCACCCTGTACATCTATTGAGTGTAAAACTCCTAAGGAGGTATGGTTTGATTATCCTGGTAATTATGAGAACTTGAGGATCTTTGATTGTCCGGCTTATGCACATGTTAAGGAAGGTAAACTTGATCTGAGGTCTAAGAAATGTGTATTTCTTGGGTATGAACCTGGAGTTAAGGGTTATCGGTTGTGGAATTCGGATGAAAATCGAAGAAGTTTCTTATAAGTAGAGATGTTACTTTTGATGAGTTAGTCATGATAACTCAGAAGGTAACGCCTGTAGATACTTGGGAGGGTGTTGGTAAATAGGTGGAGCAGGAAGATCATAGGGAGCAGGTGGAGTTTGAGATAGACACTCCGGAAGAGGTTCGGCCTCAGGTATATGAGCAAGCTGAGGAAAATGAACCAGAGCTGGTTCATTACAATGTCGCGAGGAACAGGGGGAGGAGAGACATTCGGGCACCGGAAAGGTATGGGATGGCAGATATGGTTGCATTTGCACTTAGTGTGGGAGAAAGCATTGATGGAGGTGATCCATGCACCTACGAAGAAGCTATGAGGAGTGATGAATCAAAGCAGTGGTCTCTTGCCATGAATGAGGAGATTGAGTCTCTTCGGAAGAACCAGGCCTGGGAATTAGCCAAGCAGCCTAAGGGTCAGAAGGTTGTTGGTAGCAAATGGGTTTTCAAGAAGAAGGAAGGAATCCCAGGGGTGGAAGATGCACGTTGCAAAGCACGATTAGTAGCTAAGGGGTTTACACAACGACAAGGGATAAACTTCAATGAGGTATTTTCTCCTGTTGTTAAAAATAGCTCTATTAGAGTGATACTCGCTGTGGTTGCTTTATATGATATGGAACAGGAGCAGCTTGATGTTAAGACTGCGTTCTTACATGGAGAGTTGGAGGAACAAATCTATATGCGTCAGCCAGAGTGGTTTGAAATTCTCGGGAAAGAAGACCAGATCTGTTTGCTGAAGAAGTCTTTGTATGGACTAAAACAATCTCCTAGGCAGTGGTATAAGCGTTTTGACACGTTTATGGTTAAAAATGGCTATGACAGAAGCAGGTTTGATAGTTGTGTGTACCACAGGAAACTACCAGATGGTTCTTATGTGTATCTACTCCTGTATGTGGATGACATGCCAATAGCTTGCAAGGATATGTCGGAAATCCACATGTTAAAGGATCAGTTAAAGGGCGAGTTTGAGATGAAAGACTTGGGTGCCTCAAGGAAGATATTGGGTATGGAGATACGGAGAGACAGATCTGCTGAGAAACTGTTCTTGTCTCAGAAAACATACATCGAGAAGGTGTTGGAACGTTTTGGTATGACTGAGGCAAAACTTGTCGGTACTCCATTGGCAGCACACTTCAAGCTTTCGTGGGAACTGTCACCGACAACTCATGACGAGACAAAGTACATGTCTCGGGTGCCTTATGCAAATGCAATAGGTAGCATTATGTATGTTATGGTGTGCACAAGACCTGATATTTCACATGTTGTTTGTGTAATAAGCAGATACATTGGTAGACCTGGGAGAGGTCATTGGCAGGCTGTGAAATGGATACTGCGGTATCTGGGAGGAACTGCGGAGCTTGGTTTAGTTTACGACAGATGGGCTGACACTTCTGGTTCGGTAGTTGGATTTGTAGATTTGGATTTTTGGGGGATTTTGATAGGAAGTGGTCGCTGACGGGCTATACGTTCACACTCTACGGGAGTGCCATTAGTTGGAGAGCAGTGCTGAAGTCGGTGGTAGCGCTGTCTACAACGGAAGCTGAGTACATGACAGCAACAGAGGCGGTGAAGGAGGCAATATGGCTGAGCGGTTTAGTTCTGGATATAGGCCTGAAGCAGGAGGTGACAGAGGTGTACTACGACAACCAGAGTGCTATTCATTTGACCAAAAATCAAATGTATCACGAGAGAACTAAACACATTGACGTCAGGTATCACTTTATCAAGGACGTGATTGAAGAAGGGGAGATCACGATGAAGAAGGTTTTTACGACAGATAATCCAGCGGATATGCTGACCAAAGCAGTTACAACTTTCAAGTTTAAGCATTACTTAGACTTGATGGGATTTCCAGATGTTAGCCCTACAAGGGCTGGAGCGACGATGGCTTAGAGGCGTTGAGCTACGATGGTGGCAGATCTAAGTCAAAAGGAGCATATTCAAGTCAAGGTGGAGAATTGTTAGAGAGGAGAAAGTGAGCTAATACCCACAAGCTATCAACTAGTCAGGAAGAAGTGTTTTTCGTATCAAACTGCCATTGGAGTTCTAGCTGACCTTCAAGGTGGGACTTTAAGGAGTCCATTTGGTGTGCCAAGTAGAGGAGCAACAATTGGAGCTCTTGGTCTTCTAAAGTGATTGGAAAGGTTCGAGAGAAAACTAGCGATTAAGGTAATCTTCTAGTTTCACTTAGTTAATTATTAGTTTATGCATGTGATACTGGGATACTAATGTTAGACATGAGATGTCTAAGATTCCGCTATAAACATTAGTAGACGGTAAAACCCAACAATACCGCGTCAAAACCAAGAGTGACGACAGTGTTGATCGATTTAAACTCCGTCTTGTAGCAAAGGGATATGCACAAAAATATGGTCTTGATTATGACGAGACATTTTCTCCTATAGTTAAACCAGTCACAATTAGATTAATCTTGAGTGTGGCTATTACTAAAGGTTGGCAGGTCAAGCAACTTGACGTCAAAAATGCTTTCCTTCATGGTTATTTAGATACCGAGGTCTATATGGAACAATGATGAGACATGAAAATGTCCCATCTGATTCTCTTAACTCGGGTTAGTTAGTCCAGTTCGAGCGGTTACTCTAATGATTTGTTTGATTTTCTTTCTCAGGTTTCATTTACGGAATTCGATGCAAAAACGTCGTGATAATGACATACTTGAGGGGCTTTTTGGTCATTTTAATGACAAGATTATTCTGGTCAATATTAGTGCTCATGTGAAAGTAGAGTCCAATACGAATCTATCGGCAGAAACGGGAGTGCAATCGGAGTTCGGATGAGAAAAATAGAGAAGGTCAAAGTTGAAGTCAAAAATCGAGTCAACATGGATCTTTCAGAGACACGTGGCGTAAACGGGAACGGTAGTATGGAACTTTCGGTATGTTGGTGGGCGTGAGAGGGACATTTTCGGGATCTTCTCTAGGTGTGGATCCCGTATACCGCGTAGCAGGATACCACCATGCTCCCTCACCAAGGTACGAAATCTAACGTGTGGTTGTTCTCCATGCACATGCCATCATCCTTGAAGAGCGTCTCATGCTTTTAAAATGCTTCCTGCTACACTATATCACTCCTACTCTCTTATCACAACGTGCATGGGTTGGCTCCAGATTTGTTTCCCATTTTTGTCTCCATTTTCTATCTTTAGTAAATACAAATAAACAGTAGAGAGAGAGAGAGCTTAGAAGATGAAAGTTTTGTAAAGAGATTTATTAAGGGGATCTTGGATGACCGGGAAATAATCTTTGAGAGATATTTAAGAGGATTAGAGAAAGTTTGCTGGAGATATTTTCGTGATTAAGGAAAGGGGAGTTTGGTGCTTCATTCGATTGACCAAAACTGTGAGAAAGAGATGGAAGGAGATTTCGACTGATACTACAGAGAAGAGAGGGGTTCGGCTGAAGAAGGTAATAGATATTTAGAAGTCAGGAAGAAGATTGAAGATATTCTCATTATATAGAAAGAGATTTTCTATTGGTGAGATAGATTTTATTATTTCTAGAGAGAGAGAATACTCTCTGATGCTTTGATAGAAATAGAGATTCATGAGATATTCTTGAAGCAAAAATCAAGAGAAGATGCTTGAGATTCGATTCTCAATGAGTTGTGATATTTTAAAGGGAAGATTTTCATGGAGATTTTGGGAGAGAACTAATATAAAAAAAACAGAGAAGAACAACTGAGAACATCTCGGTTTGAGGTCGGAAAAAAATCACCATCTCGACTGGAGAGTTTTCCTCTGGTAGCTCAACCAAAACCGACTATATTAGAGAGAGAGAGAGTGATGTAAAGAGCTCTCGGCTGGGGATGAAGAAATGGAGTTAGAGAGAGAGACAACCGAGAGTACCATCCATTGATCATCATCATCATCATCTATTTTTCTTCTTCTTCTTCTTCTGTTTGTAATCCTTTTTAGTGAGAGAAAAGACTATCAAGATAGAAAGAGAGATTGTAAAGAGAGAGTTAGATAGAAAGAGTTGAGAGAGAAAGAGAGTTACTGTAGAGAGAGAGAAAAACAGAACCAAGAGATTCAGTTTTAATAAATCACTATCTTCATCT
>BEHA01000040.1:366229-380230 GCA_002897215.1 Eschscholzia californica subsp. californica
TTGATGTAGAAACGCAGCGGAATTAAAAGAGATGAATAACTAAATAAGAACAATGAAAATAAAGATCAAATAACTCTAAATACTCAACTTTATTAAAACTTCAATGGGGTTTTTCTCTCAATCTGAGAACAATAGACAAACTAGATATCCTTTTATATGATTCTGGACTTTCCTAGATAGACTTGAATTAGACTTCCTAAATAATTAAAATACTGCAACTGCCTAAATAACTAGACTCAAATCTGGACTTTTCCAATTATTGGAAATATTAAAATAGCATAATTTCCTAAACCTAAATTATCTAATAATCATACTAAAATAAGGACTTCCTAAATCTACTCTCTCTGGCCGGTTGGTCCATGACCGGGTTCTGTCATGGAAATAATCTCCACGCCGGGTTGCCCCTGCATCACATTGGCAGGCTGTGAAATGGATATTGCGGTATCTGGGAGAAACTGCGGAGCTTGGTTTAGTTTACGACAGATGGGCTGACACTTCTGGTTCGGTAGTTGAATTTGTAGATTCGGATTTTTGGGGGATCTTGATAAGAAGTGGTCGCTGAGGGGCTATACGTTCACACTCTACGGGAGTGCCATTAGTTGGAGAGCAGTGCTGAAGTCGGTGGTAGCGCTGTCTATAATGGAAGTTGAGTACATGACAGCAACAGAGGTGGTGAAGGAGACAATATGGTTGAGCGGTTTAGTTTTGGATATAAGCCTGAAGCAGGAGGTGACAGCGGTGTACTACGACAACCAGAGTGCTATTCATTTGACAAAAAATCAAATGTATCAGGAGAGAACTAAACACATTGACGTCAGGTATCACTTTATCAAGGACGTGATTGAAGAAGGGAAGATCACGATGAAGAAGGTTTTTACGACAGAGAATCCAGCGGATATGCTGACCAAGGCAGTTACAACTTTCAAGTTTAAGCATTACTTAGACTTGATGGGATTTCCAGATGTTAGCCCTACAAGGGCTGGAGCGACGATGGCTCAGAGGCGTTGAGCTATGATGGTGGCAGATCTAAGTCAAGAGGAGTTTAAGGAAGAAGTGTTTTTCTTATCAAACTGCCATTGGAGTTCTAGCTGACCTTCAAGGTGGGAGTTTAAGGAGTCCATTTGGTGTGCCAAGTAGAGGAGCAACAATTGGAGCTCTTGGTCTTCTAAAGTGATTGGAAAGGTTCGAGAGAAAACTAGCGATTAAGGTAATTTTCTAGTTTCACTTAGTTAATTATTAGTTTATGCATGTGATCCTGGGATACTAATATTAGACATGAGATGTCTAAGATTCCGCTATAAACATTAGTAGACGGTAAAACCCAACAATAACGCGTCAAAACCAAGAGTGACGACAGTGTTGATCGATTTAAACCCCGTCTTGTAGCAAAGGGATATGCACAAAAATATGGTTCTGATTATGACGAGACATTTTCTCCTATAGTTAAACCAGTCACAATTAGATTAATCTTGAGTGTGGCTATTACTAAAGGTTGGCAGGTCAAGCAACTTGACGTCAAAAATGCTTTCCTTCATGGTTATTTAGATACCGAGGTCTATATGGAACAACCAATCGATTTCATTAATAAAACTTATCCTGATCATGTATGTCGATTGCACAAGGCTATTTATGGACTCAAGCAAGCGCCTCGTGCATGCTTGACAAGGTTTACTACTTATCTTCAGGAATTGGGATTCAATGGATCCAAATCAGATACCTCTTTATTTACCTACCAGAGTTCATCTTCCATTATCATATTATTGCTCTATGTCGATGATATTCTCATCACAGGTTCTGATTCCAAGCTTTTAAATTCAATTATAGAGAACTTAAATTCACAATTCTCTATGAGTAACCTGGGAGACATTCATAATTTTCTGGGAATGAAACTCAAAAGAACTCTTTTTTTTGTTAAAGAAAATCAAAAGAACTCAGTCCGGCCTTCATGTGACACAAACAAAGTATACTATTGATTTGTTAAATAAAGTTGTTTTGCTATTGTCCAAGCCTGTTACAACTCCTTCTCCATGTGGTAAGAAGCTTTCAAAAATTGATGGAACTCCTTTTACTGATGTAACTTTATATCGTTCACTTGTCGGAGGCCTTCAATATTTATCATTAACGAGACCTGATATTACTTATTCAGTAAATCAAGTTTGTCAGTTCATGCAGTATCCGACTGACGTTCATTTTGGAGCAGTTAAAAGGATATTACGTTATCTGTAAGGAACTCTTGGCAGTGGGTTATTCTATTCCAATGCTTTTACTCCATCAAATACAAGTTTAACTGCATACTCAGACGCCGATTGGGCGGGTGATCCAGATACTAGGAGATCAATGTCTGGTAGTTGTATTTACTTTGGGAACCATCTCATTTGTTGGACATCGAAAAAGCAACTGACGGTATCTCGGAGTCAGGGGCGGAACCAGGATGTTTAGTCTAGCCGGCAAATCCTTTCTTCAACTTCACCTGTCATCTACTACTTAGAAAACCATATCTAAATCTACATAGAGGCATTACTCAAACATAGTAGCAATCCGTTAATACAGTTCATTAGGCATTTTATCAAACACTATCAGCTCAACAAGTTTCAGTATAAACAAAACCCCCATTGTAGTTGTTTCTGACATGGATATATAGTTATAATAAATGGATGATCAATACATACAGATCAATCAAAAAACTGACAAGAAAACCCATTAAGATAGAAGCAAATTCTAATGTTGTAATTAGACCAGTAGTTGGTTGAATATGGAAAACACACAAGGAACAAAAGGGTTGGTTTAGAGAGAGAGAGGGAACTAGAACTTTCGATTCCATAAGAGCGAGTTCTAGAGGACCAGATTGAAGTTCAGCCCATCTGAGAATACATGCATTGATACTGCATCCAGCCCTTCCGAATAGAACTTAGTTGCTTTTGAGACGACCTTGTGTAGTTGAAGAATCAGCTAATTGTCGCCATGAAAACTCTCTCTCTCTCTCTAAATGGTTCTTGAACACTTCCCTGGATTTCTTCTCCGAATACTTATCTCCTTCACCTCTTTGTTGTTCGTCGCCCAAAACCTAGTTAACACTAAAGATTAAACCCTAAATAGAATATAATACAGAAAGTACTAAATTGACCCTGGTTAGATGGGAAAATTACAAATTCCAGGCCGGGCAGCTGCCCGGTCTGGTTTCTTAATGGGTCCGCCCTGCTCGGAGTAGTACGGAAGCGGAGTATCGGGCAATGGCTTATGCAACGACTGATATTGCATGTATTCAGTTTCTTCTACGAGATATAGGAATTTCAATGAAAGAGCCGCCAACTTCACATTGTGATAATGTGAGTGCGACTTATATGGCATACAATCCAGCATTGCATTCTCGTACTAAACATGTGGATTTAGACTACCATTTCTTAAGGGAACGAGTCAATCGCCGTTCATTATTCGTCTCTTCTATTCCTACTCAGCACCAAGTTGCCGATATTCTTACCAAGGGCCTAACCAAATCTCGACATCGAGCTCTCTGTTCCAAGCTTTCACTCATGGATCCAGCGGTTCAGCTTGAGGGGGGATGTAAATCTGTTTATCCTATAACTTAGGAACTAGATTCAGTTATAATTTCGAAATTTAAAATGTAAACTATAGTCAAAGATTATATCCTATAAATCATGTAACAGATTTTGTACTGAAGTTTATAAATACAAACTCTGAATCTCTAATCGAGACACAAAGAATTAATTCATTTTCAATTTTTATTAAAAGATATTTTTTTAAGATATGAGGAAATGTTAGTTGGTTGATTTGTGTTATTTTGAGTTCCAAACCTATTGTGTTGCCTCTAATCATAAAAGGGTCGTCTTACTTATATTATTTTTCCATCCCTTTTTCACACTGAACTCAGAAGAGTCACACTGTAGATGCAGTTATTTAAGATATGCATTTTGGGCTCTAAACTCCTGTAAAAACCATAAGAGGTTCATACTTCTAGTCTATATTTTCCTTCGCTCTATATTATGTTATCTCTTTCTTTGATTTTTTTTTTTACGATTTACTATATTTTATGTAAATGATCTATATTTGTTAAAAACTAATCAAATACACTACTACCCACAATATCACTCCATCATATGAACAAATTAAATTGTTATAGTTTCCTTGATAAAATCCTATTTATATATTTGAATTACTAGTTTGTTATACAAAATTATACTTCGAATTAATAGACGGATAGACCAAATATGGGTTGAAGTTGATACGTACAACAAATCTCATTATGTCAACACTTGCTTGCCCAAGTGATTGAAAGTGATGACATAAAGTCTAAAAATCCTGAAAGTTACAGATTGGATTCTTGAGAGGATGTGAATTCATTTGTCGGAGAATTATCGTGCTTATTACATATTAATGATGTATCAACACTGTGTAATAAAAATTAATCTGATTATCTTATTGTTAACTTTTGACTGTAAATTATTTAGCTTTTTCTCTGTTAATTATGAGCTCTCTAGTCAGAAAAAAAATGAACAATCAAATCATTCAATGTAATGATAAGTGGAAGAAGATAAAAAAATGCAGGTAGAAATGCAATAAAGATTACCCATAAATCGGGAGATAAAAATTATAGTTAGAGTGTTGTAATAAAGAATAGTTAGCATTGAGAAGTACTGAATCATGAAGATTGAAGAGCAGAGAATTCTTCACTCATTGCTAATCTCCATTTGGGATCCTTATTTGCTTGTGTGAAACAAGTTGGAGTGGGGGGAAGGGACTGTGCCAATAGGATTGGAGAAATTGGGTGTCTGGTGGTAAGAAGCATAGACTTGGGTTTAAAAATGCCTGACTTTGCTCTTGTTTGCATTGGGTGATGATTTAAAGGAGGAATAGAATGTGTGGAGGAAGAGGAAGAAGGTACAGAAGAAGTTAATGAGGGTGCAGAAATAGGAGAAGTAGGAGATATTGGTTGTGGTGATGGAGACATAGGTTGTGGTGATGGAGAGATAGCTGGTGGTGATATGGGTAATGTGTTAACAGGTACTAAATTTGAGTTATAGGCTATAATAAAAGGAGATGTGGATGGTGTTGGAATAGGAGAATCTGTCTTAGTCATAGTGGAAAAAGGAAAGCAAAATTCATTAAAAGTGACATGTCTTGAGACATAAACTCTACCAGTAGTTATATCAAGACATTTGTATCCTTTGTGATCTTGTGTGTATCCTATAAACACACATGTTTTACTTCTAGGGGAGAGCTTGTTTGAAGCATATGGCTTAAGCCAAGGAAAGCAAGCACAGCCAAATACTTTGAGAAAAGTGTAATCAGGGACATTATGAAAAAGTTTTTCAAATGGAGAGATAAAATTCAGAGACTTAGTGGGTAGCCTATTGATGAGATAGTTAGCTGTGAAGATAGATTCTAACCAATAGCTTTGAGGAAGAAAGGACTGTATTAACAAAGTTCTAGCCACATCCAATAAGTGTCTATGTTTAGACTCAGCAGTACCATTCTGTTCTGGTGTATGTGGGCATGTCATTTGATGAGTAATGCCAGAATGTTGAAGAAAAGACCTGAATGAAGAGTGGAGAAACTCTCCACCCCCATCTGTTCTTAGAGTTTTGATAGTACAAGAGAGTTTATTCTCAATAGTATTTTTGAAGATAACAAATGCATTCTTAAAATCTGATTTGTTATGTAAAGGTAGAACCCAGCAAAATTTAGTAAAATCATCTATGATATTTGCATAATATCTATAACCACTTACAGAAGACACAGGTGAAGGACCCCAAAGGTCTACATGAAGTAATTCAAGTGGTTGAGAGGAACAAGACTCTGAAATAGCAAAAGGCAACTTTGTACTTCTACCTAATTGACACTCATTACAAAAGATAGGCTTGAGTGAAGTATTATTAGGGAAGATAAACTGTTTTAATCTTTGAAGAGACTGAAAAGAAGGATGTGCAAGCCTCCTGTGCCAGAGATGTTCTTGTGAAGATTGAGCAGAAAGAGCATGAGTTGAGCTTGGTTTATTCAGGGAGAGGGAGATTGGGTATAGACCATCTTCAGTTGGCCCTTGGATAATTGTCTTGGTCGAGAATAGATCCTTCACATAATATCCAAAGGGATCAAAAGTTAAAGAGCAGTTGTTATCAGTAGTGAATTTATGAACAGATAGCAGATTATGTGTGGCTTGAGGAACTCTAAGAACATTATTAAGTCTAAAACATCTGTTATTCTTAACAAATGAGGTATTACCAGTATGAGTAATAAGCATACCTTGACCATTAGCAGCATTGATTCTCTCAGAGCCATTAATACCAGAAGAAGAGGCTAACTGAGAGAGATCAGGTGTAATGTGGTTTGTTGCTCCAGAATCAGCAAACCAGGGATTATGTCCAAACACATTAGCTGAAGCAATCATAGCATGAAGATTAGATGGAGGTGATCGACCTTGATAGGAGAAATTGAGTCTATGATAGCACTCCAGAGCAGTATGACCAACTTTGTGGCAAATTTGACAAGTAGGTCGATTAGTGGATGAGCCATTGAAATTTGGAGGTGGAGTTCTATTACCATTGCTTCTGATGGGTCATGAAAATGTCCCATCAGAGTCGTTTAAATTAGCCGAGTTAGTCTGTTTCGAGTCTTTATTGTAATAAAATGGTTGGTTTTCTTGATTAGGTGTCTTTTGCAGAGTTAGGTGTGAAAAACGGTTAAAAATGAGAAAAAGATGCATAAAGGATATTTTGGTCATTTGGAGTCAAGGACATTCTGGAAATTTGGCCAAGGTCAGTGCATGGTTGAAAAGTAGAGGTCGAGACGAGTCCGTAGGAGAAAACGGAAGTCAAATCGGAGTCCGGACGAAGGAATAAACCAAGGTCAAAGTCAGGTTAACATTTGGTCAGCATTCGGTACAATGTCGGGCAAGTTTCTGGCCCGCGGTATGCTTGGGGACAAGTGTCGATGTGCGGAGGCCGGTATACGAGATTCTCGTGTTTGCGCTGAGCAGCGAAAAGGACCTTTCGAGCGTGATCCAGTACACCCGTTTGCAACTTAATTCCGTGCATCATATCCCACGTTTTAATCTTATCCATCCACTTCCGCGTTTTTTAGATCGTGCGGCTGCTGACCTTTCCATCATTTATCTGCTTCCGTGTTGCCTGAAGCTTCGTATTAAGGTAGTCCCGGGACGCGTGGCACTTTCCCGTCCACCCAGATCCGTGCGCGTGAGAATCCGACGGCTGGTGCTTCATCTCACCTTATTATCTTACATCCGGCTATATCCAATCATCTGAATTTCCAACAGAAACCCTAGCCGCCAGCCCAACTAGGGTTTTGCCCTTTTTAACCCTCTTATTACCCTTTTAGCCCTCAGCTTTCCACTTTTTACCAATTTTAACCCAAACTCAACCCTAATCCTATATAAACACTTTTAGAAGACCAACCAACCTCCCCCTTTCTTAGCCCCTCTTTCCTCCTTCTTGTGGTTGTAAAACCCTAACCCTTCTTTCCCCTCTTAGCCTCTCTTAGCCTCCTTTTCTCTCTACCTCTTCTCAACTAAAAACCCTAGCCACCATTCTTTTCTCTACCACCTTCATCTTTTCTCTAGATTTACTTTCTCCTTCTAATTTCTTCTTCTAACCTTCTAATTTCTCCATACCTTCTTCTCTAAAATCTCTTCTTCTTCTATCTCTCTTCTAAATTTCTCTTCTTTTATCTTCTAATAAGCTATTATTTGGAGTTTTGAGCAATATTCTTGAGATACTTGGAGCTTAAATTGGACATCAAAATGGAGATACATGGGAATATGGATTGAGAACATTCTTGGTGATTTCTTTCCATTAATCTTTTGTAATTCCATTTATTTTATGAATTCAATGAATATTATTTTAGATTCCATGAGTAGCTAAATTTTGTATCTAGGGTGTAGAGGAAACCCATATTTGGGCTTATTTTGAGATATGTTATAAATCAATGAATCCTTATTTTGAGCTTCAATGCCTATTGATTGTCATTTCATGTTGATTCTATAACCTTATTATCATTCATGTATTATAATTAGATATTTCATGCTTTTATTGATTTATTAGATGAGATATGCCTTTTAGATCTGGAATGATAGTGTAGGAAATTAGTTTTATATGGTAGTCAATCATACATTCTTGATTTTGAATTGTGTTATTAAAGAATATATTCCGAAATCTAAATAGTTTATTATGTTAGATTTTGAGTTATACATGAGAAAAGGGATTTGTTAATTAATGCATGTTTTAAGTAGTCCATTTATGTGGTGAAATCGAAAACCCTAGATTCTTCTTCTCATCTTGATTTCATTCTCATTAGTCTATTAGTATTGCTTTCTTTTTTTCATAGTAGTTTCCAAATCAAATCAAAAGTTTGAAAGAGGGTGTAATTCGAGATTTAGATAAAATAGCTTGTCCTTTGGAACGAAACTTGACTTATTAGAAGTACTATAACTTGACCCCGTATACTTGCGGGAATAGACCTATTTTAGGCCTATCAGCTTCTGAAAGATGAGTTACCACCTCCTTTTCCTCGAAAATTACCTGATCCTCTTCCTGAATTGTTGTGGTTAAACCCATTTCGATTGGAAGAACCAGAATTGAAAGATTTTCCTTGATAAGAATTATTGTCTTGAAACTTATGTTGATAATTGTTCTTATTTTGAGAATTTCCAGCAAAGTTTGATGTCATTAGGACATGACTATCTGAAGAAATATTCATCTTCTTCATCTTATCACTCAAAGTGATTTCTTCACTTAGTAGCAGATTATATAACTCATTAACAGTAACAGGAGGATTCCTAATGCGAATAGAAGTAGAGAAAGCATCAAATTCAGATGGAAGACCACTAAGAATACTCACAATCACTTCTTTGGAAGAGGCTGGACTACCAGCAGCAGCAAGGTTATCACAAATTTGTTTGATCTTTGAAAGATACTCAGAAATAGTATCATTATCCTTTCGACAATCTCTTAATTGTCTTTCGAGTTGAAGAATGTGTGCTGTTGAAGAAGTAGCAAAGGATTCTTCAAGATTGCGCCATAATTGGGCTGAGGTTGTTGTTCCAATGACATAAGGCACAACTGAATCAGATAGGGTGGAATTAATCCAGATTAAGAGTGTTTGATCTTCATCCATCCAGTTAATATAGTCTTGATTTATGATTTCTCTGTCTTCATCAATGAACTTATTAGGACAAGGTCTGGTTCCATCGATGAGATCAAGGACTTTGTATTTCTTTAAAATTGGAAGAAATATTGATTTCCAGGCGAGATAGCTATTCGATTGGAGTTTGATTGGGATTGCGTTTCCCATAGAGTTGATTGACAAAGAGGTTATCTTCATCGTTTCCATTGATTATTAGAGAGAATTTGAACTGAATTAGTAGAATTTACAGAGAGAAGAAGAAGAAGAAGAAGATGATGATTGAAAGAAGAAGATGATGATTGAATTTCGTTTTCTAGAGAGAGAAAAGATAATTGGAAGCTTGAGGATCAAGCTCTGATACCATAATTGAAAGAGATTCTCATTAGATGAAAAATGGTGATTACAAGTTTATATAGAGAGAGAAACAGAAACTAAACTAACTCTCTAACAAACTCTAACTATTAAAAAAAAGATTTAAAAAAACTGAAAAAGAGCATCCTAAAGTTGAATGTTTTTCTGACAATTCTCTGTAATTTTCAGATTTTCTGCAATGTGGGGAATAAGTAACTTCAATGGTTGCCCTAATCTTTATCTAATGAGATTATGACGCAGCGGAAAAAACTGATAAAAGCCTTAGAACTCCGTCTAAAGACTATAGAATCGAAATTGATAACAAGAATACTAAAATACTGAATTTTATTGATTGAATGGAATGACTGAAACAACTTCATAACAAATTTATTTAAAGTGAGAGAGAGAGAAAAAAAAGAGTTTCATAACAAATTAATTGCTGGTATTTGTAGTTGAGGGTTTTCTCTGTTTTAGATTCATAACAAATTTATTTACAGTGAGATAGAGAGAGAAAAAAAAAAGAGTAAAGAGGGAAGTTCGATTACAAGGGAAAAAGACAGAGAAAAGGAAGATTTTTATCCGGAAATTAAGGGTGGTGTCAATACATTTTTAGGTTGGCCAGCGCTTTGGGGAAAGCAAAATAGTTTCCGGGGTGTGAAGACTTGGTCAAAAATTGGTCAATTTTGTTTGACAATTTTATTTTGGGGAAAGCAAAATAGCTTCTCCACCTCACCTCTTTCTCTCTCTCCACCACACTTCTCTCTCTCCACCTCATCTTCTCTCTCCCCCACCACTCTCTCTCCGACCGGCGACCATGAAAACACAAAAAAAAAATTTCTCTCTCTCTCTAGAAACTCCGGCGAAAGGGGTTTCCCTTCGCCGGAGTCCCGGTCTGTTGAAGAACAGACCAGATCATGTATGTTCTTCAGCAGACCGGAACTCCAGCGAAGGGAGACCCCTTCGCCGAAGTTTCTAGAGAGAGAGCGAGTGAATTTTTTTTTTTCATGGTTGCCGGTCGGAAAATTTTCCGGCCGGCGACCTGTCCGAGAAGACAGAGAGGTGAGGTGGAGGGAGAGAGAGGTGAGGTGGAGGGAGAGAGGTGGAGAGAGAGAGAGAGGTGAGGTGGAGAGAGAGTGAGGTGAGGTGGAGGGTTTTTTTTATTTCTCCTTAAAATTTATTTTCCCGGAAAATTTCTAAAATTCTACCTATTCCCTTCAAAATTTCACACCCCGGATAATATTTAGCTTTTCCCAAAGCGCTGGCCTTTTAGGTTTGGTGAAAGGATTGGAGCATGTTCAGCTCTATTGAACGTATACCCTCTTCACATGGTTTTGTCTATAACCATCTCTCTCTCTCTCTCATTCTTAATTCTCATCCAGAGTTCAAACCTTCTTTCTCTCTCTAACTTTTTTTCCCCACATTTTCTCTCTTTAAAAATCTCATATTCATGGTTGCTAACTGGTATGTCACCCTCATATTCTTCTTTTAATTCTATTTTAAATCAATGGGGTTCTTACTACTATTTTCTTCTTTTTGGCAGTCAGTCGACATTCTTAACTCCGAAAGTTGAAAACAATTAAAATATACGGGAGTGCTACATGTACAAGATCCTTAACAAAATATGTGACTTAACGAGAGAAATGTTGAATGATAAGTGTTAGTTTCTTCCAAAATTCCATTTTTTCTGAATCTCTGGTAATTTTGGGGCAGATCTGCAAAATAGCCCTGGAAAAGAAGGGTCGAACTCAGTTTTGAGTTAACCATGGATCTTGTTTGTGCTGCACAATGCAGGCGTTCTTCTTAAAAAGAATCGAAGGTTTATCCTTTCCGGAAGTGCTACATGTACAAGATCCTTGACAAAATTTGTGACTTAATGACTCTTTTTCACTAAAAGACAAAAATTGATCAAAGCTTTTCAAAGTTTGACTTTGATCGGGACCGTTCAAATGGCATTTTGTCAAGAATCTTGTCAAAGATTCTTTGTACATTTAGCATTTCCCTATCCTTTCACCTTTCTACTTCAAATTATCCAGATCTGTTTTTCTCTTCTTTTTAGTGATGAAGTCTATTAAAGTTCTTTGGAGAAAGAAAAATGAAAATTTGTGGTATTTTAGACTTACTTGTGGTTTAATTACATGAATTTGAGTTTGTCGAATTGCATTTTCAGAAGGATTCATGGAATCTCTTAACAAAAAAAAAGAAGGATTCATGGAAGACACTTTTGTTGTTAGCTTATCAAAGTCTTGGTGTGGTGTATGGAGATCTCAGTATCTCTCCTTTATATGTTTATAAGAGCACATTTGCCGAAGATATTCATCATTCGGAGACAAACGAAGAGATTTTTGGCGTGCTTTCTTTTGTTTTCTGGACTCTAACTATTGAGATATGGAAGATATATTGGATATGGTGACTACTAATATACAAGATATCGGAAGATACAAAAACGGATCGAGATCAAGAGATCGGACGATAAAAGAAGAGACCAAGATATATGAAAATCAGAAGATATATTTTTATATTCAAGATATATCTTATATTGTATTCTTTCCTAAGTTTAGTTAGGAAACTTAGGAAACTAGATAACCCGAATCACTCTATAAATATGAGTTGGGTTACAGAGTTTAAATTATCGAGTTATGTCTGACCAATGTAACTGATCAAACCCACATACAATTGTATGTGGTGAATTATAATAAAGAAGTTGTTCTCCGTGGATGTAGGTCTTGAGTATTCGACCGAACCACGTTAAATTATCGTGTCTTTTACTTCATGTACATATCTCCGATTATATATATAATCGTGAATTTAACATGGTATCATGAGCAAGTTAATGTTCTTGATTTAAGCTTCCGCAAAATTTCCAACGTTTTTTTTATTCGTTGTGACATAATAATCGATCAATTAGTTTGGTGATTTATTTTAATTCCCAAGTTATTCTTGTGATTATCAAATCCCAACGATTTTTTATTCGTTGTGATTAATCATCCGTTCATCACTTTCATCCAGTCTTTTTGAGATCGAAGAAGCAACAACCATTACCTCTTCAACAAAGGTATGTTCTAGATTTATTTTGAAATTTTTAATTTTTAATTTTTATTTTCGGATTTTTTTAGACCTTTAGTAGGTCTGAAATTGAAAATAAAGCTTTCGGAATCAAAATTCATCAAATTTGGTTTTCTTTTTCGACCAATTGACCTGGTTAAAAAAAAAAATCGAATTTGGCCCGTACCAAAATAAAACGAACCAAAAGCATTCCCCATTTTTTTTCATTTTTTGCAACCCGCGACTAACCCGGAATGGACCCGGTGGTGCACTTTTTAGTTTTGACTTTGACCGGAGTCAAATCCCATTGACCCGACCCTCTTCCTCTTCCCCGAGATGTTACCCTCTTTTAGGGTTTATTGTTGTTCAAACAGTAACCAAGCAACTCCCCTCTTTGTGGGAAGAGGTAATTTCTAGAAATGTCAAAATAATATTGAAAATGGGTAGAAAAGCACAAAACATTTGAAAATTATTATTTAGGTCAAAAAGTGTGTAAATACTAAAATATCCCTTTTTGTCATTTTGTGTAACTAAATTCTTTTATTTTTCTTTAAACTTTAAATCGATATAACTTTTGTTCGAGATGTCGGATTTTTATAAAAATTATATATTTAGAAATGATTTTTCATTAGCTTTCTAACAAGATCCACTTTCAATATTTTTTTTCAAAAAAAAAAAACACCGAAAAAAATAACGTTTTTTTCCTTTACGTTTTTCTTCAAACGTGTTTGCAACAACCTGTTACGCAAATGTGTTTGCAACAACCTGTTACGCAAATGTGTTTGCAACAATATGTTATGCAAACGTATTTGCAACAATCTGTTCTGCAAACGTGTTTGCAACAATCTGTTCTGCAAACGTGTTTGCAACAATCTGATCTGCAAACATGTGTTTGCATAATGTAAAGTGCAAACATGTGTTTGCATAATGTAAACTGCAAATTGTGTTTGCAAACATAATTTGCAAGCATTGCATATGTGATTTTGGGTTGGAGATCTTGCAAACTCGATTTCGTGAAGAAACTTCAAACTCCAAGCTATCAAAAATTTTCATTTGCATGACATCAAACACATAATAAACATCTCAAGTTAAATTCATACAACAACAACCCTACATCGAAATCTTTCTTTTTTATCAGCAACCTCTTTTTCTTCACAATAAACAGTGGATGACTACAACGGCCATAATCAGTATAAAGTCGTAGTTCTTTGAAACGGATATCTCGAATGACTCCAACTTCAGTATTCACATCAACCTATAACAAAGTTTTATTTTAGTTCTCAAAAAATAAACTAAGAAGAAACTAGGGAAAAGACATTAAATAGACACACAATAAACTGTTCTGAAAACTCATTTACGTATCGAATCAAGTTGCTTTCATAAGAAAGTAATTACATCTGTAACTAGTAAGCAATATATCTAGTGCGTGATTTTTCAATGTATTGCAAGGAATAC
>BEHA01000040.1:386207-416590 GCA_002897215.1 Eschscholzia californica subsp. californica
AATTGTTAAGTTGTCGTAACCAAAATATGAAGAAGATGGATTATGTTAGTCAAAATTTCATATTAAAAGACATGTCATGTGAATGGTTCAAAGAGGCAGTTTATAGCAGATTGAATTTGTTCAGCCAAGCCCTTCCAAAATCTACATATAATAAGATGGGGCCGAGCTATATGTCACTGGACATAGGCCATTGAAAACCTAGCCCTGATGGAATTTTAGTTAGGAAGTCCTTAATTCAACCATTTGGTCCTCGTTATCGGGGCTTCGATATTTGAAATGGTAACGGTGTAGACTCATAACCTACCAGTCTTCTTCAATTAGGGTCAAAGTAGGAGTTCTATTAATTGAATTAGGCTCGTTATGGTACAGGAAGAGCATTGTCTAGTATGTGTCGTGCACAAACAAAGCGTGCTTTTACTACCACCTAAACAAATATTTTTATTTGTATAAAACAACTAATAAAGTTTTCGGGATAAAAGAAAAGACAAATGCTAAACGAAGCTGCATAATTGCTCCACAAAACTATTTGCTAGACGCAACCGTTCTTTTTTATTAAATTGCTAAACAACACTAAAAGTTGGTTTATTGGATTTATATAGCGAATATTTTTTTGAAATCTTAAATTGCTAAATACAACTATGTTTTAACTCTACAAAATTATTTACTAGACTCAACCTTTTCTTTTGTCAAGTTATTAAACAAAAATAAAATTTGTTTTATTGGTGTTATCTAGCAAATATTATATTGAGAATCTAAAAAAAAACGTTGTTACAAATTAAACTCGAAAAATAATAAATATAAAATAGATGATTTTTTTTAAAAGTTTACTAATTTTACTGTAATACAATTTATTTTATAATTTTTTTAAAACTGATTACTAATTTGACTTTAAACATTGTTGCGCTTGCTATATATGAGAACGGAAATCACTTTGTCAAGGTAAATTTGAAAGAAAATTCTTCAATTTTACGATTATATATAGGTTGGAATCGGTATTGTCAACTTTGTGCATTTGAATAAGACTATTGGATTCTACCTAGAATTACAGCATGAGATGTTCTGATTTGAATATAATATATTTTGATTAATTGTTAAAATTCGATAAAATCTTTAGCTTAATGTTGTAAACAATTAATTATGGTAATAGAAATTTGAACCCCAAAATTTTTAAAGAAAAAATTCGGTCATATTTGATTGTTTGCTTGTGGTGTAAGTTTAACAATTCAGAAAGGTATTTAATTAGTTTTATTTAGCTATTTTTGTCTAGTAGTTTTTTTTGAGTAAAATAGAGTTGTGTATAGCATGAAAGTTATACTTGGTTTTTCTTTTTGGTGTTAGTTAGCAATTTAAGACACTATTTTAATTAGTCTTATTTAGTTATATTTGTCTAATAGTTGTCTTTAGTAAAAGAGGGGTTGGGCAAAAGGCCCAATCCTTGACCCAAAACAAGAAGCAGGTCCACTAGGTCCACTGCAGGAAAAAAATAAGGGGCAGGTCCAATGGTCAGGAGGTGGGGGTGGAATTTCTGAAACGCCCTTCTTCTTTTCGAAATTTACGAAACGGTCATCGAAAAATTCTTAGGAAACTCAAAAATTTCTGAGAAATAATCTGACATGCCTCCCATCATACTATGTACTTTCCATAAATTTACAAAGTTGCCAACGAAAAATTTCCGGAAAATGCGAATTTTTTTGAAAAATAGTCTGACGCACCTGACATTAAACCTTGTACTGTCCACTAATTTACAGAATTGCCATTACAAAATTTACCAACTTGCCATTTTCGTTGTTTTTTCCAGATTTATTTCTTATTTCTTATTTCTTTTTTATTTTCTCCCACACATATTTCTCTCTCCAATCTTTTTAAATTTCTCTCTCCAATCTCAACAAATTTCGTTCTTTTTTCTAGATTTATTTCTTATCTCTTTCTAATCTCAACAAATTTCTTCATTTTTGATAGTTTTTCTTGAATTTGTAGAAGGAAATTTTCTTGTGTACCGGGAATTATTTAGTGTACTGGCCATTTTTTGGATATGTACTACAAATTTTTGTACTGCGAATTTTCTTGTGTACCGGGAATTGTTCTGTGTGTTGCCCATTTGGTTATGTACCAGACATTTCTGTTCTGTGAATTTTCTTGTACAGGGAATTGTTCTCTGTACAAGCCATTTGGTTATGTACTAGACATTTTGGTAGTTTTTCTTGAATTTGTACAAGGAAATTTTCTTGTGTACCGGGAATTATTTAGTGTACTGGCCATTTTTTGGATATGTACTACAAATTTTTGTACTGGAAATTTTCTTGTGTACCGGGAATTGTTCTGTGTGCTGGCCATTTGGTTATGTACCAGACATTTCTGTTCCGTGAATTTTCTTGTACAGGGAATTGTTCTCTGTACAAGCCATTTGGTTATGTACTAGACATTTTGGTAGTTTTTCTTGAATTTGTACAAGAAAATTTTCTTGTGTATCGGGAATTATTTAGTGTACTGGCCATTTTTTGGATATGTACTGCAAATTTTTGTACTGAGAATTTTCTTGTGTACCGGGAATTGTTTTGTGTGCTGGCCATTTGGTTATGTACCAGACATTTCTGTTCTGTGAATTTTCTTGTACATGGAATTGTTCTCTGTACAAGCCATTTGGTTATGTACTAGACATTTTTGTAGTGAGAATTTTCTTGTCTACCGGGAATTGTTCTGTGTACTCGCCATTTGACTATGTACTAGACATTTTTGTACTGGGAGTTTTCTTGTGCATAGGGAATTGTTCCGTGTACTGGCCATTTGGTTCAGTACTGGACACTTTTGAACTAGGAATTTTCTTCTATACCAGGAATGGTTTTGTGCACTGGCCATTTGGTTATGTACTTTGATGTTTTTAGAGATGAAGAAGATAAAATGTGAAACAAATAAGAATGATGAAGAAGAAAAATAAGAACATAAAACTTTTAGAGAGAGAAAAATAGAAAACTTTGATGTTTTTAGAGATTGAAAGAGATGAAGAACATAAAATGTGAAACAAAATAAGAATGATGAACATCCAAAAATAAGAACATAAAACTTTTAGAGAGAGAAAGAACAGAAAGTTTATGTTCTTAGAGATTGAAAGAGATGAAGAAGATAAAATGTGAAACAAAATAAGAATGATGAACATCCAAAAATAAGAACATAAAACTTTTAGAGAGAGAAAGAACAGAAAATTTATGTTCTTAGAGATTGAAAGAGATGAATAAGATAAAATGTGAAACAAAATAAGAATAATGAAGAAGATTTTTGGATGTATAAATAAGAAGAAAGAAGGATGTGAAACAAAATATAATGGTCAGAGGGGAAAGAGGCCCCCCATTTGTGACCAACTCGCCGTTTTGGGCCCAATAAGTGTCCGGCAGTTCGTTTTGGCCCAAAATCAATTTTTCGGGCAGTGCTGACATGAGAGGAGAAAGAGAGATGAGAGAGAATATACAAATAAAGTTAAGTGATATAAAAAAAGAAATAAAAAAGGGTTAATTGATTTGACAACTTGAGATTTGATTTTGTTTTGTCAGAGGGGTTTTTCGGGGATAGGAAAGTATTGCTTATGTCTTGATGATGTCATCACTGCCCAAAAAATTGATTTTGGGTCAAAACGAACTACCGGACACTTATTGGGGCTAAAACGGCGAGTTGGTCACAAATCGAGGGCCAAAACGGAATTAATCCAAAAAATTGCCTGAAATTTCGTCAAAAAATGGCGTCATTTTTGAATTTTCAAAAAATCTGAATGTTTCTCTGACATTACGTCATGTAAGGAGAATTAATTGATTCGCTGTCATCCGTCAGATTGTCAGAAAACACGAAAATTTCCCGTGAAGGGGTAAAAGAGGGATAAATAAAATAAAAACCAGAAAAGTGTGAGCCGTCCTGACAATTTGGACTGGGTTTTTATTTTTGTTTTGGGCTAGGGTAATGCTTATTTACCCTCCATTTTTTTAGCCTCTCACTCAAAAATCTTTTAGTAAAATTAGAAATTGCATATAGTAGCATCTAGGGGTGGGAATCGGGCGGGTATGGGCACCCGCGGGTAATTCTGAGTCGGACTCGGGCGGGTCGGGTAAGTTTCTCCTTTGCCCACTCGGGTTCTCGGGCGGATTCGGGCGGGCTTTTCTGAAATCTCCTATGATCAAAGCCCGCCCAAGCCCAGTAAAGCATCGGGCAAGTCGGGCTTCGGGAAAATCGGACATCGGGTTTCTTTATCTGATATTTTTCTACCAGATCAGGAAACTCTAGAAATCTGATATTGTTCAAATAAGCTTCTCTAAACAAATTGGTACCAAATCTTTACAAAACTTATAAACCAAGAAAGAAAGAAATACTCAGATTTCGTAACATAAGAAATCAACAACTGATATAGATCTATAGATGCAAACATGAGACTTGGTTGTCTTCCACTTTTTTTCTTGTCTTTGTATGTTCCACTAGTTCTTCTTTGTTCTTCCTTCACATCAAAATAATCTTAAAATTTGACCACTACATAGAGATGGAAGATGATCCCAATAACTTATTTAAATAGAGAAACGGCTAGAAAGACAACGTAGATTCTTTTTCTCTCTCTATGCTACCGAATTTTTCAGATTCAATGTGGTAAACTATTAGGGTTGCTTCAATGTGTAGTTTATATATATCTTGGGAGAAACCTTAAATCTACTTTGGGCTTTATAGTGAAGTATAATCGACACTCAAAGTGATTGGCATCTATAGGCACCCGTTGGGTGAGCATATCGGGCTCGGGTATGGGCGGGGTGGCGGGCAGAGCTTTTCACCCGAGCCCGCCCACGAAAAATTATCGGGCTGGGCGGGTAGTACCCATCTTCGGGCGAGGGCGTCCATGGACATTGTCGGGCGCGGGTAAACGTGACGGATATCGGGCTTTCGGGTAGAATTCCCACCCCTAGTAGCATCCAAAGAAAAATAGTCTTTTTTTTTTTTTTTTTTTTTTGAGGAAATAAAATACCATAAAAGCAAATCTTACAAAGTTCATACAAGTTGAACCCTCAACCCTTAATCGAATATAACACATGAGCCGCATATATTCATCTGCAACTTATTAGCTTCTTTGCTGATTCATTTGTACCATCATCTTCTTTGGTTTTCAACAAAAAATAAACCATCATCTTCTTTGGCAGTAATTTGAAGATGAATCATTTATTCTAATTCCACATATGTATGACTATAAATTATTTAGCTTTTTCTCTGTTAATTCTGTGCTCTCTAGTGGAAAAAAAAAGAACAATCAAATCATTCAATGTAATGATAAGTGGAAGAAGATAAAAAAATGCAGGTAGAAATGCAATAAAGATTACCCAAAATCGAGAGATAAAAAAAACTGAAAAAGAGCATCTTAAAGTTAAATCTTTTTCTGACAATTCTCTGTAATTTTCAGATTTTCTGCAATGTGGGGAATAAGTAACCTCAAATGTTGCCCTAATCTTTATCTTGTAATAAGATTAATTGTAGGATTTTAAGTTGCAGAGATTAAAATGTTGAAAAAGAAAATTTGGGTTTCCTCTGTTAGATCTATACAAAAAAAAAAAAAATATTTACAGTGACAAAGAGAGAGAGAGAAAAAAAAAGAGTAAAGAGGGAAGTTCGATTACAAGGGAAAAAGACAGAGAAAAGGAAGATTTTTATCAGGATATTAAGGGTGGTGTCAGTACAGTTTTAGGTTTGGTGAAAGGATTGGAGCATGTTCAGCTCTATTGGACGTATACCCTCTTCACATGCTTTTGTCTATAACAATCTCTCTCATTCTAATTCTCATCCAGAGTCTAAACCATCTTTCTCTCTCTAACTTTTTTTTTTCCACATTTTCTCTCTCTCTACTAATCTCATATTCATTGTTGTTCTACTGGTATGTCCCCTCATATTCTTCTTTTAATTCTATTTAAATCAATGGGTAATGGTGAAGATTCATTAATTCGTCTTCTTTTTTACCATTTTCTTCTTTTGGCAGTCAGTCGACATTCTCAACTCTGAAAGTTGAAGAAAATTAAAATATATTATCTGGGTAAGATTCTTTCTGGGGTTTAATCTTTGTTTATTTAAAGTACTGCTTTTCAAGTTTTCATTTTGGACTCAAAATTTTAAAGTTCTGTATTTTCAAAAGAGAGACTAATAAGGAAAGTAGAAAGTACAGAGAGAGAGAGAGAGAGAAAGAAGAACTTGGAAAACAACAAGTGTGTTTTGAAATTGAAGGTAACCCTAGAAGAAAAAGAGGGATGAAGTTATGGAAAATGGGGATTTCTAAAAAACTTTGAAGTCTTTAATCTCCAATAAAGATTTTTGGGTTTTCTTTCTCTATCTTGTTTGTCCATTTCATTGGTTAGTTTTGTTTTAATTATTGGGTTTTCTTGTTTCATCATGTGCTAGGGTTTTTCACCCTTACTATTATACTAACAATGTCATTTTCAGCTTTTAAATTTGTATAGTGAACTTGAGGTCAAATTTAGTCTACCTAGAGTGACAAATTTTTCCAAAATTAGACTGTGTATTTAAGATGGCTGAGAAAGAAAAGTACCAAACAAATGAGGTTGAAAATTATAGCCAACCTTCTCTACCAAAAATCAGTTCAGCAGCTAACTGAAATTAGGGCTAGTGGTTGGTGATTTTGCTGATACCCAATTTATAAAGTTTTTTTTTTCTGATTTTAAGAACATTTTGAGAATTTGGTAAAATTTTAGTAAAAATGAAAATTTCCCATTCAAAATATTAACCATGCAAAAGGTATGGATGATCATAATGGGTAGTTATTAGGTGATGGGGTGGGCCATTTCTTGTTTCTATGTCTCTTGTTTATGAGAGAAATATAGGATGATAAGAGTTAGTTTCTTCCAAAAATTCCATTTTTCTGAATCTTTGGTAATTTTGGGGCAGATCTGCAAAATAGCCCTGGAAAAGAAGGGTTGAATTCAGTTTTGAGTTAACCATGGATCTTGTTTGTGCTGCAAAATGCTGGCGTTCTTCTTCGAAGGAATCGAAGGTTTATCCTTTCACCTTTCTACTTCAAATTACCCAGATCTGTTTTTCTCTTCTTTTTAGTGTTGAAGTCTATTAAAGTTTCTTTGGAAAAAGAAAAATGAAAATTTGTGGTATTTTAGACTTACTTGTGGTTTAGTTACATGAATCTGAGTTTGTCGATTTGCATTTTCAGAAGGATTCATGGAAGACACTTTTGTTGTTAGCTTATCAAAGTCTTGGTGTGGTATATGGAGATCTCAGTATCTCTCCTTTATATGTTTATAAGAGCACATTTGCCGAAGATATTCATCATTCGGAGACAAACGAAGAGATTTTTGGCGTGCTTTCTTTTGTTTTCTGGACTCTAACTCTAGTCCCTCTGTTCAAGTATGTTTTTATCGTTCTTCGAGCCGATGACAATGGAGAAGGTAAAATTCACAAAATCTTAGGGAGTAGTATTATCATATATATGTTCTTATAATTATGATTTGAGAACTTATAATTGTGGGTTTTCAGGTGGAACATTTGCACTATATTCTTTGCTTTGTAGACATGCAAAGGTAAGTCTTTTGCCGAATAGGCAGGTTGCGGATGAAGCAGTTTCCACGTATAAATTGGAGTCTTCGCCGGAAACGAAAAACAACTCATGGTTGAAAAATGTGCTTGAGAAAAACAAGAGTTTACAAACTGCTTTGCTAATCTTGGTTTTGCTAGGAACTTGTATGGTTATTGGAGATGGAGTTCTCACTCCGGCAATTTCTGGTACTTCTCCACGAACCATGAACTTTTTTCAGCAGTTTTTTGACTCGGGTGGTTCTTCACGTTACTGATTGTCGATCTTTACTTGTCTATCCAGTTTTCTCAGCAGTTTCGGGACTTGAATTATCCATGTCCAAGGAGCAGCATCAATGTAAGTTTCAACTCTGTGAACATTGCACTTATTAACTGCTATCTCGTTAATTCATATATGCCTACATGGGTTTGACAAAATAGGGTTTGGAAATTTGTAGTCTAAAACATGGTTACAGAGTTCGGAGTGACTTTTTTTACCCCAACGACATGATTTGAGCCCTGCTTTCTGAGGTGGAGAGACACATGGAGCCGCCCAACCAAAGTGGGCTTTACGGTTCACATTTACTTTTACCTAGCTCATGTGGATTTTACTTACAAAGAGAATCCCAACTCATATCCTTCGATTTTGAAATATGAATATTTGTAACAAATCCTGGAATACCAATAGGAGCCCACTTTATGGTATTAAGTGAGAAAGAATTCACATTGTTCGGTAGAAGTACTAGTAAAGAAATACCAAAAGATAACAAGGACTAATGTTAAAATGGTACCAATTTTAGCGTAATTAACATATTTCTTCTGCATATTAGTATTCAAAATCATTTAGTTTTCTTCTCTGCATCTTTAAGCGGATCAATTAGAATTCGAATTCATTTATAAGTTCTAGATTTTATTCTTCTTTGACTTCATGATCTTTTGCCGTATTTCATTTTGCAGATGCAGTAGTTCCAATCACTTGCTTCATCTTAATATGTTTATTTGCACTACAACACTATGGTACACATCGGGTCGGTTTCTTTTTCGCACCGATAGTGTTGACATGGCTTATATGCATCAGTGCTCTTGGCTTGTACAACATAATCTACTGGAACCCACATGTTTATCAAGCACTCTCTCCCTATTACATGTATAAGTTCTTGAAGAAGACAAAGAGAGGTGGATGGATGTCTCTGGGTGGAATTTTACTTTGCATTACAGGTATACAGTATACTTTCAAAATATATTCAGAATTAACGGTTCTTGTGTTATTTCACAAGGGGTTGTCTCGTGGTGGCATGACCCGTGGCTCACCCGTGATGTGTCTGTTGCACACATGCTGTGTAATAATCATGTCGTAGGGCAGGCTGGTTGGCCCGCTCCAAATTTGTTTAGATTGTCTTCGTTTGGGATATTTATAAGCCCCAACCACCCCACCACCATACACACGTACATACACTTGACTGGCCTAGCAATGTGGGAGAAAGGGTTTTGTTGTTCTAACGAGCCTCTTGTGAAAACTTCTGTTGTTAATGAATTTAGTGACAATACAATTATACGAAGAACTGCGTTGAAAGAAGCTTATCAAGTTGTTCTTCACTTTCTACTTGAACCAAAGTAGGAACTAGGCCTAAATAGTTTTGACTGTATATTTGCAGGCTCAGAAGCCATGTTTGCCGATCTAGGTCACTTCTCATACACCGCAATTCAGGTACAGTTAGTCTCTGCTGTTTTTGTCATCTTCTTTACGAAAACCATGTCTTACCCTTTGTTTAATTGCAGATTGCATTTACTTTTCTCGTGTACCCGGCACTTATTTTGGCATATATGGGTCAAGCTGCTTACCTATCGAAGCATCACCAACTACACAGTACTTACCATGTTGGGTTTTATGTCTCAGTTCCAGGTAGAACTACTAACTCGTCATTCTTAATCATATAAGCTACTCCAACGGATATAATGGCCCGGACTAATTAGTATAAACTTGAAAAAGTTTTCCCCGCTATTGATTCTGCCAACGCCTCCAAGTTATAAAATATATCAAGAGCTAGAATGTAAAAGCTACTGAAATGGATAGATTGACCTGAACTATATAGTAGAACCCTGAAAAGTTATACCTTCTAGTTGTTCTGCCATTGCTCAAGTTAAGAAATGCGCCTTTTGTTGATTCTCTGTTATTAATCGATAAGTCGATTTCTCTTTGTCTTGGCTTAATTTAGACAAAGTTTCCTTTCCCTAACTTATAGAGAAATAAATAATTCAAGAATTCCTTCTTTCGGTTAATGTAGTCGAGGCGAGAATAGATTCTCTTTCCTTAAGACATTTTACACCCCCGTAACAGTACCAAACGTTAGGGTGAATGCCTTCGGGATACAACGACTAACCTTTCAGAATTTTAAGATGGTACTTCTATATTCTGAAAGCGGACAAACCTTTGTAAGTAGTATGAGCTCTTGGACTATATGCGGATGATGTTCTGGATGCTTCGGAAATTCAAATGTCACTTAAATCTTCTTTCCTTTCTCTTTCTAAATATTTTGGTCTAACCAAAACTATTAGAAGTACTTGCTAATTAGATATTCTAGACAAACCAGAAAGTTCTAATTGCTCATGAGAGAAGAGAAGAAGAGAATGAATTGAATTGATGAGAAATGAAGTGAGTTTGGGTGGTATTTATAGGAATTGAATAGGTATATTATTTTGGGACACATCTCTAGAGTTTTGGGGACACATCTCTAGAGTTTTGGGACAAAACTCTTGGTTTTTAGGGACACAACTCTTTGAGAAAAGTTGGTTATATAACTGGGATTTTCGGGTGAATTTTTGGCCATCAGATCTGGCTCAAAAACTCGGGTGAAACAGCAGCCGCTAGATGGGCGAGATCTGTACCGAAACTTACCCACGCGCTAGCCACGTGTCCGTCAACGGTGAGATCTTGCAAGTTCCCGCCTCTGTCCCGACGCGGAGAGAACGCGGATCGTTAGATCTCGCGCAATCCCGCGGAAAGAACGCCCACCGTCCAGATCTGAGCGCGTTCTCTTCGCGCGAATGCCCCCCAACTTGACTTGTCCTCTTTGACAATTTAGTACCTATTTCAACCGTTCTTCGTTCAAACTTTAACCTTGAATTTCTCATTCATCCGGAATCGGATTTGAGTGATTCTTGGCTCTAAATTGTAGAGCTCGACGAGACGAACGCAATGGCGCGTTCCGTTTCTGAGTTTGACGAGTAGGCTCGAGCCAAAATTGGCTCCGATTCCAACACCTTTATATTAAAATTTGGAATATATATAGAGGTTGCTCTGACGATAGGTTTTATCCGGCCTACTTATGGAAAACGTAAAAAGCTGTACCTACTAGTGGTCCCGCCTGTGCCTCCAAATTAGGAAACACTACTTTATATCAAAATCTGAAATGTAAATATACTTGCCGGTTGGGAACAAAATATGATGCTGCGAAGTTCCTCATTGCAGAAAGCGTAAGATGGCCAGTACTTGTAATAGCTATTCTTGCTTCAGTAGTGGGAAGCCAAGCAATCATCAGCGGAACATTCTCCATTATCAACCAAAGTCAATCACTTGGCTGCTTCCCAAGGGTCAAAGTCGTTCATACTTCCGATAAGGTTCACGGACAGATTTACATCCCTGAGATCAATTGGATGCTCATGATTCTCTGTCTCGCTGTTGCAGTTGGTTTCAGAAACACAAAACACATGGGAAATGCATCAGGTACCACCACTTTCCTTCTTTGAAAAATCTTCCAAATGGCGAAGAGTCGCGTTAATCACCAAGATTATGGATCGATTAACGAGTTAAGTATAATTCTCGTATATTATTTATCCTGCAGGTTTAGCAGTGATGACAGTAATGTTAGTAACGACGTGCCTAACTGCGATGGTTTTTATTATATGTTGGCACAAACCTCCTATTATGGCTATTGCTTTCCTACTTTTCTTTGGCTCAATCGAAGCTCTCTATTTCTCAGCTTCCCTTATCAAATTTCTTGATGGAGCTTGGCTCCCCATTCTTCTAGCTCTAATATTAATGACTGTTATGTTCATTTGGCACTACGCAACCATCAAGAAATATGAGTTCGATCTCCATAACAAGGTTTCGTTAGAGTGGCTTTTAGCCTTGGGCCCAAGCCTAGGAATCGCAAGAGTTCCTGGCATTGGCCTAGTTTATACTGATCTCACTTCAGGAATCCCTGCGAATTTCTCTCGCTTCGTCACTAATCTTCCTGCTTTCCATCGTATTCTCATATTTGTATGTGTAAAGTCTGTTCCAGTACCTTATGTGCCTCCTGCCGAGAGATACTTAGTGGGTCGTGTAGGTCCATCAGCTCACCGGTCATACAGATGCATTGTCCGTTATGGGTATCGTGATGTCCACCAAGACGTCCACTCATTCGAGTCCGAGCTCATTGACAGGTTAGCGGATTTCATCCGTTTTGATGGCTCTAGAACTCGACAGAACACAAGTCCACGCCTCGAAGACAATGGCTTCCACTCTTCTGAATCAACAGGTGAATGTAGATTGACAGTAATCGGAACAGTAGCTTTTTCGGGTCCACCTGCTTATGAAATGGAAGAGAACATCGATCCAGCAAGCGTCTCAGTCGGGTTTGAAACAGTCGAGAGCATTACAGATATGATCGAGATGGAACCTATCGGTGGTCAGAGAAAAGTAAGGTTTGCCATGGAAGACGGCGACTCTGAAAATGATGAACAATTTGAAGCAAATTTACGAGTAAGAGAAGAGCTAGAGGATTTATGGGCAGCTCAACAAGCTGGATCTGCGTTTATACTTGGACACTCGCACATGAAAACAAAGCAAGGATCATCAATTTTTAAACGGGCAGCAATCGACATCGGATACAATTTCTTGAGGAAAAATTGTCGAGGACCAGATGTGGTGCTTAGGGTTCCACCGGTATCTCTTCTTGAGGTCGGTATGGTGTATATCGTATAACACGATACTTTATCTGTAATGCACATAAAATTCAGGGACTAGAATTAGAAATACTTCAGAGAAGATGATTGTAACTTAACTTGTATGGTTAAATGTAACAAGAATCAAGTTTCAAGTTATATATGTACGAATATCTTCTTCGACTAGTATCTGTTAGATTTTCAAATTTCGTAGGCCACACGGCCAAAATACACGTGCCACTCGTCGCCATTGACTCCAATATGATGGACCTCAGATAAATTTTGTTAAACTAACCAAGACCCAGACGAAAATTCTTTAAAAAAAATTCATTTCAGTTGAGGAAAAATATGTGCTTCCAAATAACCCAAACTTAGGTTAATTTCCTTTCAACAAAAAAAAAAACTTAGGTTAATTTTCGACTTCCCAACACATCTAGTTTTTTTCATGTCCATATATTTCTGATTCCAACTTGATAGTCCACCAAAAACCCTTTCACTTCAATTGGTCTGGCAAAAGGCACGTCCTTCATTATGGACCTCTAAATTTTTAGAACCATATATAATCCCAAAATTCTCTCTTTTAAACAAATCTTCTAGGAAATTTGTTTAGTCCTAATAAGTGCTTATTTGAGAATCTGAAAAAAAAATAAATATGCAGATGAAATCTCTTCTTCTTTCTTCTTCACAAAATTATTCTTATTCTCCATGTTTAAAGATTAATCAAAACATCACAAATAATCCTTCTAGCAAAAGTTTAAAATTAGGAAGAGTTTGGGCTAAACAAGATAAGAAGGATAAGGAAGATAAGAAAGAAGAACCCAAAAAGAAAAAACAATCCTTATTTGGAAGTGTAACTGAAGCTTTAGATTTTTCTCAAGTTAGGTCTCCTGAAGATGCTGATCTTATTGATGAAGCTAGACAAGCAACTAAGTCTGGAAATATGATGAACAGAGAACAGGTAATTCATGGACATTTGTGGATATATTTTCTATACTCATTAGTATAATACAATTCTATTTCAATATAACATATGCTTTTTTAATATAATTCGTCTATTTTGATCTTTTTCGCTTGATTTTTCGTGTAGTACGGAGCACTTCGGCGGAAAATTGGTGGAACTTATAAGGATTTCTTCAAATCATATGTTGAAGGTTAGAGTTCTTACTTATAAAAATAATGTTATGAGGGTAGTTTATTCTTCATCTGCATCTTAGCCAATTTATCAAAAAGTCCATTCAGCCGAAGACAAAGGCCCAACCCCCTGAGGCGACTGGGCCATGTTAGACTTGCCCTCTGGGAGCTTGACGCGTCGAACCGATCTGGTCATGTTTAGTATATTGATATGTCAAGGGCCGGAGGCAAAGCTCTCAAGTGTCTAACCTAGGCTAGGGGTGCGGACCTTGGTCGGGCTGAATAGCCTATTACCCAAATATATGCTTCAAGATCATGAGCTTATGGAAGTTTAGGTTTACCAATATTCTGAAGGAAATTAACCTATTGCTAGTTTGATTGCATAATTAAAATTTGCAAGCTAGAAATTTAGAAAAACACTCATATTCGTCAGTGCAATGCTTAATTGATTTCGAAATACTATGTTATTTTAGTGGATGGGGAGTATGTCGAAGAAGGTTGGGTTGACAAGACATGCAAAGTTTGTAAGAAAGACACCAAAGGTGAAGCAAGGCAAGTCGACAACATGGGGCGATACGTTCATGTAGCATGTTTGGAGAAATCAAAATCAGGGAATTTCTTTACAAGATTATTTTCATAATGAGAGATAAATTTATAAATTTTCCTATTAATTCTTCTTTCACTATAATTCTATAATTTTTCTTAAACGTTTATTGGAGAAGTGTCTTGGCTTGTATACTGAACTTTTAACTCAGCTATAACGAAATATTCATGGTTGTCTATATTAGTGAATATCACATTCCTTTGAGCAAAATAGAAGAATGTGAAGAATTAATTTAACAATGTCATAGTCAAAGATTAATTCTTGATTGATATGATTTCATCCGTAAATTTGGCGACAAACAACTCTACAATTAGACTTATCCTCGTTCATGTGGGAGTATTTTTATTGTATATATCTTATCGTGTGGTTTCTTTTGAGTCTATCATGTGTGACTTGGAGTACGCCCGCCTGTTGAGTCTGTAACATGGGGACTTAACGTATTATAGTTTTAGTCATAAGGCTTTCTTTTGTCTATGTGGACGACTTTTCTCACACGTACACTATGCACGGTCACTCAGCTCCGAAATAGTTACTCATCCAGTGAACAACCCTTGTTCATTCAATCAAGTTAGGAAACCTCGGGTCGATGTATATAATATATAGTAATGTATAGTGGAAACCCATATTGGTATATCTAGACAAGAGATAAAAACATACATACAAAATTCTGAAATTTCCTCTTACACAAATGTGAAGTCTGCAGCTCCTATTACTATAGGTTATTTTTTTTTCGATTTGGAAACCTAAGCATTTGGTTGTAGACATCTATTGGTATGTCCCTAAACAAATTCATATCTTTCACCGAAATATTTAAGTTTTGAACAGAAAGTGGACATGAAGTTTATCCCGTAAGATGATGAGATAATATTTTTATAAGTAAATATGTAAAAGGGACTATTATGGCTACTAATAGACAAGAAGAAAACACCAAAAATGAGAGGGGAAAGAACATCAACTATTCAAACTTGCTCGATCTATGGAGTATTGTGTATATCTAAAATATCAAAATGTAGACGAAGTATATTAACACGTTTATCTTAAAAGAATTTGTCTTCACTATGTCTGCACAAATTTCTGAATACCCGTGTTTGTGGTGCATTGATTGAAATAAAATAGCAAAAGTTTTGGGTACCTAATAAACTTGAAATTGACACAAATATTTCTCCAATTGATCAACAATCAATCCACCAAAATATGGTGAAGTCTTTTAGGGGTAATTTTACCTTTAACATTGTGAGAAATAAGACATAGAGAGGATTCTAGCCAGTATAGGTTGCATATATAGTCTCATGCGTGTTACACCAATAAGGTTCAAAGAATTGACCCAATGCATAAAGAAATAAAAGAAATAGATGCTTTTATTTAGCAATTGGTAGGTTTTCTCTCTACTCTCCCTCTCACTCTAGACCTATCTTCTGTGCTCTTTACCTTATCAACCAAATTTAACTGCCCTTTTCAACCCACTTTCTCACTAAACAAAACTATATATATAGTGCATTCATTACTATCCAACTAGAACAACAAAAATAAGATATGCAAATTACTCTGTTTTTGTTATCTTTGGAGTTGATTTTAGAACTTAAACGGCCACTAAATCGAACAAAAGTGATTACTTATTTTATTCGGTGTTGTAGACTTATATTGTTGACATAAATATATCAAAAGATGAAATAAGGGAATATATTTTATACCTAATTTTGAACATCGTGAAAACGAGGGATAGTGGATAGAGATATTGGTGGACACTCTAATGTCTCTCAATCGAGGCATTAACAAAGAGACGTTTAAAATGTATTCTTATTGTATGAGAGACATTGGTTAGAGATATTTTAAATGTCCTCTCATGTAGTGACCCATAACATCTTTTACTTTATATATACTTACAGACAACAAGAGAAGTTTTTTGTTTGATGAAAAGTATTACTATTAAACCAGAGTCTATTACAAACCGACTAGAAATCCGAAAATAAAGAGAGAGCATCATGCCAAGTTTTCTTATGACCGTGGGTACGATCCCATTTAGCTAATGCATCAGCATAAGTATTACAATGACCGTGGGTACGACCCCATTTAGCTAATGCATCAGCATAAGTATTACAATTTCGAGATATATGAGTGAATATAATTCCTGTAAATTTGTCCTTGATGTCTTTGATCTGTTGGATGATTCTTTGTGATTGCCAGTGAAGATTTACTCCCTTGCCGTTGAGCGCTAAGATTATTGCTTGATTATCACTTTCTAAGTGCACATAAGGTATTTGAAGTTGCATAGCACCTTGGAGACTAGATAATATTGCTAAGCTTTCACATTCTTCTGCATGTTGTCCTCGAACAATATCTGCCACCGCTAGTATGTAGTTAGCCTCTGCATCTCGTATGATATAGCCAATTCCCGCCTGTTCATTTAAACTGATGAATGAAGCATCTACATTGATCTTAATATATGGTGTCGATGGAGGACTCCATGTTTGGGTATTCGTTTTTTCCTTACATTTCTTGATGATACTAGACTCAATTCTGAGTGGAGTAGTCGTGGTATTGATAATCCTCTCTATCATTTGTGAAGGATTTTGTTTATTCGTCGTTAAGCAGTTTTCACATCTGGCTTTCCACAGGAACCATAATATTTTAGCATAAAGATTAATAGATTCTTCTTCTAGCGGTTTCCATTGATGAATCCACTGAGTAGTAGTCGAGATAGTATCTGTTCTAATATTGAAATGGAACCAGATTGCTTTAGCAAAAGAGCAATGCAGCATAACATGATCAAGAGTCTCATCTTCGTTACAATTAACACATGAGTAATTATTGCCAATGAATTTACCAATCTTCGCTCTTACTGGTAGACTATTAGTGCAGCATTTCCAGAGAAATAGTTTAATCCGAGGAATAGTGTTCATGTTCCATATAAAGAACCAGTCCATCTGGTTTTGAGTATTATAAATAGTATTGTTACGTAGAAAATTATACATGCATTTAAGAGAGAAATTACCTGATTTCGTCAATGGACATATGGCTTTATCCTCTTCGTTGGGATTTAGATTAATGCTGAGAATAGAACTGCAAAAATCATTATCAACACACATATTTATTAAGTTTAAGTTCCACGTACCATTCGTAATAAGTTGAGATACCTTCTCGAATGTACAACCTCTATCATTCGCGATTGGTGGAGGATGATTAAGTATCCAATAGTCAGTCCAAATATTGATATGCTCGCCTTTATTAATACTCCAAAAAATAAGGCTGTCAATTTGATGATAGTGTTTGGAAATAGATTTCCAAGGCCAAGAATGATGATTCTTGGACTGCGTAGGTTTATGAGAGTTATGAAAGTATTTACCTTTAAGTACTTGAACCCATATAGCTTCCGGGTTTTTGACGATGCGCCAGTTTAGCTTGTGGAGAAAAGCTTGGTTATCGAGTTGAGGAAGACGCAGACCCAGACCACCCTGATTGCGAGGTTTGCAAATCGAATTCCAGTTGATAGTATGGAAGGTTTTGGATTTTCCCCACCAATAAGTCCTTTGAATAGACTCAATGCTGTCACTAATGCCTTTAGGAAGGGCAATGCTGTCACCAATAAGTTGTGTCCACCAATTAGTGATTTGAACAACCTCAATTTTGTAGGTTGCACAATTCTTAGGATACACGTCCATATCTTTTTAGTAGAGGCACATATTACCACTAAGAACAAATCTAATCAGACTAAAAAAACTCCGAAAATTATAGGTTAAAAGTCTCAATTGAGATTGTGAAATGGAGCTCTGCTAAATTTCTTGTGTCTCCTATATAGATCTTTAAAATATACTATAATTTCATTTGATCTTAGACATGTTACTAGGAGAATTCACAATATATAATGAAAGTTTCTTATTGATTTTATCCTTAAGTTTGATGATCATGACACTTAGATATCTTCGCGCGTACTTTTAAGGGTATCTAAAATACTACATAAACATCGTGCTAGAGTTCCAAATAGAGTGCCGAAAAGATGATTTTTCAACCAGCGCTTTAAGAATATACATGTCACTCTAAAAAAAAAAGGGTTAAAATATACATGTCACTCTAAATTTTAGTAATTGAGTTTCCCATGCTTGAGGGCTTGGGGTTTATAACTTATAAAGTTACTAAGTTAGAGCACTTCCACAAGAGGGTTTATAGTTCCAACTCTCTAGATTCTAGATAGAGAGAGAGAGAGAATTGCGATGATATAATTAACTTTTGTGGGTTGTATGCTTTATATGTTAGTTGCTGAGATCTAGGGTTTCTTTCACACAGTTCGAGCAGTTTGATTTCCTTTCTTTATTAGTAGTTGAAATTTTCACACACAAAAAGTTGTAGCAAGAGACACTTTTAAGAGAGAGAAGTTTACACTTGTTAGAAGCAGAGCATAACTCAATTCATCTTCTTCCTTTTGGAAAACTAAAACCATAGATCTAAAGATATCAAGTTGAAGAAATCAACAAGTGGGTCTTGTTTGGATTACAAAGATTTTAATTACTCTATCTTATCCATGGATTGGAATAGAACCAAACAGAGCTTCATCTACAAAACAACAATTTTCTTCTTCTCCATCTCCATCTGTATTTTCTCTCTCTATGCTCTGTTCAATACTCTTAGCAACAACAAAACCATCTCTCTCGGTAAGAAAAATTTCATAATTTTGGTACTTACCCATTTCTTCTTTCTCACTTAAATCATGAATCTCAAAATACCCATTTCAAATTTCATCCCAAATTTAGTAAATTTTCGTAATTAAGAACATCACTCTGTAATTTCTCTTTCTCTCTCTACAATTTTGTGTTTTGCAGGTATTAGAAATCAAAGTACTGGTGGAAGAAAATCTGGGGACTGTTATTTTCAGGTAAGCTTTACAAATGTTTAAAAAATTCTATGATGATTGAAGTCCAAAGTTTTTCTCAGTTTTAGTAATGAATTATTAGTAATTAAGGAGAAGAAGAAGAAGAAGAAGAGTAAAAATGTGACAGTGAGAAAGAGAATTGATCAGAGCCGTTGAATCCAATAGAGGAAGAAAAATGGTAGTTGTAGCAGGTAGAGAGAGAAAGAGAGAAACTGAAGCTGCAAAACTGTGTTCACGTGTTAGTGGCAGAGGTACAGACGTACTATAGGCTATGTCCCTTTATTGTCGGTCTTTGGTCAATCTTTGAGTATGAAAAAAGAGATGAAGAATATTATACTTTCTTTTCTTTTAGAAATCATATCATATTTTTTAATCTTTAACCTATAGGTGGTATAGATACATCAAATGATAGAACGAATACATCGACAACCGGACAACCGTGATGCTACGCCCCACCCGAGCACACGAGTCGGCGGGCTGACGTGTCGGGTTACATGAACAACCGTGATGTTATGCCCCGCGTCAGTTTCGCTTTAATTCTGACGACGTGTCGGAATCTAGAGAGAGAAAATTTCCACTTTCTCTAATTTCTGACATGACATATCAGCTCATCGAGATTCGGTCGAGACTCGTGCCAGACAGTGTCATTAGTCATACATTGCTCTTCTACAAAAATATCAAACCCTAAAATGTTGTAGAAACAAACCCTAAATGTCATAGAATTTTTTTTTTGTTGAAAGACTAATTATGAAAATTTAGAAGGAAAGTACATCCATTGGGCTGAAAGTTAGATCTTATAAGGGCCTCCGGTTTGATTATAGGCACCCAAAAACTTTGACTTCAGATCTAAGGTAGTTTCGGGCGCCTTTGACTTGTGGTCTTTAGTGTATTAAAGTGAGATTAACACCTATTTTGTCGGACGACGCACAGGTTTAGTCTAAGTTAACAAATTAGTCGACTTGAATTTTAAAGTTAAAAAGCTGTTGTGTGTTAAAAGCAAATTATGCCGGAAGTAAATGTAAATGTATCAAGAAACAACTCCGAAATGTAAGTTTTATATATGAGAGTCAATTTGGTTAACTTACTACCGATTAGAAAGCTCTCCGCCTCTACCATCTTATTTTTTGTTTTTATTGTATTGACAGGTGAGTGACAATGCCAGAGAAGGGGAGATAAAGAAAGAAAATGAGATATCTACTTCATCACTAATAAGGAGAAGTTTGTTTTTTTCGCCGAAGATTGTTAGTAGTAGTGGTAGCAGTAGTAAAAGAAGGATTCTGAATATCCCTGGATCCTTTCCTCCTCGATGTATATCGAAATGTGGCAGATGTTCACCGTGTAAGCCAGTACGTGTTCTAGTCCCTCCAGGAACGCCCGTTTTGTCAGAGTATTACCCAGAAGCTTGGAGATGTAAATGTGGAAACAAAACATATATGCCATAAACATAAACTCTGTGGACTAATTTAGTGAATCAATCAATTTTTAGATGAGTAAAATATGTATTGATTCTCCTAGCTAGTATAGTTTGAATGAATTTCCCCTTTGCTTTGTTGTGCTATCAATTCTGAAGGTTTCAAAGGGGGAAATGATTTCACAAATTCTGTTTTCTTGTCCTTTTAAGTGTGTATATATGGATGTGAAAAAGTGAAGAGGCCTTATGGGCTTTGGATTGTGACAAACTGGTCCATACCGCTTCATATTTTAAGCGCTAGACCTTTTAACCCAAGCCTATCCTTTAGAAGTGGTGTTATATTGAAAAAAATTTCTCAGTCAGACAAAGTGGAGTCCTGTGATCCAGAATTTACTATCAGGTCATATCCTCATTGTCTATTAGTTTAAGTTGGTTTTTCATCAATGTAATAATGTCAGATTTAGATCTGCATGTGATAGGTTTACAATACCAAGTATTCAATAAAAAAAAATCTCGCACTACCAAATACAAGGTAAGATAATTTGGGGAAATAGGAAAAGTATTCGGGGTGTAAAATTTTAAAGAGTGAAAACAAAATTAATTTAGCCAAACACACCTTTCTTCTTGCCCGACGACGATGGGCAACAACTCTCTCTCCTTTTTCTCTTTCTCTCTCTCTCCCCTTCCTTTGTCACTCTTTCTCTTTCTCTCCATCTCTTTCTCTCCATCTCTTTCCCCACTTCTCTCTTTTTCTTTCTCCAAGTTCCGACGAAGGGAGAACCCCTTCGCCGGAACCTTTCGTCTGATTTTCAGAGTCAAGAAGAAAGAAAATGAAGAACAAGAGAAAGAGCTTTGAACGTTAAATCTATTATCTCTCTAATTTTTATCTCATCAAGTATTGTTGCTGCTTATGTTGTTGTTCTTCCAATCTTCCATGTATCTTTTTTGGATTGCATCGAACTTCTAAGTTTGAGGGTTTGGGTTTCATCTCTCTACTCTCGATGATTCTTCTTTCATTTTGTTATATTTCAAATTTGGGAGGAAGATTAAGGAAAGCAGTGTTAGGGTTTATTTTGATCGAGTGTCTTCTTAGATAATGAGCTTCCAAATTCGTAATGATCGGAAAGAAGGATCAAGAATTCCTGTTCGTCGTAATAAAAATGTGAATCCAACCAGGAGTGGGTTCCTATCAACGACAAATCTTGAAACTCCACCCCCACAGATTGATAATCCGTGGGTGGGTATACTGTTCATCATGGGAAATTTGCTTTAGGGCCATCAAATCCCATGAGGAAGGAGAACAGTGGGAAAAATCAGGTTACAAAGATGAAAAGGAAAGAGAGATGAAAAGAGAGAGAGAAGAGAAAAGGAAGAGAGAGAGAGAGGGAAGAGAAAAGGAAGAAAGCAAGAAGGGACAAACTTAGTCGTTGTCGGCGCTAATGGTGGACGTCGCCGGAGTATGGTTTGAAGTCGTCGGAATTTTGATTGAAGAAGAAGAAGCTGAAAGGTTGAAGTATTTGGAGGAAACAAAATGTGTCAATTTTTTTTATTTCCGCCCAAAATTTATGCCATGGATAATTTT
Organism: Eschscholzia californica subsp. californica; assembly: GCA_002897215.1. Classification (NCBI taxonomy): domain Eukaryota; kingdom Viridiplantae; phylum Streptophyta; class Magnoliopsida; order Ranunculales; family Papaveraceae; genus Eschscholzia; species Eschscholzia californica. Next base: position 408,271 of record BEHA01000040.1, read on the forward strand.
CTTATTTCCCCACATCACCGCCTTATACTCAAAAAATCTTAGAGTATGGTTGTGTTTGTTTTTTTGTAGACGTCTGAATCTGAATTGGCTGAATCTGAATTAGCTGAACTGAATTAGCTGAATCTGAATTGGCTGAATTATTTCGCAATTAAGATGTTTGTTCTCCAAATCTGAATCATTACATCTGATTTGAAAAAATTACATATATACTCCCATTAATATTTTAATGAAAAAAACTTTGTCCTTTACTTTTTCTTTTCTACTTTCTCCTTCTCTCTCCTGCCCTCTTTCCCATACGGCTAAACTAAAATCCCAAAACCCCTACTTCACCCAAAACACTGCTTCATCTAAGACGAGTGATACACCCATTGATTTTTTTTTCCAGCTCTATAATGCCACTTCTCTTCTCTCTAAACTTATAGACTGTATCTCCTCATCTCTTAATTTAACTTCAAACCTCTTGAATGTGGGTATCTTCCTGATAACCCATTAAACCCTAACCCAAATCTCTTAAATGGGTCTCTTCTCGATAACCTTTGAATTGGTTTCTTCAAATCTCTTAATTTTCGAAGCTCCCTGTTAATGTAAGTTTAGATCTTCAACATAATAATCTCACTGGAAAAGTTCCCTAGGTCTGATCATTATTGAATCAAGGTCCTACTACTTTCTCCGGAAACCCTAATTTTTGCGGTTTTCCTCTATCAAATCAATGTCCAGAAGTTGAAAACCCTAAAATCCCTGACATCCCATTAAACCCTACCCCAAAACCAATTTTTATCCTACTACTGGATTAAGTGATTTACAAGAAGCAGATAAAACCAGATGGATTGTAGCAACTGTTCCTATAATATTTGGAATTTTAGTTGTACTCGGAGTTTGCTCTCTTTCGGTATGGTTACGAAAAAAATGAAAATAAAGATGGAGTCATTTCAGTTGTATATGGAATTTCAGTGGTACTTGGTGGTTGTCCGGTGGTGATGGATGGTGACGAGAAGAAGATGAAGATTGGGTCATTTTCTATTTTTGGGGGTATTTTCGTCATTTGTAGTATTTCCGATTTTTTTTTTATTTTTTCAGACTTGTTTTAAAGTCTGAAATAAGTGGGCCTTAATTCAGCCAATTCAGATGTTTAGTTGATTCAGCCAACATTTCAGATCATGTCAAATACGAAAAAACAAACATCTAAATCTGAATTGAAGCTCAATTCAGATTTCAGATCTGAAAAATAGAAAAAACAAACACAACCTATGTGAACAGTATCACGTCTGAAGTCTCAAAATCAAATAGGCCATCTTGGCTGTTCTATTTTACTTACACCGCAACTTGGGGCACAATATCGTAACTATTGGCGGGAAGACGCAGAGCCAGATTTGGCGGGAGATCTGCTTAGATATAGGGTTAGACTTGTGCACGACTACGTTTGCCGCCAAAATACACAGAGAGAGAGAGAGAGATAGGAAGTGAGTGAGAGAGAGAGATTGGCGAAAATGGTGGGTCTTCCTTACGACTGCTTGATGAACCCTCTCGGAGCTGTTAGGGTTACATTTGAGAAGGCGATAGCCTCTGGTTCAGATCCGACGACCTTCAGTGGCAAGGACTGGGGCGCCATTGATGTTTTCCGGGACTGTCTGTTCGATCAAGGAGGCCTTTCTCAGGTGAAATATCTATACCCTTCATTAATTCATTCAAACCCTAGTTTTCATTTTCTATTTATAAACTCTATTTCCAATTTTGATATGAAAACCCTAGCATTCTATCGATTTTGAACCCAAATACTTGCTTTCACGTGAATTTAGGTTCCGATCCTCGATTCCTCAAGTATAGGTCGGATCCAGCCAAATTCCCTAGTTCGATTCAGGGGAATGATTCAAGATATGCTTGGAAACGAACTTTACGTTGGTGCTTTCAAGGTTTGTTAAGGCTTTCATAGATTATCTTTTAATGTCTTTATCTTCTTTGTTTCTCTTTTGTTAGTTCTCAACTAAATCGAAGAAATTCTGGTTTTCTTTACAGGATAACTCAACGTGGAGGACTAATAAGTTCACTGATGTTGCTTCGATCCATATGAATTCTTCATCTGAAACGCGTGTTTGGGATCGACATCTGCTTTATTGTGTGCCTGTAAGTTAGTTTCTGTTTTATTCGAAGAGAATAAACTTGTGTTGTTACCCCTCAAGTTTGTGTTTAGTCAGTCATAATGAACTTCTCAGAAAAACCAAAACTTCACCAAATGTATCTTTTAGAATTAGTATTTTGTCCTGAATAACTTCTAAGTTGTTAGATTTAGCGTAAGGGTTGCGTTCTTTATATTTTTGTCGAATGGTTGCTATGTCTTGATTACTTAATATCTCTACGCAACTGTGTAGGTCCCGGGACAAAGTCACTGGGTTGTGCCGGGCTCTTCTACTGAATCTTCATCCGAAACAACGAGTAATAGATTTCGGAGTGTGGCTTCCCAGCATGGAGAGAAGAGAAGGAGAGAGGATGATGATATGTCTGTGGATCAAACAGAATCCAGTGTATGTTCTAATTTGCTCTTCTGGTAGTTCTAATATTTTGATCAGTGTTATGTCATTCTCCTTTTTGACATACTCATAAATTGCAGGTATCAAGTCATGGATTGGAAGGATCACCCATTAGCTGCAAGAAAATGGTAATTTAGATTTACTAAATTCTTTTACCAACTAATTGACGGAAGTTATTTAACTTGACCATGTTTTCTATTATCACTGCTCGACTAGTTTTTTATATGAATCAAATGAAATTGAGACTTGAGATGGAACCCCATTGAGGCTAGGGTTGAGCGACCCCGGCCCTTTAAGTGACTATGACTATTGTCGTATAGTGCACATAGAGAAGTAGTATTCCTATTATTAAACCAAGTATAAGATGTTTTCCATTATTTTGTTGTAGCATCCTTCTCCTTGTTTGGGTAGTAGCATAACCTGAGACGTGTACCTATTACTGAAACAAATATAAGATGCCTTCCATGATTCAATTTTGGAATCAATATAAGGTCACTTAATCGGATTGGTCTGGTAATTCAGTTTCAACACAGACCTTAAGTCCTGAACCCTCCTATGGGTAGAGAGGCTGTTAGGAAAAATAGCCTAATTAACTTGTTCAAGAATATGAAGATAAAAGATGTGAAAGTAAAAGCAGAGACACCAAGATAATTTAACGTGACAAAAAAACTCTCCAAGATAGAAGGTAAAAAACCACGGGACCTAGTCCAGAAATCTTCCACTATAATTAAATAATGGGTTACACAATTCTTCCCTAAAGCAATAGGGGATTAACCAATTCTTCAGATGTGTGGAAACACTCTTGGATAACAACTCTTCACCAAAACTATGGTGGATAAACTGAACAAAGAAACAAAGAAATAGAAATCTCTTACTCCTTAAGATTTCCACAACATGGTAGAACGGGAGACGGAAAAATCATTGAAGTGCATTCACACTGACAATGGAGGAGAATACATCGGGTCATTTGAAGAGTATTGCATAACCCATGGTATTCGACATGAACAGACAGTTCACAAAACTTGGAGCTCCCCACCAAGCAATGATAGTCTTACGAAGTGAAATCTTTGGTGATTCGAAGAAGTGATGTTATTTATTTTGTATAACACAATAAGTTGTGTGATAGTAAACTGACTTGGAAGTTATAAAATGGTCGTTTTTTGGCAAATGCAAAATATTTGTGGTTGCGGTCATGGTGACTGTCAGCGGTTACCATGATAAGCTGTTGAAGACTCCAGCTAAGTCGAAAAGCTATTTACAGTTCTGTTCCTGGATGTGCTTAAAGAGTTACGAGTTGGTGATAGAGATGAATGCAACTGTTAAAGGCATTTGGGAGACGTCCAAAGAAGGATTCCAAGGCCCAAATTCTGATTTGCCATGTCCTAGATGAATGACCCACTTAGCACCTTGAATAATGTGGGCCTGATCCACATAGGTCTTTGTGGAAACTCTACTAGTTTCTAAGTATTAATAATTAGGATGGTCAAGTGTCTTTAATGTCTTTTATGATGTCTTTTAGAGTCCTAAACCCTACTGTGTTCCTGCTGTTTAAGGGGACCGAGAGAGATGAACTTCATCAGCTTTACAGCTATCCATATTTGTGTAATGCAAATATATCCCTAGGTGTGATGCCTAAGGGCTCTCGGAGTAGCTTATACTAGTGTGATACTAGTGGTTATCAATCTTATACTACAATTATTTTCTTCTCCAATTCCTTTTCCCCTTCTTGTCCTACATCAGTTGGATGCTTGTAACAAGTGCCTCTAAACACTTTAATCTTTAAGCAAACCACTTACTTGTGTAACATATCTCTTAATTTAACCACCTGAGGTGCCTGGTGTAATTGTTGTGGTTTAGAATTTTACAGTAATCTTGTCTTCATTTACTTTAAGTATTGAGATGCGTATATTTCTTGACAGCGGGATGATGGATTACCTTGCCAAGCATTTCCGTATCAAGAATCGGTAACCGGGGAGACCTCCCGATTACAGAGCAGAGTCCCTGATTTCGATACAAAATCTCTTCCATGTCTTGTCAAGGTATGTATCTAAAACTTCCACTTGTCTTATTGAGAGTAAAAAGTTTTTGATTGGAGAAACTGCATGCTATCATATGTCCATCTGATATCTGGTTCTAGTTTTTTAATTATTACCTGATTTTCTAAGGTCCTTTTTCTTTCTACTATCTGTTTCAAAGAAATTTTCAAGTGCACTTAGAACTGTAACTTGCAGATATATGATACGCCAGAAACTGAACTGAAGCTGAATGATGTTTTTGAGTTTATTGGTGTTTATACCTTTGACCCACTGCTTATGGTTCAAAAGGATGAGTCTGATGAGCTACCCACTGACTTCTGCGGAGATGTTTTGGAACATTTGCCACCTAACAAGGTTCGTGAATTTCCGAATTTTACTAATTCAAAGAAGCAAGTTTATGGATTTAGTCTATCAACCAATCCATTAATTAGATGCTCAAAACTGACAGGTACCAAGACTCCATTGCCTGATACACCGGAAACTTTCAGTACAAGATTTTGTTATTGGTCCCACCATTAACGAGGTATGAATTTCTGGTAATTTCATTTTTATGTTCGTCAAGTAAACATAATATAATTCCCTAAGATCCATTTCTCTGTATCTCATTGTGACGACTGCTCTCATTTTGACCTTACAGCCAATGCCCAATTTGGTTAGAGGGATAAGGGATTCGTTATTGGGGTATCTTACAGCTGTGCTAGGGAATGATGGGGTAGCAGCTCAGTGTGTGTTGTTGCATCTTCTGTCTCAAGTAATTGTTCTTCCTCCTGGGTTTTTTTTGTTGCCTTTAACCTTGGGTCGGTATTGCTTTATAGTACTTCCTGACTTTCCTTTTAATGCAACATTTGAATGGGATATAATAGTAAAAAAAATTGCTCTCAAACCTCAAATGAGCAAAACAAACTTATTGCTTTTACCTTGAAATTAATGGATTATGATTCAAGCAGGTACATGCTCGGGTCGACAATATTGCAGTGGGAAAGCTATCACTAAACCTGATAGGTTTTAGTAGAGAAAGTGTATCTATATTTGGAAATCAGCTTAACCTTGCAATTCAGAATATTATACCTTTCACACAATCTATGCCTCTTTCAGTCGAGTATCTTAACACTTCGTCACTTGCTCCCAAGAAAGATTACCAGACAAACCGGTGAGTATTACTTGTAATTCTTGATCACCAATGTCTCACATAGATAGCCACTCATCGTTGGTAACTTGTCTTCTTCAGGCTTCTCACTGGAGTTTTGCAACTTCCTGAAGGGACCCACTTAACCCTTGACGAGACAAAACTAAATGCAGGGACTCTTAACTCCACTGGTGTTGAGAATGTGAATTTGCTGAAGAATCTAATGGACTTCCAAAAGGTATCTGTAACTATTATCATTTCGATATAATTAGTCAATTTCGTTATCCTGTTATATGATTAGTTATTAGGTCGGGATTGCGACGAACTCGGGGATGTAGCAAAAAGTACTCAGTTGAATGTCTGTTTATGACAGGTGGAATATGACTTCGAGTATTTTAAGTTAGAAATGTCAACTAATGTCCAAATTCTAGTCCTGTCAGAGGGAAAATCAAATATCTTACCAGCAGACTTAGTATTGCCTTTCCATCCTTCTAATGTGGGTTCATCTATCAACGCCGATTCAGAGTTACTACAAGCTTGGCGGTGGTACTTAGCAACTCTTAGATCACTGGAACACGTTATTAGCCCAGAATTACAGAAGGTATTTTATATGTCAAGCCGATTATTGTTTTTCCGAGCAACCGTTTCAACTTCAAATGATATCTGATCCATTGACAATTGCAGGTAATTGAGAATGACTTGGTTGAAGCTAGGCAAGAGGATAGGAGTATAGGAACCGATGATTTCAGCAGGTCCTTATCAGATGTTTGGAATGCACTCCATCTCTTTTTTTTTTTCTTTTCAATCTGGTTTTATTAAGACTTGCGCATGAAATTTTTGCAGGTGGTTGACAATGGCGCGGCTTATGTCAGCTAGCTTTGGCGAAACCAGCCTCTCTCTAGAGCACTGGCAAATGGTCAAAGAACTCGAGAGGTTGAGGAAAGAGAGACTGAAATAAAGAAGTAAACGATTTCCTTGCTTTATGTTTAATTTGTGTAATAGAAAAAGAACGAATTAGGTAAACTTCCACCTATTTTTATGCCCGCTTCAGTTAGATGGTAGCCGTTATCTATCTGCTGTAGAGAACATCATAACACGGTTTGGCTCTTGGTCAGGAAAGGTTTAATGTCTTCTATAAAACCATAATGTAATCGTAAGTAATACTCGAACTAAGTTATTGGTATTGGTGTGACTTATTTGTAAAACGTTGTTTATTTAGGTGACGTAAATTTGTAATGTCATTGCATGCTTTGCAAGACTAAATTTGTGGCTAGTAATACTTACTGAAAATCGAAGTTGGGCAACAAAATATAATGGGTGGATTTAGATACCAAATTCGAATGTGTATTTACCCAACATTTTAAACTTTGTTGATGTGTTAATACTAAAATTTCCAAGAATGGGAGAGCGTTGAAACAATAACCAAAGCACTTACACGTAGCTAATGACACCCCAATAAGAATAACATAGGTCATACAGCTTATTATCTTTAAAAGCCTAAGGACTCGATGACAGTGTGATGGTCCAACATAGTTTCGAGAAGTAGCCAAAGACTGTCGGAGACTTATTGAGACCAAGAAAGTAACAAGAAAGTAAGTTGGTCACAAGTTAGAGGCCAAAATATAATTAATCTTAATTAGAATAGAAGATAAGCCACAATCTAATGGCACCCGGATACTATGTTACCATTTCTAAAAGAAATGTGATAAGTACATAATGTAATGGCACACACCCAGATAGGAAGTTACGAACTTAAAAGAATCCCCCCATGCAAGAATCCTTGTCTTATACAACCTCGGAATCCAATTAAACCTAGAAGTTCAAATTTACTTTTAGAAACTTAAACTATATAAACTTTAAAACTAGAGTTTAAATTTTAGACTTTTAGAAACTGTTCTGTGTATATAAGTTAACTATGCAAGTAAACTATTCACAAACAACAAAATAAGTCATTGTTGTGATCTTATACCCTCTGCTCTCTGTCGAAATTATTTCTCTCTAATTTTTTCATTCCCTACCACCCCTTATCTAAGTCTTGTTTTCCATTGATCCTTTCTCAATTCTCACCCAATAATGAAGATGATGAAGATATTTTCATCTCTAAAAACAAAGTTTAGTACGAAACAAAATCACTTCAACTATGCCCAATTGTTAGCAAAGGATACTAATTATACTACAACAGTACACAAGGGTTTTCTACCGGTTTACGTTGGAGAAGATTGTAAAAGGTACGTGGTTCCGATAAAGTATTTGGTATATTCCAACTTCAAGATGTTATTAGATGAATACTCAGATGAAGAGAATCCTGATTTCGATATCAAAGTTGATGGACCCATTGTGCTTCATTGTACCACTCTAGTATTTGATTATGTACTTAAACATCTCAAGTAGTCAATTAATCCGGAAAATATGACCCGAAGAACGAAGATTTAAAGTCGAAGAAGAATTAAAGTCAAAGAACAGTGTTCTCTGTTATGTAGATGATTAGTTTAAATGGTATCTGTTCACATATGTTTATATGAATCTTAGTCTTTTAATGGTCTGATCATTTGTTAAATTCAGGGTTAGGCTTTAAGTCCCCCCTCTTGTATTTGGTTTCATTCAATAATAATAACAACAATAATAGGTGGTGA